>VRYO01000038.1:1444671-1598940 GCA_009812075.1 Sialia sialis
CTGCCCCCTCCCCCCGGCTCCCCGCAGCCCCCACCCTCCTCTCCCGGCTGGTGGAGGGTGTTTGGGGGGATTTGCATTGCCCCAAATCGCGGTTCCAGCCTGGCGTGGGGTCACCAGGGTGGGATCTTGGCCAGCCCCCTCCCAAAATCAGCCGAAATTCCTGCTTTTCCAGGCCCTAATGGCTTCTCCTGCATCCCCCGCCAGGGCAGCCCGGCCTTCCTGGGCCTTTGTTTGTTGGTGCTGCTAATGAGGGCTCCCCAGTTAATCCGGACTGGGGGGGATGAGTGGTGCCCCCACTACTGCGGGGTCTGCAGAGGGACAGGGACAGGGACGGGGACAGGGACAGGCCCTTCCCCTCCTGAGGCTCCCGAGGAGCCACGCAGTCTCCAATTGCACCCGCCACCATGTAGGTCAGGGAGCTGGGAATGACAGGGCAGACCCACAGCCCTGGGGCCACCCACACGAGCTGGGGACGCCCAGGGCTGGACTGGGGGCTCACCCGGCCCACGGGGTCCCTGTCACCGTGTGGGAGGCTGGGACAGTGGCAGTGTGTTCACTGTGTGTGCCACGTGTGCTACACGCTGTGTCATGTCACCTGCGTGTCCTCTGCATGCTCCCCATATGTCACCGTGCCCTCTGTGTGCCCAGTGTGTGCTCAGTGCCCACCCCCTGCTCCCCGGGTGGCTCTGGTGTGACCTTGGCGTGTTTGCCCCCTGTGCTTGTCACATTGGCACACTCAGTGCACACTCAAGAAGAGGTTTCCAGCCGGGTGTGGCAACGTCTTTGAGTCTCACCAGCAGGACACAGGGACACTGGGCCAGGCTCCTCTTCCCTGGGCTTCACTTCCCAGAGCTCATCCCTGTGGAATTGCTGCCAGGGAATGTGCACAAAATCACACTCGTGTGTGCAAGGCCAGAGCATCGGCACAGGGGGTGTTTGTATGAACACACACACACAAACACACACACACACACGCACACGATCATGTGTCGTTTTTTGCCTGCACATGTGTTCATCCCAGTGTTTTCCCCACAGGACCAGGGCTCTCCCTCTCCCCCTCATCTCTTGGGTGCAGGGTCCAGCCAAAATATCCCCCTGGGATATCCCAGGTCTGGGGCCACAGCACTGGTGGCCCCTGCTGTGGGGACACACATGGAAAGAGCCCCGCTGGCCCCAGGCAGCGCTGGCAGTTCACAGGAACTGCTCAGGGCTTCCTAATGTTTTTTCAGGGAAACACAAATTTCGATGCATTTGAGCCCCCCAGCCCTCTCCCTCCTCCTGGTCACATCCAGCGTCGCAGGGGTGCAAACATGGGGCTGGCAGCAGCAAATTCCCCATGTTCCAGTTCTCCCCAGGATCCACTAACGGTGAGCCTCCTGCTGTGTCCCCGGGTGTCACCTGTCCCTACACCTCTGTGTTCCACCAGGACCCACAATCTTGTGGGGTCTCCAGGAGCTGTTGGAGCCCCACACTCCAAGACTGTTGGAGGGAAAACAGGAAAGCCAGCGGGGCTGTGCCGGAAGGCGGCTATTGTTGACCAGGGAGCAGAGGGAGTGTGAGGGGCCAGAGACATCGTGGCCACCCTGTCACCCCTCTGTGCCCTGAGCCACCCGTGGCTGCCCACTCCCCCTGGATGTGCCCCAGTGTGGGCAGGCAGCTCTCAGGGCTGTCCAGGGCTTCCCCTCCCACCCCACTGCTCTGCTTTGGAAGGGAAAATAAACAAACCTCCTTTTTCCGTGTGTTACTTCCCTGGCCCAAGGAGGGCCCAGCTTCCCGCCCCTGGAAGCCAAAGGATTTAGAACCCTGGCTCTGTGTCAAATGAAAAAATCCTGCAAAAAACCTGGAATTTCCTGCTGGGCAGAAACCCGGAGGTTTGACACTCCTGGTGCTGGGGCAGGGGGGTGGGAGGGACAGGGAGCACGAGGGACACAGGGGACACACACAAACACACACAAACACACACACACACACACACACACACAGAGACACACACACGCAGACAAACACACACAGGACACACAAACTCACACACACCCCTCCCCACACCCAAAGCACACACAGGCTCATGGCTGAGCTGGTTCCTGTTCTGGTGGATCCTTGTTCTTTCTCCTCACCTTGAAGCCACTGGGAGAGTTTTGGCAACTCCTGCCAGGTCTCCAGTGCACCCCAAATCCCCACCCTGCCAGCGTGGGGCTCTCCCAGGGACATGGCTCTGGTCTCTCACTCCCCATCTGCTGCAGGGAAGGGGCTGGGGTGAACCCTGCTTGGCTTTCCCAGCTCCTGCTTTATTCACATTTCAGGGCTGCCCCCTTGCCCAGGACCCCCCAGCAGAGCTGCTCAGTGTGTCTCAGGGACAGCTGGGGGACAGGCAGAGTGATGAAGGGTCACACGGAGGGGGATGGTGGTGTCATGCCTCAGTTTCCCTAGCTGGAAGGGGAGAGAGCAGCTGCAACCCAGCACTGAAGCTGCAGAGAAGTGTGTCCTGAGGGAGGGTACAAACGGTTTCACCCCCAAAAAGCCCTTCAAAGGAGGTGACAGTTCAATGAGGAACATCCTCCCTCCCTCCCCCATCACCCAGTCCTGGCTCTGACACCTCACACCAGTCAAAACCCAGGGGACAAAGATGTGGAGATGGTGGGATTGGGATGGGCTTGGCCCAGGGATCTACTGGAAAGATGGACAAAGTTCCTCAAGGAGGGAAATCCCTGCAGCCCCAAACAAGGGGCAGGGGCTGCAGGAGCTGTGGTTTTGGAGTGCCTGGGACAAGGGCACTGTGGCTCATGCTATGCCACAGTGGGGGTCCTGTCTTAGCAGATAGCAGCAAATGTGAAAAGCATTTCCAGGAGGACTTTAAACACCCCAGGCTCTTTTCTACCTCCTCCATCCTCCCAATTCCCTGGGAAGGGGGAAATCTGCAGCAGCAGCCCTGACTCACTGCAGCTGGGTCACTCTGGGGAAGCCCCGAGAGTGCAGGGATGTGGCAGGAAGAGGTGCAGGCTGGCACACTGCACATTTCTTAGAAGGAGCAGAAAAACTCCCAAACCACCCAAAAATTCCCCCCTGCTCCCTTGGAAAGGGCACTGAAACCACAGCGGGGCCTGTATACCCTGTGCTGAAGGACATGGGTGCTGGCTGAGGTTAGCAGGGATTTTTCTTCTCCTGGACAAAAAATGATCCTGGGGCCCCTTCTCCTGGTAAAGCAGTGGGTGAGGAGGGCCCTGCTGTCCCCATGGGGCTGGAGCAGCAGGTGCCCTTGGTATCAGTGTCACCCAGGGGGTTGGGACATGTCCTCCCCACTCCAGCATTTTCCCAGAAGCATTCCAGGTCCTGCCCATGTTCCTGGAGCTGCTGGCCCCTGGCCTGGCCTGTGCCATACAAGGGAGAGGGAGCATGTGCCATGCTGGTGACTGTTCCCTTGTGCCAGGGCTGTCACCTCCTCCAGGGAGCCCAAAACTGGAACAGAGCAAAGCCAGGGCCCTGCCTGGGAGGAGGGAGTGCGGGTCAGGGCTGGGGGGGCTGCCAGGGACCCTGGGGAATCTGGCTCCAGAGGCATCAGCTGTCCAGGGAACACAGAACAAACAAAAAGCACATTTCAGAGCTTGGAAAGTGTCCACTGCCTGTGCAGGGATGAGGGACAGAGGCACTCCCAGGGTCTGGGGAGTGTGACAGCAGAGCTGTGCAGGGACATGTCCTGTGCCACCAGTGGGTGCCTTGAGCTCTCCCTGCTTGGCAGTGCGGCTGTGCCCTGGTGTCCTGGAGCAGGGACACCTCCCAAACCGTGCCTCAAGGAACAGAGAGCTTTCCACTAACAACGGGTCTTTGGATGAGTCCAGTTTGAGTTTCCCTTAATCTGCAGCTGGGCTGCCTATCTGTGATCTCCTCTGGAGATGGGACACATCTCAGAGTTTGGGATGAGACTGAGAGATCCTTCACCCAAGGTGGAGAGACCCTCCTTGCAACAGCTCCTCGGTGAGTTCCTGACAACACCCTGAATTACCACCAGGGAAATCCCTGTGTTCAATTCTTTCATGTGTGAACCATTGTCCAAATCTGAGACTAAGACTGCACCTGGGCTGTACCTAAGGTCCATCAGGAGTTTAGGAAGCAGGGGGGTCTTGTCTGAACTTTGTACCTAACAGAAAGGTCTCTCTTACTCTTTTACATCTTCAATCTCAGTGTAAATCATCCCAGCTCAATTCTAACTTCATTTTCTTTGGTCTTTTACATCCATGTAGCAAGTACCATAGGGAACCTCATCACTGTACTCTGTTAACACACTTTCACAGATTCATATTAAAATAAATTCTGTTAACAGCATTGATGGTAACTCTTTGGGGACCCTAAATCACTCATCTGTAACAAACTGGTGTTGTTGTTAGGATCCTAAATCCGGATTCATGGCAGAATCAAGGCCCTGAAGCTCCTGAACTCCTGAGGGTTCAGGGGATGGAGAAGCCCAGCAGGGGAGGATCAGGGCGAGCCATGGCTTCCTGGGAGCAGCAGGAGACCCTGCTCTGAACCACAGGGAAGGAGCATTTCCCTCGGAACATACGGCAGCCACAGCCCGCTCCGTGCTGCCAGCCTGCGCCTGCTCCAGCTCCGGGGCAGAGGCCATCTGTGCTTTTTGGGAAGGGATCAGCCCCGCAGAGGGGAGGCTGCTGGAGCCCTGGGCACAGTACCTGCTCGGCCCAGGCCCTGCAGTGCAGATCTGCAAAGCTCTTTTCTGGGCTCTCAGCACAGCCTTTGTGATGCCTCTGCACACAACCAGTGCTGGGGAGATGAGCAAAGAAGGTACCGAGAGGTTCTGGTCAAGGCTAAACCCCCTGACCAGGCTGGGCTTAGTACAGGGGCCCAGTTTAGGTGGGGTCTGAGTTTGTGGTGCTCAGCTTGGGAGCTCACAGCTGCCTGCTCCCTGCAGCACTCACAGCTGCAGCTCAGGAGCGAGCAAACATGAGATGAAAGCCCAGGGAGATGAAAGTGGAGCTGGGGCTGCCGGAGCAGAGGCAGAGTGAGGCTGAGCTGTGGCTCCACAGACCTGTCTGGGCAACATCCTGCACTGCTGAGTGTGGGGGCCAGGCTCAGCCACCTCCAGCCCTGCCATATCTTCTCCCAAAAAGGTGCTTTTCCTCCTCCCCCCTTGGCTGAGTTGGTCTCCCAAGGGGAGCCAAGGAAGGCAGGGCCCTGTGGGTCACAGCTGGTTGGGTGCCACACATCCCCGGACTCAGCACCCACAGGTGGGTGTGGAAAGGGAAGCTGAGGAACAGCAGCAGGAGCTGCCCTGGCTCCGAGGGCTGACCCAGCACCGCTCACCACCCACCTGCAGCCCCACCACAGCTCAGCACTTGGGGCCTTGCAGGTGTCCTGGTTTCAGCTGGGACAGAGCCAGTTCTCTCCCCAGTCACCGGTACAGGGCCATGTTTGGGATCTGGGATGAGAATAATGCTGATAACACACCAATGTTTTGGTGTTGCTGAGCAGTGCTTACCCTAAGCCAAGGACTTTGTGTGTCCTGTGTCTGCCAGCAAGGAGGGGCACAACAACTGGAGGGAGCAGGGCTGGGACAGCTGAACCAGGCTGGCCAAAGAGATATTCAACACCAAGAACAGCACGTTCTCCAGCTGAGCTGCACCCACAAAACACTGGGAGAGGGGCTGGAGGGTGGTCCCAACACCTGCACTGGGCAGGGGAACAAGCAAGAGCCAGTGCTGCAGGCAGGGAATAGGAGAGCTACAGCAGGGGAGCTGGCTAGGAAAACAATGTGCATCCCTCAAATGCAGAGTTTTTCCCAATTTAGTCCACCAGCCTCAATGACTGCACCCCTGGCTCCTTCCCATGGCAGAGCAGCCTTTTGATAAGTTGGTAAGCTGGAATTCCCCTCCCCTGCCCACTTCCACCTGCATTTCAGAGCTGGGAGAACAGCTCAACCCTTGGGTACGGAGACACTGCAGACACAAGTCAGGATGCAGGTCAGGCGCCATGGCCTTGGGATCCAGCACAGGGCTCAGAGCAGCCTGGGCCTGGCACCTGGAGAGCAGGAGGAACCCAACAACCTTGCAGGAGCTGCACCTGGAGCACACACCCACAAGCTCCCAGCACAGTCCCCAAGGAGCCCAGTGTTTGTTTTGCTGATGGGAAGGCTCTGATGAACGTGCAGTCACGAGACGCTCGGCAGCGGCGTGTGCTGTGTAAATACAACATAATTTATTGGTTCCATTTGAGAGCACGAGTGGTATTTGTACGAGTGTCCTAACGGCAGGACGAGAAACGAGATTCACGTATGTACAGAGATTCCAGGGCATGGGAATGCTTTGTAAGGAAGAAGTGGTTAGTGGTGCAGTTTGGTCACTTATGGTCCCCAAATCCTAGGTAGACCCACTACCTACCCGGGGGCACTGCCAAGCTCTCCTCGTGAAGCAGCAGGCGGGGGCTCTGGCTGCACACCAGAGATTTTGGTCCCAGATGTGCACAGCTGTGTGGGGTGCTGATGCTGGGGAACAGCGAGAAGGCTCCGTACAGGAAGTGGGATGTGGTCCCAGCAGGGTCAGCGTACCACAAACACAGGGAGGGAGGGAGGGAGGGGATGGAGGAGAATTCTGGTGCCTGTCCCAGCACCTTCCCTCTGGTGGCTCCCACGAGGAGCTGCCAGCGTGGATCTGTGTCCCCGTGGGGACAGTGCTGAGCCACAGCCAGGCTGTGTATGCAGGGCTCAGCTCAGGCTGACACACAAGGGCAGATTTCCACTCCAACTGCAGCAGCCACAGGATGAAGCCCAGTCTCAGCTTACTCAGAGGGAGTGCAGGAGAGCCAGGCCTTGGAGAGCAGCTCTGCCCCAAACCTGGACTCACAGCCAGTGAGAGAAGTGCTGGGGAATCCATGTACACCAGTCCTGAACCCTGCCTTCGGGGTGGGAAATGTGTATCCCAAGGGAGGTCCTGCTTCCATGGCAGCACCAGCCCCACAACACAGCTCTGTCTGAAGTGTCTGGCTCAGCTCACTCGGGGCTCACAGAGGAGGCAGCTCAGGCAGCTCCTCCTCATTCTGAGAGCCAACATTCCCATCAAGTGGCCCACAAAATATTTTCTTTTTTTTTTATAGAAATTACTATAAAAAAATTAATCTAGAGCATCTTTAAAAAAATATTCCTGCAGTATCAGTTTGACATTGAAACTCATTAAAAATATAGAATTTCTTAAACGAAACGTCTCTGTTCTCCCCTTGAATCACGTCTCCAATATGGGATTGGGGCTCGGAGTCCTCGGGACAGGTGCCGAGGTGGGAGCAGGAAGGTCTGAGCTCAGTGGCACATCCGGGAAGTCATTTCCTTCTGTCAAAGGGACACAGAACACAAGGGACTGTGAAGGAGGATCCAGTTCCCAGGTGAGGGTGTGGATGAAAAAAACCCTGTGTTTAGCTGTCAGTGCCATTCCTAGGCACGGGGTGACACTGCTCCCACAGCTCCAGGTTCCCCCCATCATTCCCAGCAAATCCCAGTCACATCCTGACTCTCAGCTTCCTGACAGTTACACTGCAAGGCCAACTGGTCCTGAATTTGGGCAACCAGCTTTAGAACAGAATCACGGAATCCCTAAGGGCTGGAAGGACTCCCAAGATCATCAAGTTCAACTATTACCCCATCACTGCTGTGTCACCACTAAACTATGTCCCCAAGTGTCACATCCACATAATTTTTGAGCATTTCCAGGGATGGCGACTCCAACACTGCCCTTTCCAATGCCTGTCCCACCCCTTCAGCGAAGAAATTTTCCCTTAAATCCAGTCTAAACCTCCACTGGCACAGCTTGAGACTGTTCACTCCTGTCACTTGTTATCAGGGACAAGGCTGAGTCCCCCCCAGCTGTCCCCTCCTGTCAGGCAGTTGTGCAGAGCCACAAGCTCCCCTCTGAGCCTCCTTTTCTCCAGGCTGAGCCCCACCAGATCCCTCAGTTGCTCCTGGTCCTCCAGACCCCTCCCCAGCTCTGTTCCCATCTCTAGATGTGCTCCAGCCCATCAGTATGTTTGCTGGAGTGAGAGGCCCAGAACTGACCCCAGGATTTGAAGTGGGGTCTTCTGAGAAGGTTCAGAGCCCTCTGTGACTCCCCCAGCCCTGTGCTGGCCACAGACCCTGACAGCCCTACCTGTACCTGAGCCCACACACTCACCAGGGGCTCCAGCTCCTTGGTGTCTATGAGATTGAACTCTTTCACAAAGTAGTAAAAGTGCTTGTAGCAGGTATTCACGTGGGCCTCCGAGCCCATCTGGGTGATCCTGTCGAAGTGGTGGATGTAGACGTGGACAAACACCCGGAAGAGCCTGGAGAGAATCTTCTTCACCACCGGGAGGAAGTTCTTGGGGAAGGGAGTACCTGGGAGGGAAGAGTGCCCATGAAAAACCTTGGGTCAAGTTAAAACAGGCTGCTGAGGGCTAAAATAAATTGGTAAAATGGACAGATTGAGGCAAAAGTGCTTTTGTCCCTGGTGATTTCCAACTCCCTGCTCCTTCTGCCTTTTCTTTGGATCACATTTTCAAAGCACAGATTTTTTAAGTGACAGAGTGATGCACTGCTGTGACTGAAAGCAGAGCCCACATTCCCAGCAGTTGTTTCAGTCAGCCTTCTACTCCTGTTGGATGTATTTATATAAACAGTGAAAAACAGCAGCTACAACCAAGCAACTTCCCCAAAGAAAGGGCTGTTAACTCCCCACAGTTATCCCTTGTTTTGGTACATCTTTAGCTCTTTGGTTAAAAATTAAAGCTGTTAAGGTGCTCTTTGAAGGCTCCAGGACTGTTTGGCTGGGCCCCTGCAGCAGAGCCATGCAGCCACCTCCGTGGGCTATCAGGGTGTAAAGTTCACGCTGTTTTTGGAGGAACAAGGACGAGTTAAACCCTTTCTTTGCTCTGCCAGAGCTGCACCATTTCAGTCAGCATTAAAGGATCTGGTAAAAGCTGAGCTGCAGACAATAACTAAAAAAGCCCCAAACCACAACCCTCGTGCTGTCGGAAGCTCGTGCTGCATGCAGCCCCAGTGTGGTCCCCAGAGAGCTGCAGCAGAGCCTGTGCAGCATGAGAAGAACGGCTGGGGAGAGCTTGGTGCTAAAGCTGTCTCAAAACTGAGCATTGTTTATGGCTCTCTTCCCCTCTCTGCCCTCTCCACACCAGGTTTAAACAGAATTTTGGCACGGTGGAGGATCCCTGTGGATGCTTAAATGGCAGATGTGCCCCAAATAGAGACCAACTGCATCCCACCAGAGCTCCAAAGGGATGAACACCAGAGCAGGAGGGAGGGAGGGAGCACTGCTGCACCTCATCTCCTCCATCCCAGGAGATGGAAACTCTGCATAGGCTCAGCTGTATTTCCCTGATCCCTTAGAGACTAAATTCTTCCATCTTCATCACAAAATAAAACCCAACAATCTCTGTGCCAAAGCTGTGTTTGGATATGGAGATAGAGGTATCCTAGGCCAAATTCCTGTTTCCATGGTCCTGGCAGTAGATGAAACAAGGCCCTTCCATGCAGAGCATCCCACCTCTCAGGAGGGGCAGAGGCATCTAATAACAGAGGGGGAGATTATGGCACATGGCACCATCAGCAGGTGACACAGAGCTGGTCATCAGCTCCCAGAGAGCCATCCTGCACCCAGCATGAACCACTCCAGAGCCACCTCTGAGACTGATTGCTCTAAGGGCAGCCTCCTGTTTCACTGCCTCCAGGTATCCATGACTCCCAGTGGGACCTGGTACAGTTCTGGGTATTTCAGCACTGCAAAAGAGCTGGGAAGAGCTCACTGCACTGCACAGAGGGAAACAGTTCTGCTACAGGGGTCAGCTGCACTGCAGGATCTCCTGGAACAGCAACAGGGGCTCCAAAAAGCTCCACCTCCTGCCCTCCCTCCAGCCCCAGCTGAGACCCAAACTCACCGACGTTGGTGGGGAAGATGTCCTCGTTATTGATCTGCACCTCGATCCAGTCCATGAGCAGGTTCATGTACTGGGGCGCAGACAGGGCCGTGGGTTTGCGGTACTTGTGCTCGTCCTGCCACCGGTACTCGTACTTGGGGCCCCCCGACATGACGGGGCAGGACTGCTCCGTGCAATAGTCACTGATGGTGCCGTAGATGAGGTTGATGCGGTTGAAGAAGTCCACGACGTGCACGGCCACCCAGTCGTTCTGCTCCTCGCCCGGCGGCAGCTGCACGGCCACCTTCAGGTCCAGGCCGGCGTTGAGCGAGGCCTGGGCCTTCTTGTGCAGCTCAAACCGCTGAGTGCCCGGCTCAAACTTGCGCTTGGGCCGGAAGGTTTTGTCTTTATTGAACACTTGCTTTAAAGCGTGGGACATTTTCCTTCTCTCGTGTCTCTTCCAGGCCCGCAGCGGTGACAGCCGGAGGCGCGGCCACTTCCCAGGGCACGGCTGGAGCGACTCTGATCTTCACAGAAACCTCCCTCTGCTCATCTGGTCCTGATCTGCAACACAGCACAGAAGGGCAGCGATTAGGAGCAGCTCTCTCAACAGGAAACCTTGTTTAAATCCCATAGGAAGAGATCTGGGATGCCATCTGGGCCCTTGCCCCACATCTGAGAAGGGGGGGAGCCCACGGCAGCTTTCCTTCCTCCCCCTTCCCTTGCCTGGCTGGAGCAGAGGGGAGGGGAGGCTAGAGGGGTGACCTGGGCGGAACAGAGTCACCTCCTGACCTGTTCCCTGTGGGAATGAGGGAACAAGCCCCACGGCCATGGGAGGGGGCTGCCACTCACCCTGACATTACCACACCACGAGACCCCAGTCCTGCAGAAATGTCACCGCCTGCTTGGCTCACACAAAGAAGGGTAAAACCAGCTGGGTTTCACCCAAATCCCATTGCCACCCCTGCATCCCCCCTTTGGGAACAAGGCCAGGCCAGGTCATGCCAGCCCACACCACAGCTCAGAGCTGCTAACAGGCAGCCCCCACCAAACCAGCCACGAGAAGTGAGAGACAGGAACTAAGGGGTGGAGGGTAACAAGAAGAAGTCACAGCTCAGGCACCCGGAAAGCAAATATCCTGAAATAACACCAGCCCTGAGAGCAGCCACAGGCTCTTCTGCAGGTGCACACAGACCATAAACATATTTCCCATTTCAGTTTAGCTCCATTTACAAGCTGAAAACTGGAAAGCTCATCTTCCTCTTCCAGATTGTAGAAAAGAATCAGCTCCAAGGGTGAGACACAAGTTGAGATCTGAAGGGATGCTGACGAGAAACACAGCTCTGTTTATCTATAGCTAATTATACCTCCTTTGTTCCCACATCCAGCCCCTCACAGAATTTGTGACAGGCTGCTCTTTGATGAAAGCTTAAGGCAGAAAGCTTTGTGTACCAAAAATATTATTTTACATGCGCTGGACAGAAATGAATAAAGAAATAGAAATTAAGCTGATGCCTTAAATAGCATAAATAAGTTCCCATAATTTCATAGGCAAGCAGGCAAATAAAGAAAGTCTTTCCCCAAGCAGAATCTACTGAGATTTACATGAAGCCACAGTGTTGCTCCAATAGGTAAATAGTGTCCTCAGATGCTGGCAAACACATCCCAAACTCAAGGTCATGACTACCACGGCTGCAATAGAGCCCATCTCTAACAGATGCTGCAGTGCTAATCAGCAGTTCTTCTTTGGAGAAAGATTAAAAAGCTTTAAAGCCAAGGCCTCTTGTTTCCTTACTTAATTACAGTGAGGAAGAAACCCCAAACCACTCCAGTTCACCTCACTAAGAACAGGCTCAGCATTTCCTGCGGGAATGAGCTCAGTAACCTCTTCCATGCAGGAACTGAGGAGATCCAAACCCCAGCATGGGCTATGATGTGTTGGGAGAAACCCTAAAAACATTTTAATGTGGTTCAGTGAGATCCACCATGAGCTGAGAGGTGAATCCAGAGCAGACATGTCATCATGGAATGGTTTGGGTTGGAAGGGACCTTAGAGACCATCCAGTTGCAACTCACTGCTATGGGCAGGGACAATTTCTATGAGCAGGGACACCTTTGTTGTGCAGGGACACCTTCCACTAGACCAGGCTGCTCCAAGCCTCATCCAACCTGGCCTTCCTGCTTCCAAAACAGCTGCTGTGACCCCATGAGCCACCTCAGAGGAGGCAAACACAGTACAAACCCCTGGCAGACGTGTCCTTTGGAGTGTAATCCTGCCCCAGACGTGACAGAGGAACAAGTGAAGGGTGTGGAGAGGCAGCTGAGTAGTGCTGGTTACCAGGAGTGTGTCACAGCCTGCCCACATCCTGTGTCAGAGCCGGAAGTTTCAGAGACTGCACCCACCCCAGAACTGAGGCACAGCCCCCAGGAACCAGCAATGTGGGCAGCAGCTGCTGAGGCTGCTGCTACTACCAGCAGAAAGTCCAGGGAAGCACTTGTGCTGAGTTCCCTGCACTGGAGATGGAGGAAAACACATCTTCTCACACAAGAAACCACAAAGCAGCAGCAGCACCGCCCTCCACGTGGTTCCCTGGAGCACCCACAGCATGCCTGGTGACTCCATCCCTGCTTCTTTCCTGGAGGATCTGCACTGCAGGGCCTGGCATGGATGTGGAGGGAGTAAATCCCAGGGTAAAACCAAACATCCTCTGGCTTCGGCCCCATACATCAAGAAACAAACACCAACCACTTTTCTCAAGAGAGCAGCATGGGGAGACTTTTCATAGAATCCTGGAATACCCTGAGCTGGAAGGGACCCCCCAGGGATCATCTAGACTCTGCCCAGGCCCCCCAACAATGGCACCCTGAGCATCCCTGAGAGCGGTGTCCAAACGCTCCTGCAGCTCTGGCAGCCTTGGGGCCGGGACCATTCCCTGGGGAGCCTGGGCAGTGCCCAGCACCCTCGGGGGGAAGAACCTTTCCCTGAGCTCCATGCCAAGCCCTGACACAGCTCCAGCCCTTGCTGGGCTCCTGTCCCAGAGCAGAGCTCAGCCCCTGCCCCTCTGCCTCCCCTCGGGAGGAGCTGCAGCCCCTGAGGAGTCTCCCCTCAGTCTCCTCTGCTCCAGCTGAACGAGCCAAGTGCCCTCAGCTGCTCCCCAGACCTTCCCCAGCTCTGTGTCTCTCCTTTGGACACTCTCCAACAGCTTTGGGTTCTTCTGATCTCGTGGTGCCCAAGGTGCCCCCAGCACTGGAGGTGAGGCTGCCCCAGTACAGAGCAGAGTGGGACAATCCCTCCCTGGGCCCGGTGTCCCCAGGACACGGTGGCCCTTTGGGCTGCCAGCGGTGACTCAGATCCAACTTTGCCACCGACCAGGAACCCCCAGGTCCCTTCCCAGGGCGCTGCTCTGCAGCCTCTCATTGCCAGCCTGTCCCTGCATCCAGGGCTGCCCCATCCCAGGGCAGGGTCTGACACTTGCCCTGTAAAACATCACACGGTTGGGGATTGCCCAGCCCTCACATTTGTCAGGGTCTCTGTGCAGTGCAGAGTTTACTTGGTGTTGAGGCAGTACTCATCCTACAAACAAATTCCTGATCCCACGAACACATCATCCCTGCGAACTGGGGAGCTCAACACAGCAGCAATTGTCTCTCAGACGATTCAGCATCTGTGTAAAGCATTAGCAAAATGAGTAGCTGAGACATCAAGCAGATGCAGCCTATTTAATTACGGTCTCTGACTGCAATCAGCTAAAAGAAACATTTAGCTCTAGGAAAAAAAATAAAAATAAAGAGGCACAGAGACCAAAGCATCCCTGACATTGCTCGGAGATGATATCATCTGTACAACACCTACTTCCACGGGCAGGAGTCACAGCTGACACCGCCCCCGCACACAAGGGAAAGGAAAGGTTAAAGACAATTGGGAAATGGGACATGCAAAGCACCTGGATGCTATCTGCAAGCTTTAAAGGTGAGGGAAACAAAACCACTCCCCTCCTAAACAAACCTCAGTACATTTTGTTGCCTCCTCCTTTCAGCCAGCCAAGATCACAGCGGACGTCAGAGGTGCTCCGAGAGGACCTTGGCCATGGCTCGGGATCACAGAGCCTGTGACCCCTGTGGGCTGTCCGGAGCATGAACACACCTCCAGCTTATCCCAGCAGGGAGGAGCAGCTCCCTACTATGCTGGACTCGCCTGCCCAGGCATCTCAAGGCCTGGTCCTCCCCTCCCATCCATCCAAAAGCTCCTTTTCTCTGACTCTCTGCTTGTGCAGCTCCAGTCCTGTGCTGGTTTTGCTGCTGGCATTGTCCTGCCACTCCCCTTCTCTCGCCAGGGGTGGTGGATCATGAGGAGCTGCCTTGCTCCAACACCAGGTTCTGGGCAGAGGAAGCCCAGGCAGCTGCTTCCCAGCTCTTGGTCACTTGTAAAGGCAGCTCAGAGTCTGGAAAAGGGAAGAGTCACCTCCTCCAAAACACCAGGAAACCCTTTATGCCTTGCTGCAGCCTTCCCCAGGTTTTTAAGGAGCCAGTAGAGTTCCCAACAGATCCTGCCCTCCCTACAGAGTCAGAGTAGCCCAAAAACGACTCCAGGAGTCCCATGACTGCTCCATCAGTGCCAGCCCCTGCAGCACTCCATGCTCCCCTGTGCTGCCAACACTGCACAGGGGTTTAACAAGAGCCAGGGAAAAACCAGCAAGGCAGGGGAAAACCAGCAAGGCAGCAGTCAGCAAGCTCCTACCTGTGCTCCTGGCCCCAGCAGGTCACTCCTGCAGAGGGCTCAGCCCTGCTCTGCACCCTCTGTCAGTGCTGGAAGGCACCGAGGCCGAGTTTCCTTTTTCAAAAGAGGGGAAAAAACCTCCCCGTTCGTTTCATGGGCGGCCACAACCCGGAGGCTCCGCAGCTGGGGAGGGGTCAGACACGAGGCCACCTCCCTTCTCCATGACCCCAGTGCTGGGCAGGCCACATCCTGCTGCCTCTGGTGAAACAGCCCTTCAGCACAGCCCAGGGAGCAACGCAGCTCTCCAAACCAGGGATTTGTCCAGCTTCCTGTCAGGGAAGCCAAGCTGCTGTCCTTGAATCCCACCCAGTCTAGCTGCTTGTAACCCTTGGGTGGGGAGCCTGTGACAGCCACCGTGTCCCCAGAGCTCCCCAGGAGAGGGGAGCCATGATCCTGCTTCCCCCTGAGCCATTCCCAGGGCCTTAATGTCAGACCAGAGTTCCCAGCACAGGACACAAAACCTTCCTGACTCATAAAGCAGCCCTGATAAAGGTATTTTGGATGCACTGAGCATTTCAAGTAAAAGCATATATCTACAGAGTGAGAAACAGAAGAAAAGCAGCTTCAAACAGGCAACATGCACAAAATAGCCAAGATGCACATGCACATTTTTTCCATAATTCCACCCCCCTCTTTTCACACATCCCTTCCCATGGCCACTCTGCACTAGCCCATTGTCTCAGGACAGGATGATCCTGGTTTTCTCCGATCAAAGGGGAGATTTTACTACAGAGAGCAGGGACCAGAACAATCCTGGAGCTGCGCTGCACTAATGGCAGCCAGTTTCTGTGCCTCCAGAGCCAGTCTGGCAACAAACAAGGGCTTGTCTTCCCAGGACGAGACTTCCAGCTGCTCTTTTGAATGGATCTGTGATATGAGGAGCGAAGGTCTGCCCCGTGCTTACCTCGGGAAGGGCAGGGCAGGGCGAGGAGGGCTCAGTGCAGCACCTCTGGCCATTCATAATCCCGGCCAGCCGGCACTTCCACGTCAGCCGCTTCCTGTCTGGCACTGACTCCAGCCTCCCGGCCCGAGGAGCTGCCAATGTTTTCCCAAAAGCTAATCCTTCCCCTCTGCAAGCTGCGTCTTTCCTCCCGCAGGATCACTCCGTGCTGCCACGGCCGTTCCCTTCGGCATTGCCGTGCCCCGCGCTCAGCGCCGGCAGCTGAGGCTGCTCAGAAGTTTCTGGAGAAGGAGCAGCTCGACCCGGCCCGGGCACACACCAGCCCCACTCCATTCTGCTGCTCCGCAGGACGACGTCCACGTTTTTCTTTTAGAAAGTGCTTTAGCAGCAGCCTCCGCAACCAAATCTGAACAGGGGCACACTGGAAATGCTGAATTCCCAAGGTTTGGGCAAACAAAGAGCCTTTTGTCTTTCACCACATCGGCTTTAGGAAGGTCCTGCCTGTTGCCAGCCACCCCCAGGCCCCGCTATTCCAATCTGCTGCATAATTTGGAAATTCCCAAGTAAGAAATGGTACAGTTCCCTTGGGACTTCCCACGTCTCCTGGGACTTCACATCTCTCTGGGCCCTTCCTGGAAAGAGGGTGGCTTAGGAGAAGGGAAGAGGCTGGTTTATGAGCAGGGCAGGCTGTTTACACACCTCCAAGCCATGGAGAGGCAGAGCCCATCTGCAAGGCCATATGCATGAGGAAAGCAAAAGGCATGATAAAAGACCAGAAATAGTTATCCTGGGCTTTAACTGGCATCTCCGTTGCCCCTGCAAGGCCAAGCATTCCAGACAATCCTAAAGTCGAGTTAGTTCATGGAATAAAGGGAAAGCCTGTTAAATTCAGATGTATCTGGGATAGCAGAAGACTCACCAGAGGCGAGGGGAGCTCTGGCAGAGCCCATCAAGAGCTGCAGGTGGGAATGCTGCTGCCTGGAGCAGAGAGCCTAGGGCAGCCAGCAGTGAGACACCAGCATCCATCCCGGGCAGATGGATGAACAGGGAATTTGTTGCTTGGCTTCAAGCTCAGGATTTACATTCAGACCACGGGCAGTGACATTACAGGTGACACTGCTCACACTGCACAGGGATGCTGAGGGAGGGCAGGTGAGGCAGAAAGTGCTGGGGAGGCTGGAAAACCCAGTCTGGCAAGGGAGAGAGAAGGCAAGAACCTCAAATTTCCAGTGTGGTTTGTCCTCATGGCCTTCCTCCCCAAAGCCACAGAGGAAGAAAAGCCCCACGAGAAAGTAAGTTCTGTAAAAGGTCCCCTCCTGCTTCCCTCCCCAGAGGGGAAGGTCAGGCAGCAGATGCTGCAATTTCCAACTGTTCCCATGGAACAGCAGTGACTGCAGGGAGCCCCACGGAGCCCCGGGTGTTACTGACTCAGGGCCAGCCCTGCTGCCTCTTACGTGACATCTGCATCCATTGCAATGTCAGAGCCCTGCTGGAAGGTTTCCATGGATCCAGCCGGGATGGGGCTGCGTGTGGAGGCAGAGCTAATCTGCTGCAGGCTTTGCAGGGCTCTGCTAAGCTGACAAGCTGGGTCACGACTCCAGCACACAGGTTAACTGCACACACAAGTATTTCCAGGGCAGAGCATGGCCAGTGATGGCATGGTAGGAGCAGCTCCCTCTTTTCCAGGTCCCAGAGCAGCCTGGTCCTTTGGGGAGGCCTTTGGCTGTCCCCACTACAGGGCTGGAAGGGCAGGGTGGTGTTTATTAAGTCCCAGCTGAGCTTATCTCTCTCTGCTTATGCAGGCTCTGTACTGTCTTCAGTGGACAGGGATATTTCTGGGCCTACAGCAGTTCCACTTCCTCTAACTTTGGGATCTGCCCCCACCCAAGTCAAAGCTAACATCAGTTAGGAGCATGAAATTTGCATTAGGATGATAACATGACTATGGTATCATTCTAACAGTGGGCTGGGATCCCAGGAAGTGTGGGATCTCACCTCAGGGCTGAGCTGGAGCACGAGCTGGCCACACGGCCAGTCTTTCCCACAGCATGGCTAATCCCAGGGACAAACAACCCCTTTCCCCATGTTAATGTCACACATTGGGATCAATGGCAGGATTGTTTCTTGCTGACAGCAGAGCCCCACGAGGCCTCTCCTATCCTGGGAAGAACTCAATCCCTTAGCACAGCTCCAGGCACAGAATGGGCCCACGGATGTGGAACTGGAGACCACCTCAACACCAACCACATTACAGAGCGAGAGGAAAGAGAGGGAAGCAAAGACAGCCAGACAACAGCTCCAAGAGAGGCTGTAGAAAATGCAGGGCCTTTCAGTGCAGCCACAGGGCCAGCTCAGCTCCTGCTGCAATCTCAGCCACAGTCTGGGTGGCTCCAGCTCACCTCTTGTCCCATGAGTTTGCTGGAATCAGCACAGGGTCACACATGGGAGTCTGGCAGCATCACCACAGTGGCCTCATCTCACTCACATTGACCCAACACCAGCATAAGCCCTTTGGGACCTCAGCCAGGTTTTCTGGAGGAAGTCAAAGCTGTCAGTGTGATAGATTGTTTTGCTCTGGCTTTGCCCACTTGCAAAAGTTGTTGTTTTGCTGGGGTTGTTTTCTGGCCTTTGCTGACTTCATCTCTTCCTCTGCCCTCTCTTCTGCTTCACATATCCGGAGCAACAACCCACCCAATTCCACCAGGAGCAGAGCAGCACCACCTCTACCATAGCAGCAGCTCCAGAGGGAAGCAGGCAGCAGATCAAACCAGGCCTCAGGGATAACTCTGCCTCCCAGGAGTATCTGGAAAAAGGAGGATAAAGGTGCAGCCTAAGGTGCACTCTTTATTGACAGCATTAGCTGGGTATTACATATTCCTAAAGATAAGCTGATAAACCTGCAGCAAAGCTAGTTCTGGATCCACTTACAGCAGCATTTGTGGCTCAAGAACCAGAAAACACTTCCCTGCCTTACTAGAAATTAAAACTCAGAAATCGAAAGCAATTCCGTTCCCAGACCTGTGGACAGGAATGGAAAGGTTTTGCAATCTCTGTGCTCTGACCCCAGATACTTTCACTACTCTCAAGGGACATTTTTTCTTCCATTAGTGCAGCCATGGAGATCCCTGGTGCTCACAGAGGAGCAGGAGTGACCAAGCATGGCACAGATCCGAACAGTCAAACCTCCAAATCATCCCATTCCACTGGCGGGGTACTTTTCACACCAGCAGTAGAAGGGTCATGTTAGATAAGGACAAGGAAGCAACTGGCAAACAGCTCCAGAGGCAGCTGAAGTGAAGCAGGACAACTTTGCTGGGGATGCTGAGTCTACTCCAAGCTTCTCAAGCACATGTGAGAGCCCATTTCCATGTCTGGTGATGGCACAGGTGACAGTGCAACCCCAGGTGTCAACAGAGCATCCCAGAAGCTGCAATGTGAGCCAGGCACAGGGAAACCTGCTCAGCACCTGCATTCAGCTCCTCCCTATAAACCAACAGCTCCAGGTTTTTCCACCATTGGCAAGAATTCCCAATGCTCCTCTCCCTCTTTCTGGGGATTTTGAAGAGTCACAAGGTCACCCCAGGTTCACCTCACAGTGACTAAGACAGAAAGTGAATGTGAAACATGGGATACACAGTCCAGAGAACAGCGACAGACATCCAGAGGGAGCTGGATGTGAGCCTAAAGTGGGGAAAGGAAGCAGAGTGCAAGGACAAAGCCCTGGGGACTGTGATAAGCAGGTGGCTGGGGAAGTTCCACATCTCCCAGCAAAATCCCTCCCTGCCCTGCAACTTGGCAAAAGATTTCCAGACTGGAAAGGGGCTTTTAACAAAGGGATAGAAATCCAGAAAGTGTGGCCACTCTGCAGCTCCAAGCTCTAGGAGGAGGGAATCCTGCCATTCACTACCTCTGACATAAATGCTTTTCCCAAACATCTGTGCTGGACACTGGACAACTGCCCTTTCCTTTTACCTGTCCTTCTCACACAGCTTTCTCTGAGAGAGCTGAGCTCACTGTGCCGCAGATCAGAGCAGAGGCAGCTCTGTAAGATCAGGATTCCTGAGCCCGCAGCAAGAGACAGAAGCAGAGCAGGAATTTGCTTTCAAGTTCACCTGACAAGTTCTCTCTCATGACAGCTGAGCCGTGGCTCACCATGACCTGAAAAAAAATGGAAAATTCCCCATTCCCCGACCAGTTTAGAGATGGAAAGGTCTGAACTTCAGGGCTATGCCTTTACCTATGGCAGCTGGGCTGGAGAAAGTCAGGAGGGAGAGGTGGGATAAAATAGGGAAGTTGCAAGCTGCAACTTCACAGTTGTGCCACCAACCCCCTTACTCTCTGTGATGCTATCTTTCCCCCTCTTTATGAGTTTTTCGGTTGCTCACGAAAGCCGCAGCAGGTCCGTCCCCTTCCCGACCCCTCTGAAGGGAGAGGGCTGTGCCCGGCAGCCAGAGCTCTGCTCTGTCCCATCCAAGGGGTTTCTCCTCCGGGCCGGGCCAGCCGGGCAGATCCACGCCCTGCTCCTCGCCCTGCCCGCCCCGGGGGGCTCCGGGCCGTCCTGAGGGGGCTCCGGCCGGGCCGCAGCCGCCACCACCCCCGCCCAGGCAAACACGAACCATTAACAACCAGAGCGGGGACGCGGCGGCCGCGGCTCAACAGGTCCCGGCCCGTCCCGCCACGGCCGGGAAGGGTCCGGCCCGGCCCCGCCGGGGGAATGCGGCCACCGGGGCTGGGGGGACACGTGGGCAGGGCCGGAGACACGCGGCCCCCTCCAGGCCCCTTTTTCTCGGAGGCCCCTCTGAGCCCGTCCCGCAGGGCCCTCCCCGCTCCCAGACTCTCCCGTGTCCCCTCACACCGCGCCCTGTCCCCTCGCTGCCCCCCGAGCCCCCGCACCTGCCGGGCCGCGCTCCCTCTCCGGCGGACGCGCACCTCTGCCGTGCCGCAGCACTCCCTGAGCGCGGGCCGCAGCACGCCCCGCGCGCCCGCCGCGCTCCCGCCGCTCCCGCGCCCTCCCGCGACCGGCGCTACTTCCTCTTAAAGGGGCCGCCCCCAGCGCGCCGGCCCCGCCCACGGGAGGGACAGGAACAGCGGCTGGTGGTGGGCGGAACAGTTCGTGTTTTATCGTGTTTTTAATGTTTTATTAGAGTTTATTTTACTCTGTGTTCTTTTATTCTATTTCAATATTTTATTCTACTTATCTGAATTCCTTTTATTCTCTTTCATTTTCTATTTTATTTTCTACTTTATTTTGTTTTCTATTTTATCCTTATTTTATTTTCTATTTTATCTTAAGTTGATTTTATTTTCTGTTTCATCTTCTTATTCTCTCTTTTATCTTCTATTCTTTTTTATTCTTTTAGTTTTATATTAACGTTTTCAATTTTGTGTTTTCTTCTCTTTTATTATTTACTTTAATTCTATTGATTTATTGTCATAATCATATTTGTTATTTCTTTTTATTCCATTCCAGTTCTTTCCCTCTCTTCCATTTTATTTCTTTTCTTCTATTCTGTTTTATTTATATTATTCTTTTAAATTGATTTTCCCATTTTATTCTGTTCGGGTTGTTTTCTTTCATTCCCCTTTATTCAGTGTTTGTGTTTTGGGGAGCAGAGACAAGGCAGGGATGCTCGGGTGCAGCATTTGTTATTCTGTTGTTATTAAGGCTAAATGTGCTATTTTGAATTCACTCAGGAAGATTCCTGGGAGTGCACAACTTGATATAGCTGACATTTAAATATCCTAGGCATTAGAGTGCACCACACATGCCATTGTTTCCCTTCCTGTTTTGTCTGTACTTTGTTCTTTACCTAAAGAAGAATTATTCAGGACCAGATTTTTGGGGTGTCCTCAAGAAACCCAGAGGGACCTGCCCAGCTCTCAGCTTTAAGGTCACAAAAAGGAGAAGTGGCTGGAAGCAGCTCACAAATGTCCAAGGTGGGAAATCCCTGGGGAGCCCCAAAGCTGAGTCAGACCCTGCAGAGCTCCTGCTCTTCCAGCACTCCTGTCTGGAGCCTGCAGCTCTCCAGCCCAGGTGCCCCAAAACCTTGAGACCCCAGTTCAGTCCCTCAGGTGTTCACAGCCCCTCTCCAGCCCAGCTGAGCTGCAGAACCTGGGGTGAACTTCATCTCCTCGGGGGTTTCTGGCTGCTCGAGCTGGCCCCGGCTCATGGCAGCGCTTGGCTGCTCCTGCCCAGCAGCTGCTGCTGCTCCCGGGAACAGCCGGGCCCTGCTCCAGCAGCCGCGGGGCCTCTGTGCCTGCATTCCTGCGTGCAGCAGATGATGCTCTGTCTCAGGGCTCCTGGGCAACTCCGGGTCACACAAGCACGGAAGGGAGGTTGGGAGGCACCACTGGAGCTCACCTGGCTCAGCAGGGGCTCCTAAGCACACCAGGATTGTGTCCAGATGGCTTTTGAGGATCTTCAGGGAAGGTGACTCCACTCCTCTCTGGGCAGCCTGTGCCAGAGCTCAGTCACATGTAGGGCAAAGTTCTGCCCCCTGCTCAGGCAGAATTTCCTGTGTTCCAGTTTCTTCCCATTACCTCTAGTGCTGGTGCTTGGCCCTGAAAGCTCCAGGCCTTTTATAAAGTATATAGTATATATATTATATATATATATATTGTCTATATCCATCTCTGCTCTTCCCCCTGCCTCAGCTCCTGCAGCCTCTCCATCTCTTCATCATCCTCACAGGCCCCATGCCAGGAGCCCAGAAGAGGACACAGCACTCCAGGGCTGAGGAAGGGGCAGGATCAGCTCCTGCTCCCCCCACTCCAGCTCCTGTGGCTCATTTAATACTTGAGCCTTGCTCCAGATACTTCCTGGGTTGGGGTTTCCTTCCCATTCCATCAGATTTGTACAGTCCCACCCCATGGCAGGTCCTGTGGGATTGCAGTACTGAGGACAGAGAACCTGGATCCTTCCTGAGCATCATCTGCCAGCAATGGGCCAGCAAGTTACTGGGAAATTCCCAGTGCAGAACTGCTGGCTCCTGACTCTCAGCACCAGGGATTTTCTGTCCCAAGATGATTCTCACAGGTTCTGGTATGACTGGAAACCACTGAGCCAAGGCCTCATTCCTGCTGTGGCAGGACAGGGCCTTAATCCTCATCTCAATGTCACCACTTTTGTCACAAATGTCACTGGAAGCCAAGAGGAAGCAACAGCAGGAGCTGATTCTGGCTTCATTCAGCCCAGAGCTCTCATTTTTCCAAGTGCTGGATTTTAGCTGCAATCATGAGCCAAAAAATAAAAATTAATGGAGATTTAACTGAGATAGTACATTACTTTTTTCCTGTAATTTCAGTGTTAGTAACAGCTGCTGTTACAGAGCTGCCTTTCAGAGGGGTGGTGTTAGGAATTCCCTACCCCCTTTGGGAAGGGAGATAAATTCAGATCCACTCAAGACAGTGTTCAGCCCTGGGGTAAATCCATGCCTTGGATTCGGCTCCATACAAACAGTCTTATGAAAGGAACATTTACAAAGCCAAAAATTTAACTTTGTTTTGAAAGTTTATTGGATCATCTTGACACAAAATCATTACAGCAGCTTGTGGTATGTTGTTTTCTTTTTCTTTTTTTTTTTTTCCCAGGGAATGTTGATAGCAAATAAATTTGTGAATGTAACACATCATACAGTTTCAAAATTCTAGAATCACTGCACAGGATTCTGTAAGAGACTCTACATGCTAAAGTGACAGTTTTCATCCATGAATTAAAAAACCCGAACACTAATTGAGGAACATTATCCTTTAAGACAATTTTAATATGTTCAGTTTCTAATACACAACTGGCTAACCAAGGGAGGCTGACCAAAACCAAACCCTCCACGTCCTGGCAGCACGGTCAGACACAGAGCTGGGCCTGGCAAGGAACCCAGAGCACCAGAGCAGAGCCTTTGCCAAAATACCTCCTGCAGGAAGAGTGTAAAGAGCACAAGACACGCATAAAGTACAGGACATCACCCAAGGGATATGATCAACGCTTCATCCTGCTCCCTGCGTAGGGGTTTGGTGTTTTAGGAGTGGTGGTGGTGCTGGAGACGTGCAGACCCAGCCAGCTCCTCCCTGGGCACCTTTTTGGAGCAATCAACTGCTCCTGACCTGTGCCTTGAAGCAAAACCGTTCCATGGAGTTTTGCTCACTGGGTGCAGAACAGCAAGGAAAGAAATGGAGCAGGGGGAATAAAAAAAGAAATTGAAAGCAAGGGATGTTGGAGAAGGACATCAACTGAGCATCTCTGCAGGACATCATGACATCCCCTTCCTATCAGTGACTTCACAAAATTCCTACAGTGCAGAACGGGCACTTCCCAGACTCTGCCTTCTTCCCTCTAAAGCAACTGTTACAGTCCCAAATCTGCAGCTCCTCAGCCCCCTGCCCATCCTGCAGCCTGGCAGGGAGAGCAGCTCCTCATGCCCCCTTGTCCTGCACCCTGGCAGGAAGAGGGGATCCCCATTCCTCCTCCTTCCTGCATCTGGGACAGGGCTCCCCACTCATTTCCCCTCCTGCACCCTGGCAGGAGAGGGGCTCTGAATCCATTCCTCACTCCTGCACCCTGGCAGGGAGGGCTCTGCCACAGGGACCCAGGGCACTTGTGCTGCCACATCTGCTCCCACTGCTGCAAGGGCAGGGCCAAGGGACACTGAGGGGACGCAGACTGAGTCAAGAGGGAGGACATGGACCTGCACCCGTGGCTGTTTGTCTAACCTGGTAATGGTCAACCCTCAGCTGGTGAGCAAAAGGATAAAAAAGCAGAAACAGACCCCTTTGGATTTCCAGTTTCTTGCTACAGCTGAACTGTTCAGGAATGTGAAATTGAAGTGGACTCATAGAACACATCAGCAGAGACAGCTCAAAGGGGAGAGGCCTGACAAACTCCCTGTGTGGAGCAGTGGAGGGGAGCACAGACCCAAACAGTAACACTTTCAGCCTGTTTCACCCTTCCACACTCTTCCAGCTGTCAGTAAAAGAAGGTTAAGGCTCAAGGCAACTACTATAAACAGAAACTCAAACACCTCAGTTCTCACAGGGCTCCTTTGGATTAGCTCAAGGAGATGGAGGATGTTTATATGCTGATCACAATAGATCTTGAGATAATAATAAATCATATATATATAAAAAAAAAACAAAAAGAGGCCTTCTGGTCCAGCACCAGCCTCTGCTAGAAATATACATCAACTACAGC
This sequence comes from Sialia sialis, assembly GCA_009812075.1. NCBI lineage: Eukaryota > Metazoa > Chordata > Aves > Passeriformes > Turdidae > Sialia > Sialia sialis. The sequence goes on from VRYO01000038.1 coordinate 1,469,428, forward strand.
AGCCCTGAAGACATATTTCATGGCTAAGGATTAAGTCAACCTTCCCTGGTATAAGCACAAGCAACAAACTGTGCTACTGTTGATAAAGTCCTGCTCAGTCCCCATCCCACACAGATGAAGGTCATGGGATCATCATGAGCTGCTGAATAAATAGTGCCCGGCCCTCCCTCCCTCCCTCCTCCCCTCCCTCCTCCAGTCATGTCACCAGGATCTCTTTGGGCTAGAAAGGGTTAACACCACAGTTCATAAAAAGTTCTGAAAATAAAAAGGTAACATACAGCCTTAAAATGTCTAAACTGCAACCAATGGTGGAGTTAACTGAAAGCACGTGCCCCAGGGTAGTACATGCGTACGAGGGAGAAACTTAACACTTGGGTCTGCTCTTCTTTACACGTTGGGTGCGTTTCTTGTCGTTGGAATATTTTATAAGGAGTATTCAGCACTTGGACAATGTCTCTTTCATCTCATCCAACAAGTTGCTAAGCAGGGTAGAATCATTACATTTCCCATCTATGGTTACAGAGCTCTCTCCCTTAGAAAGAAAAAAAAAAATAAATAAATCCATTAGCTCCTCTTCCAAGTGGGGTTAAATGTGTTCCCAGGCAAACTCAGGGACTGGAAAGAGGCAGAGGAAGGCAGGGAAGGCTCCAGGTTTAGCTCCTCTCAAGGCTCACAATGCTCTCACCTTTTTTACCAGTAGGCAGACGTGATGGCCTTGGATAGAACGGCTGTACATGGATGCACACAAATCGACGCGTTCCACAACTGCAGAGAAAGAGCAAGTTCATTTCATTCCATTCAATTTTAATTCAAGCCTTGCTTCCCCTGGAGAGCAACCACTGCTCTGCCTGGCCTCGAGGAACAGAGGCTTCTACAGAGGGGAGGAGGAAGTCAGGGTTAAGATGTGCCTGGCTCCTCCTGGCTTCTCTCTGGGACATTTCACAATAACGAGGTGAGTCATTTGTATCCTAAGCCACAAATGTTCTGTGGCAAAAACACTGCTCAGAACGTAGATTTCTGCCCCAGAAATACTTCAGTGAGGCAATGTCTAATGCAAACACCAGAGCATGATGAAACAGCCAGTTGTTTTGCTTCAGCCTGTGCTTGTGTTTTAGTCAATAAACCCAAACCTGAATAGCTGGGGCTCTCCCTCTTTGAAATGAAGCACTGGGGAAGGAGTCTGAAGCCCTGCAGCTCAAACCCACTCTCCAGAGAACAGTTACAGCCTGAACTCCACACCAGCTGCTCCCATGATACTGTCACATGCTTCACTGGGCCGCAGGAATTCCATAGGGACACAAGGAGAACTCATTTTGAAGAACACTGCATGCTTTGAGTGTTGCAAAACTGGAGAAAATTCTCCCAAATATATTTAATCTGGGCATCACCTCCTCCTGTGACTGCTGAGCCCACAGACTGTTGTGCTCACCAAGCACAGCAGAGATATTAGAATATGGAATTCTGCAGAAGGTTCTGCATAAAGGAACACTCACCTGAAAAATGATGATGAAAACAGATCTTTGCCAGCAGATGCTGGAAAGAAATACTAATTCCATCTACTTTAATAGAACTCATGTGCAGATCTCCAGATTCTAGGAGCTTGGCAAAAGCATCACTGCAGAACAGGAAGGAAAGTAAATACTTTATTAGAAATACAAATGAAATCTGTCTCATCAGTCCTGTGAAACATGTCAGGACACAGAAGTTGAAGTGCTAGCAAGCTCTAGGAAAATGGATAATACAGCAAATCTGGAAACCACCCTCCAGAGTCCCCTGAAGCAACTTGTGCCCTCTTGCTGCCAGAGCTGCCTCTGCCAGCCTGCAGGGCACAGAGCTCCCTCTGCAGAGCCATCTGAAATAGGTCACTGGACACATATGAACAGTCACCCCTTCCAGACACTGCCCAAGCCCCCGGGGAGCAGGCAGAGCTCACCTGCCAGGGCAGCACAGCACTTACCTGTAGCAAGGCGTCGTGATCAAGTATGAAGCACAACTGAAGTGCAATTTGAAATCTAGTTTTTCATGGGTTGAACCTTCATCATTCTGCAATAGGGAAAAGGAGAGCAGATGAGCAGGAGCCCTGAGGCAGCAAGAGGAGGAGCCACCCCCACCCACCACACAAGCACCAGTGAGGAGCTGAGGGCTGAGTTCCCTCTGAAATAGCCTGGCTGGGCCTGAAGGATCAGTCTGACAGCCACCCCACCAGAACATCAGTCCACTCAATGGTCTGGGCAGCTGGGTTGATACATGCACCTACAACAGGTAAGGGACACACCAGGCTGCAGTTCTGCTGAAATAAACTGAGTCTAATCTAACTTGGGGGTGAGATTTTACAGTTCATTATTTCCTGAGCAAAATAATCAATTAATAGTTCCCAGATTCTTAGGTACTAAAATAGGACTTGCATGCTATTTTTAAGAAACCCTTAAAACAGAGATAATAGCTGACTCAGGAGTAGCCACAACTGTCTCAATTCATTTCCTTTGAGCTGCTCATAAAGATTTTTCATTAATAACTGTATTGAATTAACATCAGAGACACACACAGTCTTATCCAGCTCAATACCTACTAAAAAATGCTTTCACTGACCTAATTCTTCGTCTAGGTATCCACTCTTAATAACTGCATCTAATTCTTACTTTTGTTTTCCAGCCTTGCACCAGGCTGCAGTGTCCAAGTGAGATGAGAAGGAACAGACCCTGGTTCCCTGTCTCCCCCCACAGCAGATCAGTGTGATTTTCTAGCTGACAGTGTGGCACATGTTCCAGGCTGCCTTGCTCAGAAATGACAATCTAGGACGTGCTGACGCAGGATTGGGGGCACTCTTTGCACAAGATGTCATGTGAAAATGTTCCTCACAGAATGGGCTGGTGCAGCAGAGATGAAATGATGCCTAAAAAAGCTCAAGAGCAGAGCTTCCCACCCGAGTCTGGCTCCCTGACGCAGTTCCCAAGGAAGCAGAGGCAGTTGAGAGCTGCACTTACTTTGACTATAAAGGACAGTGTTCCTTTTAACTTCTGAGCCATAACAATACTCTGAAGTGTAAACACAAACTGGGCTTCATTAGAGATTCCTAGTGTGAAGAGAGGAGAGGGAAAAGTCAGGTCACAACATGGTTTATAGATCTAAGTAATGGTTAGCATAAACTGACTTATGGGCAGACTATTTTTGAAGCAAGTTTGAAATTCTTTGGGTTGGAAGAGAGTTCTACACACAACTGCTCTGGTGAGTCAACACCGTTACAGCACTTGGGTATCTCACAAACAGCAATGGAAGCTGGCATTTGGTGGAGGTTATTTAGCAAATGCCTGGGCAGAGTGTCACACATTTAAACGATTTGCATAACTGGAATTATATTATAAACATTTCAGAGTAGCTTCCAGAGCTAATTTGAATTCTAATGTTTCTATGTTTTCCTTTTAATGCACAAGTCTGTCTCAAAAACTGCCTTATACAGACTTAAAACAAAGTCAAATAAATACCCCACTGCTTTTCATGGGGGATTGAAAAGCACCCTAAGGCCAATCCAGCCCTCTGTGAGCTGCTTCAGCATTCAAATTAACTCCTCAGTGAAAGAAGGGCAATTCAGGGATGTTCACTGATTTCATTGTATTACTGTGCTCTGTACAAAACCATTATCCTACATTTCTGTGTTTACTACTTCTGGAGGACTCAGCTCCCCTCCTTGCACATCCTTATCACAAACTTTCACTGCAAAAGGCCTCTGCCATTCAAACAGGGGAACAAGAAGTCCAGAATAAATCCTGAGTGGATTCTAATGCTTCACAAACCTATTACTGTGCTTCATTTTAAATCTCATAGCAAATACATCATGAATTTCATATTTGTGTAGTCAAAGATGTGCCAGCCAGCAGGCACCTGGAAAAGAAACTCAGAATTTGGACTCCCAGCCCTAGATGAAGGCTTTGCTCTTATTGTGCAGAACCACCTGCATTACAGCCATACTGGGAGAAGGTTTATCCTCTCCATGGAACAGTGAGAAAGCCCAGCAACACCCAGGCAGAGATGTTTTTCTGGAAAACAGCAAGAAGTTCACGCAGCTCTTCCCACAGGAGGGCAGTGCAGGGCCAGCCAAGAGCCCTGTGCAAAGCTGTGCATACCAGGGGGGAGCTGGAAGGGCACAGGTATCCCATCGTGTACTGAGGAGCCTTCTGGTCGGAGCATTTTAGTGTTGAGAGAGTCCAGGACATTCAGTTCCATGCTCTTAAGGAAGCTAGTGCTTTTGTTCTCAAAGATAACAGACACAGTAACTTGGCTGTCGTTCTGGAGGTTTCCTTGAATATCATAGGTCTGCAAATGAAGGGAAAAATGTCACAGGAAAGAGTCAGAAACCTCAAGAAACAGAACACAGCATGGGGATAAAACCAGGTTCAAATAGGAGATAATCTGGTATAGCTGGAGGGTCATGGAAACACACTGGTGATTGGCTAAGGACTGGGAAAATATCAACTTAGAAATGCAAGTGGGACACCCAAAGGAAAGGAAATGCAGCTTGACCTTCTGGGATTGAAACAGTGCCTCAGTTATGTGATGGCTACATAAAGTCACTCCACCAGGCCCAGGGAACACAGCCAACATTTGGAAACAAGAGCCAAACTCACCATTTTAATGTACAGGTTCTCAGCAAGAAGGCGGTAACTGGACATGGGCTGAAAAACAAGACAGAAGTCACAGTCAGAACTGATGACTCTGGAAAGGGCTGGCACTGTCCTCCCTGCCAACCAGCTGAGCTCTGCTTGTCCCCAGGCCTGGGCACAGCTACTCACTGGTAGTGGTTCATCCTCTAGTGTCCCATTCTGCACCGACTCTGGGGGCTCCTCCTCACTGTGATGACTCTTCTTTTTGGATTTCTTTTTATCCTTTGATTTCTCTTCTTTCTCTTTCTTGTGCTTTTTCTTCTTATGCTTGGAGGACTTCTATCAAGAAGAACAAGAAACTACAACAAACCCTTAAAGAAACCCTTGATTACTAGTCATAACCCCTCAACCACACTTCCAACTCTTGCTCTCTGCACTTCCTGGACTGAGTAAAGTTTCCCTATACTGCAAAGCCCAAAACAGAGCTGCTATTCCTTAAATCCCAAAAGTAATTCTATAGGGAGTCCCAGTAAACCCTGCTCTCCACCCATCTGCCCATACCTCATCCCAAAGTAGCCTGGGAACAGCACAAGGCTGAATATCTCCAACTGTTTGGAAGCTCAGCTTTAACTGGGACCTGTCCCTTGGCTCAGGGAACAGCCAAACCTCTGACCATGAGGTGCTCACAGCTCCTCAACGATGCAACATCTGCAGGTGGTCACTGCACTGAACAGATGCAGTTGGTAAATCCTGTGTACTACTTTTTAAAGAATTTGAGACAGCAGGAGAATATGGCTGAAGGGTGACAGCAACCTCATAGAACCAGAGAATTGTGAAGGTTGGAAAAGATCTGAAGGACCATCAGGTCCAACCATCAGCCCAGCACCACCACATCCACCACTGAACCATGTCCACAAGTGCCACATCCACAGGTTTTCTGAACCCTTCCAGGAACAGTGACTCCATGTTCCAATGCCTGACAAACCTTTTCATTAAAAAAATAAAATCTGTCCTAATATCTCATCTAGGCCTCCCCTGATGTAGCATGAGGTAATTTCCTCTTAACTTGAACCTACCTTTCCTTCATCCTCCTCTTCTTCATCTTGCTCTTCCCTTTCTTCTTTTTTTACCTCGCGGGATTCAGCCACCACAGCAGTGCCCATTCCAGGCTCACTCTGAGGAGATGAGCAGAAGGATTCTGGCACTAATGGAAAGCAGCTGGAACAACCCAATCCCACACCAAAAGAAACTCAACAGTGACAACTCTTCACAACTGTTATTTCAGAAATGACATTAGGCTAACATGGTATCAAGGCTTTCATTTTATGCCTCTGAAACCCAGCAAATATGATCACCTGAGGACACAACTCAAAAGATTTCCTCCAAGGAATCCATGCCCTTATATTCCTTGCCTCTTCCTCTAGAATTTCCTATCAAAATTCATGAGAATTTTTCTTTCACACTCTGTCTCTCATGTCTATTAATGTTGAGTCTATCTCACACTGGGAAATAAAACCATATAACTGGATAATATTACACCCATCAATAACAAAATCAACCAAGCCTGGAGCTGCATCTGTATTTCTATTTCTATTCTTGTTCTGCACAGAATGAGCCTGAAGTTTCCCATTACAGTTTCTCTGAACTGGGGTGACACAGTATCTCTGCTCCCCAGCAGGAAGTTGAGGAGATGAAGCTGATGTTCCCCTCTGTGCTGCAGCATGACACAGCACTCCTGCACAGCTCACAGGCAAGAAATAACTAGAGAAGTTTCCTCTGATGGAGGAAGATTCCTACCTGTGGCTGGGCCATGGGAGCAGCTGGTGGAGCAGTGGAGAGCCAGAAATCCAAGTCTTCCCCCTGAATATCAGGAGGAAAAAAACGATTATCATTGGTTTTATATCTTAAAAAACAAATAAAAATGTTATAACATTAATAAAATACAATAACAACAACAAAAGAAAAATCAAAACAAAAGGATCACAGGGTTGGAACATCTGTCCTACGAGGAAGGGCTGGGAGAGCTGGGGGTGCTCACCTGGAGAAGAGAAGGCTCCAGGGAGAGCTGAGAGCCCCTGGCAGGGCCTAAAGGGGCTCCAGGAGAGCTGGAGAGGGACTGGGGACAAGGGATGGAGGGACAGGACACAGGGAATGGCTTCCACTGCCAGAGGGCAGGGCTGGATGGGATATTGGGCAGGAATTGTTCCCTGGGAGGGTGGGGAGACCCTGGCACAGGGTGCCCAGAGCAGCTGTGGAAGTGTCCAAGGCCAGGTTGGACATTTGGGCTTGGAGAGCCTGGGACAGTGGAAGGTGCCCCTGCCATGGCAGAGGGTGGGACTGGATGAGCTTTAAGGTTCCTTTGAACCCAAACCAGTCTGGGTGACTGGGTGACTCCACAACAATTAAATCAAAACTTAAGTTCCCACAGAAATGCAGCACTCCAGAGTGCTCCTCATGCACACATCTGTGATACATCCAGGAGCAAACACACCAAGAAACTTCATTTTAGTCTTTGAGCACTTCCAAAGCCAGGCCCAGCTGACAGCACCTGCCCAGCACCTCCACACCAGGAAACCCCCAGCATTCCAAGGGCTGCAGTACATAGGGAAAGGACAGCTCTGCACGGGGTTAACAGGAGGATACTTCAAATCCTGACAGCAACTGGCACCTAATGGCAGGGCTTCTAACTAAAAGGTTCTGGAGTACATGGGAGACAGGATGCAGAACAAATGATACTCACAACATGAGTTCCAGATATTTTGCTAAGGAGTTCCCCACTTGGAGAACAGACAAAATATCAGCAAACTCAATTTCCACGTGAGCTCTGGCAGACCTGCTGTGTAGGCTGCAGTAAGTTGAATTCTGCTAACTTAGGAGGCTAAGGAAATGTTACTTTTATTAACAGAAATCTTTAAATACCTGCTGCTACAGTTGTACAAATTTAAGGAAATAGAGGTTGAATGCATTCAGATGTTTGAACTGTCAGATGCAACTGCTCCTAAGCAACAAATCAAATTCAGCAATAAATAACAGCAGGAACTAAAATAATGCATATCTTGGAGAATTACCTTCTTTTCTTCCTCCTCCTCTACCATCTTTTTCTCTTTCTTCTTTCCTTTATCTCTCTCTTTATCTTTATGTTTCTTTTCCTTCTTTTTGGGTTTCTTGCTCTTCTTCTCTACTAGGGGAACTTCTGAGTCTGGTGACTTCAGAGTCTCGACATTCCTGTGTCTCTGCACTGGCAGCTTCTCACTGTCTGCTAGGGGTCTTGAAAAGAAAGAGCCCATTACCTGCTGCAAACAGCTTCCCTCAGCCACATGACCTGTCCAAGACAAGGTGTGCTTTGTTTCTAGGGAGCTGGGCCCCCAGGCCTGAAATCAGCAAGTACTTCTACACCTGGAGTTTATTTATGCAACTGCAGACACTACCCTTGTGGGTGAGGAGTCAGAGGAAACCACTGGAAGGTGACTGAGAGCCAAGGTGTTGCTGCTTAACCCTTAGAGGCCTGCAGGCTGAGTAATACCCACAGAAAACAGCTCCATGGAGAGTTACACTGCATTTCCATGGAATCCCCCTCCAAGGAAAAGCGAGGATGTGGAACAGCATTTCCAACAGAGTGGAAATTTGAGCAGTGGAATGCCAGCATGGCTCCAGCAGCCCTTGAAGGGTGTGGGGTTTGTTGTTCTTCATCAGCCCAATTGGGAATTATTCTAAGACATTTTTATTTTGGAAGTTTGCGCTATGAATTTCTGCTTTACTATCACATTTTATAAATTAAATGTAACTTCAGACACCTATTTCCAAAAAGCACCAATAGCAGTTCATATTTATACTGTATCCTAAATCCACTACTTGGGAGAAAAAACCATCACAAAATTCTCTTATTCTTGTCAAACATTTCCAGAAATTGGCAAGAATTTCACCAACTGCATCCATTTCTATTTCTTAGCTTTTATTTAATGTTAATTTTCACATTTGCTCAGCAAACATCAGTTTAGGAAGATTTCTAATGGCCTCAGCTGCCTCAGTATTTTTGCTTATATTGCATTTAAGAACCAGAACCAATGAATTTTTCACTTTCAGACACTAAGGGAAGACTGAACAGCAAACAGGCCTCATCTTTTACTGTTTCAGATGCACCTGTACAGGAACAGCATTGGTGCTGAAAGCCAGAGACAAAGCAGATTCACAAATGTGAGGGTCTCTGGTTTAACAGTTCCACCACCCTTCAAGAACTTGCACTGTCCAAAATCAACCAACCTGACAAAGGTCAACACTCAGGAGATATTCTTACCTGGAAGGCTTCCCTGAAACCAGACTGCATGTGAGCGTGACAGACAGAGCAGTGCAAGCACAGAGAGAAAGAGAGAGGACACAGACATGAGAAACCATGACAGGAGAGCACAGCACTCATGGCACAGGGGAGGGAATGGATGGAACAATCCGAGAGCCCTGGATGCCTCCTGGAGCACAGCACCAGGATCTGCTCTGCTGGGTGTGCCCAGCACTGGTGAAAATCACCATGCAAATACAGAGGCTACACTCACAAATTCATTTCCTTTTATACATTTGTCGTGCAGACTTTGACTGGCCTTCCAAAAAAGGAAGTTTCTCAAAAACTGTTCTATTCACTTATTTAAAATGCTATGACACTTTTTCACAAGGTACTGAGGGGCCAAAGTCCTATAAATTTGGAACTGCAAAAGAAAGGCACAGACTGTCAAGTTTTAGAGGAAGAGAAAGATCCTACACACACCCACATGGGCCTGCACAATCTTCCAAACATTGCAGGAGGCATCCCTGGACCATAAATCAGCAATTATTTTTAGCATGATGATTTTGTAAAACAACAACTAAACACCAATTCAAAGCAATCTCCATGTGCAGTAGTGACCAGGGTACAATTGCTCAGCACAGTGCCCGTGCTCATGTGGGTGCAGGGGCACTGGCACAGCCCCAGCAGCTGGGTGGGACCAGCCTGGGCACAGGGGTGACCTGCAGCTCTGTCACTTCAGAGCAACACAACACTGGCACCACACTGGAGGGCTCAGGGCAGTGGGGTGGGACAGCCTGGGTGTCACTGGTCAGTGATCACAACACAGGCTTGCCATGGACACACAGCTTCTGAGGGGACAGATGGACACAGGTCACAGCAGACAGACAGTGGGACACCTGAACCTCAGAGTAACCCACACCGGATCCAGTGACCTTGTCTGTGCTCCCAGACTCCTTCAGTCACACTCACACTACATTTAGTGACTCCCCTGCCCCTCCCAAACATCTCATACTCAGGAGCTAAGATTTTATCATCCAGGCTGTAGTGGGAGCCAAAGCTGGATGAGCATCTGAGGTTTCCTCAAAGCCATGGGGAGAGACTTCAGCCTTTCCCCCTCTGGCCTGGAGTGCCTCTTCCTGCTCAGCCCCAGCCCTGCCCTCAGGCATTCCCTCAGCGGTGAACTCACACACAAAACTGCCACTTACTTATCCAGATCTATGTCAAGTGCCTTATAGGGATCATTGGGATCTTTGTCATCTTCATCACTGGGCAAAGCATTCTGCAGGAGAGACAGAGAGACATCCACTGAGGCAGAAAACCACTGGCAGTTTTGAAACCCAAGCTTAATATCACCCAAATTAAATTTTTTTCAGCCTATGAACCCTGTACCAGAGCAGCTGCAGTCAGGCACAGTAAGTTATAGGAACAATGCACTTCAAGGCAGCATCCAGTTTCAAGAATAATTTAGAACAGAAATCCCTTCTTCATAAACAGCGGGATTTGAATTGCTGCTGTTCAGTTTTGATTAAAGGAAATTTTAGAAACAAATACAGATGACATCATTAGCATCTGCAATTAATTGTCATCAGCTGCAAAGCTGCTGACTAGACAGCAAGTTGCTGTCAAAGTGAAGCAGCAGAGCATAATAAATGCTATTTGGACAGTGTTACTTTTAGAGCAGGCATGAACATTGTTTTGCTGGTTTTGATTTTTTAATAGCTTCAGTGACAATTTTTGTTTTTATGAAAAAAGGACAGTAATTTCTCCCCCTGCAAAGAATAGCCTGGGATCAGCTCAATCATTTCTGAAACAGCTCTGCAAGACAGCACAGCTCTGGAACTGCCACATCACAGACTGGCTGCAGTTGTGGGGGCAAACATCTCTCAAGAGCTGCACACAGACAAATCCCAGAGCACAAGCACAGACACTGACCTCTGGCATCTCCTCTGTGATGATGTCCACGTGGTGAGCTGGGGCAATGTCCTCCTCACTCTCCGTGTGCAGGGAGTTGTGGCGATGGTGTTTCCCTCTCTTCTCCTTTTTCTGTTTCTTCTTTTTCTTGTCTTTCTCCAGTTTCTGTTTATGCCTCCGCTCTTCTTCCAGTTTCACATACTGGTCTGACATGGGCATTCCTGGGGGGAAGGCAAGCTGCTTTCAGGTACAGAGCACACGGACTGAGCACTGAAACACCACGGCAAGAGCGTGCCCTGCTCCTGCTTCCAGCTTCCCAGAGCCAGCTGGATCCACATCACCTCGCACAGCCCCCAGCACCAGCTTTGCTGTCCACTCCATCTCTCAAACAGGACAGAGCTCAATCCCACTCCCTGATTCTTGGCTGCATTACAAGGAGCATCCAAACACTGAGATTTTAAGGAGAATTAACATTGCTGCTATACTGACAACTTTCAGAAAAAGCCTTAAATATCTGCATTTAGAACTCACCCCTTGCAATGTAAGGCACTTTATCAACAGCTTTTCAGTGCTGTATGCAACCACTCCTTAGATACACAACTACTTTTGATAACTGAAACAAGATATTCAAACAGTATCTACCATTAGATTCTATTTCACATCTCCTGAGCACCTCCAGCAGAACTCTAAGGTGTTTTCAAGGTGACTGCACCCACACAGAATAGTGGTTTCTCTACATGTTACAGACCTGGCTGCACAATATTCCTAATCACAGAATAATATTTCTAATATCATCTTGAACTGAACTCAGACTGCAAAGTACAATTTTCTAATATAAATTAGGAGATATATTTAAGACTTTAATGAAAGTGCATTCCTTGCCCTTCAAAACCTCAGGAAGTCCAAAGAAGGAATTATGACTTTTGCTAAACAGAATTTCTTTAATTAAATTTTAAAGATGAGCTGTGCTTACCTGGAACTTTTAATGGGACAGAAAGGTCGATCTGGACCACAGGAATATGTTCCACCCCTGGAGTGTCTTGGTATCGCTGGGAAAAGAAAGATTTCTTACATTCTGAGCACTGCCAGGACAAATTTCTGTAAACAGGCACATCATAAAACATCAAGCAGTTCAATCCCTTTACTGAACATTTTAAAGGATAGGAATGGAACAGCTTGTTAATAATGCTGGTGTGGTAGAAAAGTGTTTTAAAGCCAGTTGATTATTATTAAAGACTCTACTCTTAGCTACAGTTTTCTAACCGTGCTACTGCCCTGAAGAATTACTGCAGGTCTCTGAAGAATGTTTGGTTTTTGTTTTATTGCTAATAACTTGCCACTTCGGAAGATAAATTTGGAGAATGGAGTTGAGGAACATGGGGCAGTCTTTTGGATACAGAGGGAATAAAAGAACTTTCTCTGAAATAAGTGTTCAGAGACTATAACAACTTTGTGATCACAAAACACAGTGCGTGTTCCAGGGTCACCCTCTGCAGGGCTCTGAGTGAGGTGCCTGGGGATGTGAATGTCACCATCACCCAGGGCTGGGACAAATTGCACAAACTCTCACAGGCTGTGCTGGGGTACCAGTTCACTCAGGAGATTCTCAACACAAACAGGACTTAGAAAAACAGCAGCCCACACATTATGAAGTCAGAACTGCAGGGGCAATATCAGAATGTCCCAGAGGAGGCTGCAGCTCTGATATTCAGGGAGCCTTTACACAGTGACAGCAGAGGCCAGTAAGATATTGCAATTCAGACTCACCTTCTGAGGGGAAGGAGAGCTTTTAATATAAAATGGGTTGTTTGCCTGTTCTTGCTTCCGAGCTTCTCGACGCTAAAAGCAAAAGAGGATTTGCAGTTACAATGTTTGTTTGTAAGTAAAGATATAAAAGACACCAAAGTGCAAAACAAAAGCTGTCTGTATTTTTGTAACAATTCATAAGTGCTGTGAAAAGACTAGAGCAGAGCAGTTTGTGATGAAGCAGTTCTGAGTTACCAGACATAGTAGGTCAGAACTGCAGGAACCATTGCTAATTCCATCCCTGGAAGAGTTCAAGGCCAGGTTGGAAAGGCCTTGGAGCAAGCTGGGATAGTGGAAGGTGTCCCTGCCCATGGCAGAGGGTGGAATGAGACGAGCTTTAAGGTTCCCAATCCAAGCCACTGCATGATACTGTAACCAATTTTCCTTAGAACACCCTTCTTTCTTTTTAATTACAGACTAGAGAAAGTAACTTCCCAGACATCACTTTTTGCTGGCAATTGGAATGTTCCTGTTTTCATTTCTGCAAGGAGAGGAAGAACTGAAATTCACATAACAACAAGTTCTCTCTGTGAGACCACAGAGGTCAGAGGCAGGAAAGGTGGGATCACTGCTGAGACAATCACTGACAGAGGCTGCTGAAGCCTGTGAACATCAGCTCACATGAGTGAGCAGCTTTCCTGAGCTATGGAGAACAGGAGTCCCTGGCTATGTGCAGAATCCACAACAGCCCCCACTGCTCCAGCACCACTTAGATTACTACTGAATTATGTAGGGAAAAGCATTTTAACATTCACTCACTCTGGCCAGTTCCTCTTCATCTATTTCTGGCTGTCTGTGTCTGGAATGCCTTTGTTCCTCCTCATGAAATATTGTTTTGGGCTTTTCATCTTCAGACTCACTGTCTGATGGAGGCTCATTGATCCAGGCATCGAGGTCCAGGCTGGGAAGAATTGCAGCAAACAAACAGCTTGACTCAGTACCCCTGCGTATTTCAGGGCCTCATCATATATTTTGCTTTATTATTTGAAGTTTGAATAAGGGTTTGGGAGAGAGAAGCAACTTTACCCCTCTGGAACAGGCACTTTCTTCTGTGCTTTAGGAGCCACAGGATTCAGCTCACCAGCAAACAGGGCTATTACTTCCTCAGCTACAGGAACTTCTTTTATTTGTAGCTTCTGAATGTATTTTATTAGCTGCAAGATGCAAGAAGCCTAAAAACAAATGTAGAAGTGGTTTTAGAGTAATATTTAACAAGCTGAACCAAGCAAATCGACTGACGTTGAAAGAAGGTGTTTTACTCCATTAAGGGAATTAAAAGAAACAGCACAAACTGGAGTTTTGATGCAAATGTAAAAAGTCCATATTAAGTTTCTCTTTTAGCTGGGTCCTTTTTGTGCCCTTATGTGTCTGAATAATTTTAAAATTAAATTGTTTTGAGTGAAGATCTTTCTGGCAGCCTTCAGAGATGGCCTCAAACTGCAGTAAGATCTAAGCTTTGTCACTGATAACAGCTTACAGCAAATGTGCATGACCACAGAGAACCACAGACATGCTCCAAGACTTCCCATGATAAATCCCAAAGTAATTTCATTCTCTTACCCTCTCCTGAACCTCCAGATCTGCGCTCTGCACAAACTGAGGCAGGCGCTCGATCATCAGCTGTGTAATTTCCTGAGCTGCTTCCTTTTCCCCAGCCTGCTCCTTCTGCTGCAGGATGGATGCATAGAGCTTCACCATGTTCTGCACATAAACAGCCTGGATGTGGCCTGGCAGGGTTGTCACTTTGGGCCTCAACATTGCTTCCAGGGTTTGGTTTGCTTCCTCAAGGTGTCTGCAAGGACAGAGAACGCACATGAAAGGCAAGCAGAAATAAAATCCAGCAGGCAGGGCTTAATACATAAAGGAATATAGATCACAGCACTTTGTGTTAACAGATCTCATGCTCTTACTTGAAATTATCTGCTCACAACAAAATGGAAGATGCACAAAAAAGTTACTGCAGCCTGAAAGCTAAAGTTATTTCTAAGTAAAAATGTGATCACACTGGAAAAGAGGAGTATATTCTCTTATTTCATCATCTGCAGTTTTCTCTGTACAACTTATTTTCTTAAGAAAATGAAGATTTGAGCTGTATACCAGCATTCCCCCAATATCACACCTACAGTGTGAATTTAAACTGGATCAGTGTTCAGGGTGGCAATTAGGAGGAAACATCATACCAGCAGGTAAGAGAAAACTAAAGTACCACACCTGGCCAATCTAGCAGAAAAAAGCTGTATCCACACAAGCAAGAGACAAAAACATCTGTTGAAGCTAAAAAACATATTGGTGCAAGAACACTGCAAATTGTGCTACTGTGGGCACTGAAAAATTTCAAGCCAAAAGATGACAACTTCCAATTTCCAGGAAGATGGGGCTCTCCAAAAACCTTCTGACAAGGGCAAAACAGGGAGGAGAAAAAGAACTAATTCAAGTATAGTGATTGAACATGTACCTCATAATATAAATGGGGGTAGACCTTAATGGTTAAGGAGTTCCCTCAATGTCTTAAGATCTAACAGTTTATACCTACAATATCTCAAGGATCCAAAGCAGTTGGAAAGTGTCCAAAGCTCTGCTCTGGGACAGGGACAGGAGCCCAGCAAGGGCTGGAGCTGTGTCAGGGCTTGGCATGGAGCTCAGGGAAAGGTTCTTCCCCCCCCAAGGGTGCTGGGCACTGCCCTGGCTCCCCAGGGAATGGTCCCGGCCCCAAGGCTGCCAGAGCTGCAGGAGCGTTTGGACACCGCTCTCAGGGATGCTCAGGGTGCCATTGTTGGGGCGTCTGGGCAGCAGTTAAACTCAGTGATCCCTGAGGGTCCCTTCTGACTCAGAATATTCTGGGATTCTATGATTCACAACTATAGCTTCCTGCATGAGTGGGTAAGGCTGGAGAGAGTTAAAAACGACCAGATAATTAAAATGGTCTCTGCTAGAAAGAGCAGAGCAGTCAATAGAGCGAGGGAACAAGAGAAAAACAATCCCTTTGGTAGCATTAAGCTACATACCCTGAACCACCCTTCTCTCAAAAACACATTTCAGTGACCAAAAGCTTTGCCCAAAAGCTGCCCCAGCCCTCACTCACTCGGAGAACTCCCCGCAGATCCAGGCAGCAGCATAGAGCACCTCACAGATGCCGTTCCTCTGCGTGTTGCTGGCGATCAGGTGGGCGTTGTCGAGCAGCATGGCCATCTGGGACACTGCAAACCTGCGGATGGCTTTCACCCTGATGGCCACATCCAACATCTGCGCTGCGATCAGGTGCCCGTGCCTCGTGCCCTCCAGCCGGGTCAGCTCCACCAGGATGCTTATGTACCTGTGGAGAGGGGAAGGGAAGGGTGGGGGCATCAGGGGACAGCCCTGCAGTAGCTGTGTGATGAGCTCCAAGGCAGCTGAAAGCACTGACCATTCAAAGTTTGTGATGTATTGGTAATTGGACTGGCTGCAGATGTCGATGATTTTGGTCAGTAGCTCATCTCGGTACGTCGTCCCTTCGGCTTTATCCACGTGAATCATCAGTTTCTTCACAATCTCCATCAAGTTCTTCTTGGAGACCTGTTAAAGAGGTGGTGAAACGTTCAACCACTTTCCTACACAGCCAAGTCCTTCCAGTTCCAGCAAAGCAGCTGCTGGCTCTTTGCTGGACCTGTATCACGTTAACAAGAAACCAGAACCATCTCTGTGGGCCCCAATCCAAAATGAACCTGTTTCATACTGGTCTGTGTTTTTGTTAAGAAGAGCCAGCACAAGTTCCAAGGTTTTTTAGACAAGACTGGAGGTGGCACTTAGTGCCATGACCTAGCTGAGAAGTGGTGTAGGGTCATAAGTTGGATTTGATGATCTCCAAGGCTTTTTCCAAGCCAGCTGATTCTGTTATGATCTCACCGTGGTAGAGCTGAGGATCAGAGTTTCTCTCAGCAACACAGAAATCCAAGACAAAATGAATCTTCCACTTCAGATTGAAAAGTTTTAGAGTTTAAAACATGTCTGCTTATAAAGGAAACAAGTTTAGGAGTCATCAACACCCAATGGAATGGATTTCAAAATGAGTGATTTCCAACAGTTTGAATCAGGATTTTTAAAGCCCTCATGCTGAGGCAGATATTTCACTTCTCCCAAGTGCCAGAAAAGGTATGGGAGTTGTGATCAAAAGCCTGCTGTAGAGTGGGCAGAGAAAGTTCCATGTTTTCCTTAAACATGACCTTCCTAAAGGGTCGGGGGCTGCAGAGGAAGTAAATGCAGGGACATACCATGCCATAGAGGAGATCTAGAGCTCTGAGCCGGATGGACTCATCTTTATCATCCAAACATTGGAGAATGAGATCCTTGTGAGACTGAACTGACTTGGGGTGCGTTTTCAGGATTTTGGACATAGCTAACAGTCCCAGGTACTTCACTGTGAAAGACAAAATAAAACTTCTTTCCAAATATAGAAACACTGTTTTGTGCTAAGCATGAAGTCTTAACGCTGGTTTCAGCAGAAGCTCTTTGTATTGAAACCCTTGAATAAAAATCTGAGATGAAGAAAAGCATTTATGAGAATGGCAACTCACAGACTAGTCTTTAATTTCAAATACCATAGACAGATAATTACATATATAACCCTCATCAGAGTCTTCCTGCACTTCAAGTTTTATCAAAAATATGTATTTAATAAATAGAAATGCTGTTTGAGAACAGGCATGCTGAGGTGAACACAGCTTTAAAAGCACTGAAGGTGGGTGTGTAACAGTCTTGTTCTCAAGGGGAAAAATTCAGATGGCAGGAAAAAGAGCTGCACAAAAGAAATTTCCCAGTGTTCTTTGCAGTCACTAAAGTAAGTCAACACTCTTGCGTTTTACTATTATGCTCACTCTGCTGAAAATAGCTGTCACTGCTTCTCAAGCAGCCAGTCTATAAAAAGGGAAATCCCAGAGCATGGAAAGAACTGGTTTAGATTTACAAGACCACAAACAGCAGTAATAATTGTTGTCATTTGTTTTTAAAAAATATTATTACAAAGAAATGCTCACCATCAAAGATTATTTCCATATTAAACCCCCCAGCAACTGTTTCCACCAAGCACTACAAAACCCCTCTGAGGCTGCTGCAGCATCTCCCCAGCTTGGGGAACAACAGCTCCATGAAAACAAGCACCATACTTACAGTTCTGGTCAGAATCTTCTATCAATATCCTCAACTTCTGCACACAAAGCTGGAAAAAAACCACACCATTTATTACAGGTCTTAATCAAAATAAGTCTTCATGAAGTTTACTCAACACACAAGGAAATATCTGACCAAGACCTGAGGTCTCCAGGTGAGAGTGTTTTGTCACATTAACAGACTTCCAAACAAAAGGAACCTCTGTATGAGTGTACTGAGAACAGGAGGAGAATAGAGCTGGGAAAAGCCTCAGAACTGCATTTTAGAGCAAATTAAGTAGGAGAATTTATATAGGAAATGCTTCAGTCTGCAGGATTGCAAAGTGAGAGCATTTCAGGGAGCTACTGCTGTAATTCCTAGCAGAGGAACACAACCCCATTTTCCCCAGCCCTTGGGATCCCAGAGCAGAGCACAACAAACAAGCCCCAAATGCAGGGTCCCACCTGGATGCTGGCGCTGTGGTTGGGCATCCCCGAGGACAGAGAGATCAGAACTGAAACAGAAGCACAAATTCCAGTCAGTATCTCTGTGCTGGGAGGGACTGCAACAACACCACCCAACAACCCACACCTAGCTCAGCTCTCAGGGAAAGGTGCTAGACTATTGTTTGTCTGTTTTCCTGGACACTTGGGGGTAATGGAGGGAGGAGAGAAGGTTGTTTTATGAATTTATAGTTTCATATACCATACTAGTAATAATAAGAGGGCAGGAAAAAAGTGTAAAGGTAGAAATAGCTGCAACAGCCACGACAAAACTGCTCTTCTTTGCTGTCACTAAGGCTGATTTCACTGACATCATGTAGCAGTCAAGGCTGTTAATACATCAGCAGCTACTGCACAGCTGAATTTTTAATTGTGTACTTTTCCTAATGCAATGGGATGCAGCAACAGATCCTGGAGTTTAATGTGATTAGATTGAAGCTTCATTCAAGCCAGCCATTGTTGATTATATGGGACACTTGAAAGCTCTGGCAGCACACAGCCCCACTGCAGCAAAGGTGGGCTCAGCCTGGTAACTGCTGCTGGCACAGCAGTGCCTGAGCAGGTGCCATGTGCTGCTCTGTCCCTGCAGGGAAGCTGTGCTGGACAGTGGCACCTCCAGAGCTGGCAGTGCCAGCTGCTGCTCTGGGGTTTCAGGGCTCCTTTGCTGGCTCTGAGTCTGACATCACCACCCCTGAGGTGTCCTGGGTGGGTGAATTCCCCTTCTACCCACAGGATGACCCCATTGATCTCAGTGAAGGCCACTCTCATCCACATTGGAATTGCTCTGTGTTATTTTCCCTCCCATCCTGACCCCTCATTTCCCTGAAGGAATGAAGGAACACACCGTGACAGATCTCTCTTCCCTCTCTGAACTGACCCAGCACAGCAAGTTCTGCACCATTATCCAAAGTAGCCACAGGAGACAGACCAACTGTGAATGTCAATAACCCTCTGCTCCACACTCTGATAAGAAAAGTGCCAAGAATGAGCTGCAATACTCTGTTATCCCTTTTTGCCTTTGTTTCCTCTCACTCTCCCAGTTATGGAGCTCATATCCCTTCCCCAGAAACAAACTGCCAATCAGGAACTCCAAATGCCTCCTCTAAGGAATTACACCCCATTTTTAAACTGCAAAGCTGCAAATTTTTTTTTTTAAAGAGTCTGATCCATCATCACATAAGAAAACTTGGCAAAGAGACATCACTCTTGTTTTAATTCTATTGCTGCTGGTATATTTTGTAGTTGTAGCAACTTTTAGGATTTGGCATATAAATAACCTCATTGTCTGTACTTGGTTTCAGCTTTCAGCAAACACAACACAGCTGTAGTGACTGTGCCTCACCCACTGACAACAAAAGATTTCAGCCCCACAGAAACACAAAGATTGCCAGGAGACTTACTGCATTATAAAATGCATTAAGTTAAAGATAAAAAGGTTTAGAGGTGGTGTTAGTTGATGACAAAGTTCATCACGTTTTTTTTCCTAGGTTCCAAGTTTCAGTTCTCACCTGCTATTACGGTGTTCACACATTCATATAAGAGAGACATGGCTGAGGTGCTGAAATAGAAATCAAGTATATTAAATAAGGAATAAACCAGCACATTTTGAAGAGTTGTCAGCACTATCTTGGAGCTAGTTAGCACCTTGAACTTCACAAGACATTGTCAATATTCTGCTTCATACCCCTTCAAACAGATGAAATGATTCTCACTTAAACTGTTGGGAGGAGGAATTTTTAAATAAGTGCTTAAAACCCCAAAAATGTTCCTGGAAAAGCAGTAAGTAAGAGTACTGTGACACAAGAAATATGGAAGGAAGTGGTTACTCAAACTCCAGTGTCAGTCACAAAATACTGAAGCAATCTTGTCCAAGAATCAAATTAAATGCTCTGCCCAAGGTCAAAAATTCATGACAAGGCAGATGGAGAAATTCAAGTCTCTCTCCAAGCAAGTGATTCACACCCCAGCAGCAGAGGCTTGGGATGCAGGAACACACTTCCCATCCCTGGAAGTCAACAACCCGTTTGCAGTGTCCCATTTCCCCCAAAACTCAAATTCCAGGCTGCTTGTGCCAGCTGAACACACAGAGCAGTTCTGAGGACTGCAGAGGTCCTGCCAAGGCCTGGTCTGTATGAGAGGGAAACAGGAACCTCCCAAGCCCCAAGGAGCAGGCTCCAAGTGCAGGGTACCCAGGGAAGGAGCACAGTTCCTGCTGCCCTGAGGGTCAGCCTGGGATGCTGAGAATAAAGACCAACAGTTCTGCTCCCTGTGCACCTGGTGGGACAGCTCAGGGTGCTGAGAAGCAAATATGAGAGCCAAACTGACTGAATGGAGACCAAGCCAAAGAGGATTCAGTCCTCACTACTCAGAATTACTAATGTGAGAGCTGGGCAGAGGAGGTAGGATTGTCCATCCTCCTGCTTTTTCTATTTGCCAACTCCTGGGAGGTACCTGAGTGCTGGTGTGCTCTGAGCTGCCTTAAAGGAACATGAGCATGGCAGAAATCACCTGGCTAGAGCTGCTCAAGGCTACACAGATATCTGTTTAAAACCTTGCTCTGTCACATGTAAAGAAATCAACTTTTTCACTAAACTCCTGCGTAAGATCACACTTCCTCTTCATAACTGGCAGATAACATGTATTCCCTGCAAGGCATTATTTCCTGATTTCCATTCAAAATTAGAACCACTATACCACCACAAACCAGCATGAACAAGGGACAAGGAAATAACTTCATTTAATCTACATTTAGAAGATATATATTAGAAGAACCTCTTTCAAAAGACATCTGAGCTGCCAAATGCATGAGGAAGGGCTTTAATATATTCCTTGTCATGCTGCTTTGGTGGGTAAGGCACTCCCAAAAGTCAGGAATCAAATGTGTGAGGTGAATAGGGAGGCAAATACACAGCTGAGCCTTCTTTAAGCCAGAGTTTTATACATCCTCCACAGTCATCTCTGGCTTGAAATGCAGTGAAAGGAAAGCAAATTGCTCCAATTTTCATGCATCCTTGGGAGGAATTCATGCTGACAGTCAGACACCCAGAGACTTTCCTCTTAGAAATTTTACTCACTCAGGTTTTTCAGAAACAACTTTAATCTAGGCTTATCTTTTGATACTTTAAGCTAATATACCAAAAGTCAAGGAAAAGTTATAAAATGCATCCTCAGGCCAGCTATTGACCCAGCAGGTCCTTCTCCAGTCCTGACTGAACAAGGCAGGACCTGTCACACATACCTGTGGATGAGGTTGGTCAGGGGCTCAATCAGTTTCTTTCCCAGCCTTGGTTCTAATGGAGTAAGAGCACCAAACTATTCAAACAGAAAAGTGAGTTAATAGCTGCTTCTCAACATCTTCAAGACATTATGTAAATTACAGCTCACTGTATTTAAACCAAGCTATATTAACATATTTTTCTCTTTGGTTACATTCACAAACTTTAGGAGATACTGCTGGATTCTTTTTATTCAGAATGAATGGTAACTATGCCTCCCAGCAAGAAATCCATTTCACACCCAAGGTAATTTAATGAGAACCCTAATCCTGTAAACAAAAAGCAGAATACTTGCCAGTTTTATAATTTTAATGAGAACCCAATTATTGGTTGAGGACGTCATCAGCTTGAAGAAGAGCGGAGCAAGGGAAAGGTAATTTTTGGGATTGCGTCGAGCCAGCTCACAAATAACATTGACTGCAGCAGACTGCACACCTGGGGAAAACAAAAACCACAAATCCCATCAATGCCTTCTTTGGAATTGAAGTTTCTGATGCAGAACCCCCACAGCAAAAGCAGCTGAAGGTTCAGACCTGTGAGTCCAATGGTTTGGCCTCATTCCCAACCCTGAGGCAGTGAAGTAAATACAGGGATGCAAAAGCAAACTGAGGAAGGGTTTTATTTAATTCTGGCTATTTTCTAATATAGCAGCAAGCCTGGTATCTGCTTTGGGTCCAGCATGACAAAAACCAGCACACTGCCCATCCCTGCCCTGGACTGTGGAGAGCTGGCTGTGGGACACAGACAATCAATCACCCACCAGAAAGTTTCCAATCACTCTTGACTTCTGATACATATCACTTAAAAATGTTTAAGCACAGAACAAAAGTAACAATTCCTTAAAACAATCTGACTGGACATGTTCACTCCCTTCTCATTGCCCAGCCTCTCACATGGTTGTCAGTTTGGAATGTTTTAGTCTAGACAGGCTGGGTGTCCTAGCAGAGAGCAATCCTTCTTTCCACACGGCAATTTCTTCCTCTCTCTGCAGGGGAGGATTTTGCTTGCTTTAATAACTTTGTCCCTGGAAGATGAATATTCCATGCCCACAATATAACAGTCCAGAAAATACAATTATATTTCTCTCTGTAATTGCAGATACAAATCAAGTGGAGATCAGATACAGAATTCCTAAACCAAGTGTTTTGGTGCAGTGAGGAAACACCAGCACCTCCTGAAGACTGAGCAAAAATGTGAACATGATACAGAACAATTGCAGATTTCCTGTGCTGCTGCTCTGACAGTACTGAGGGGCTCAAAGAACAGCCTGGACTCAAATAAAAAAAATACACTAAGGGGTGTTAAATCACTTTAAATGTGTCCAGTGCAAGTCAATAGCTGCAGCTTGCTAAAAAAGCACAGGAAGTAACAAAAACAGAACCCCAAACCCTGAAATCAACTGAAATATTTTCAACAGCCAAATTCAGTAAGCAACAAATCAGGAAACTTTAAACTGTTTTGTCCATTGAGGTTTAACCCACTGGTACATTTTCAGTAGCTTTGGATTTGAATAAATGGACATTTTAAAGAACATATTTTTAATATGGCAACACCTGTCAAAGCTCTCCTATGCTCACCTACCCTGGAACAGGTGAGTCAGTGCCCAAAAGATGATTACAGCATTTCTCATGTATTATTTTCCCCACAAGCTCTACAAGCACATGGATCTCCACATGTGGGAGCAGAAGGAATTCACCAAAATGCACTCACCGGGATCCGGGTCTTCAAGTTTCTCTTTAAGGCGAGGAAATGCAGGACGGAGGGACTCTGGGTACTTCAAAAAAACTTTGTACATGATTAACACTGCCTTCTTCCTGATGTAAGGCTTTGTGTGAGACATCTGTTAACAAAACAACTGCAGTCAGGCTCTAAGCACATCTGTTTCCAGAGCTCCTATGCTCATGTTCCTGTCACCAACGCTCCTCCTGGGAGACTCAACTGCTTTTAGAAAACTCAGCTTTGAGGCAAGAGCAAAACACTGTTACACCAAAACTAATGAATATATTTCAAAGTGATCCTCTTGATCTAAGATCTGTAAAAGCTCCCCAGAACCCCCACAAGAATGAAGCAGCAGTTTTCACATGTATCAGCTCTGAATTTAAAATCTTGACCACATATGAGTAACTTAACATTCTATAATTACAGAGCAAAGTTATTTCAACCTTATCAACTCACCAATGTCATGATGTCATTTGCCAAGTCCCTGGCAAGATCTGGAGTGACAAAACAGGACAAGCCAGTCAGTGCAACTCCAGTATCATACTGGTTAGGGCTACTCAGATCCTAAAAAGAGAGAAACACGCTCAAAAATTTAAGATCACACAGGATTGTCAAGAAACAATTTCCTCAGACTAATTTTATCCATTCAACATAAATGAAGCAAAGCTTCTGCTTCATGGGAATATTTATCCGCTACTAACACCTGCTAAAGTACAGCCAGCCTAGGGTTTAATAATGGGCATGAGGAACCAGAATTAAACAAGAGATGGATGATTGCAACATAAAAGCAGAGACTGCACCTTGGTGGTGTTTGGGGAATGGAAATAGTTCTTAAACTCTCATTATAGGATCACGGACATATTTAAAGTCCTAGAAAATTGGTATTATACACTAATCCTGCTAAATCCAATTCCAAGTGTCATCAACTTCACTGGGAACAAGCACTCTTGGAGAGTGGTGTCCCACCTTAATCTAGTAGAGAAATGAGATTATTCTTGTCCCAAGTTGCTGGCAGCAGCACAACTTCCAGTCCACAAAGACAGGACATAAATGATGTGTATGAAACACTTTTATTGGTCAAGTTTCCTTGGATCTATTTGTTGTCAGTATCCTATCCAGCCCTCCACAGCCTTTCAGGTCTTTCTAAACTTAAGTCACTTAACCATAGTAAAATGAATCCCTGAGACTAAAAATTGTGTATGAGAGCAGAGCATTCCCACACGGACTGCAGCATTAAGAGTCCAGATTCACGTGGACACTGAAGCTAAACATAGTCAGGCCTTTGGGGTTCTGTGCCATTTCCATCTCATTTAAAAACCTGCTGCAGGTGGTGGGAAATGATAGTCTACTTTAAGAATAATGACCAAAAAACTGCAATTCATCCTGGCTTTCATGTATTTTGAGAACTGAGAAATCTTTCAAATCTCAAGTTGTTGGATCAATAAAACATGAAAAGGCAGAAAGAAAGATGCTTTTAAGTAAAAACTTTAAAGTAAAAAGTGGAAGTAGCCAATAAGTGACTGAAATTCAGTAAAATAAAGTGTCTGTAATAAATACAATAGATATTCACTTTATACAGATTAGTTCAAAAGATAGAGAAAAGCAGAGTTCTTTAGGGAAGATACTGGATAACATCTCACTCCTGTTTTTTAAGCAAGGAAAACACATTTTGGTTCCTCAGATGGTAAAAATGCAGGCACATATTGTACTGGATCAATTAAGTCTTAAAGCAGTGATACTTAAACGAAAGTTAAGAGCTTTAACAAAATATCTAACTTTATTTATCTAAGAATGGGAAAACTATGGTGCAAACTAACAACTCTAAATGAGGAAGCTCTATGAAAATGAATACACACATGGGTACATGAATACAGAACAAAACTTTCCATGCACTCTTCACCATTTTTACACCCAATTCTACCAGAGAAATCAAAGTTTGATCTGGAATACCAATCAAAAAGAAACTTCACCAGTAAAAATGTTGTGGAGCCATGTCACTCCTGAGCCACTGCTCATCTTACTTTAGTAATGAGAACATTTTCCCTGCCAGTTACATTCTTATAAGCACTGCCTAGAGACCAGCAAAGTTATTTCTGTCACTATTCTCTGTGCTGAACAAACACAGAGCTGGTGTGAGACAGCACAGGGAGGGCTGTGCACAGCCCCTGAGTGTTTCATTAATCCCTCAGTTTGTGGAATGACAGGAGACTTCAAATCAAGAATTCTACTTCAACACCACTGTATTCCTAATGGAGACATACTTGGTACAGATGTGAAATTACAAGCAGGGAGAGAGTGCAAGAAAAAATGAAGAACTGAGCATTTACCTTTCGGATCTGATTAGTTGTCAACATAATGACATCAGTCCCTTCATGAAAGCACTGGGAGGCAGCCAGGTACCCAATGCGCTGGCAAAAGGCAAGGAGGAAAACAAGGTTTGTTTTTAAAGTCAATTCAGGCAATCTTGAAGTGGAAAACAACTAGGGGCTTTATAAGCAATATTAAAAAGATGAATAAGTAGGTTTTTATAACAGAAGTGGCATGAGAGGGTCCTCCAGAAAAGGGAGTTTATATCAAGAAAGGATAAATTCAGACAAGTAATGTTCTACTGATAATTTATCTGTCTTGGGTATAATAAAACCATCTTCACCTTCTCTATTTTGTCTCCTACATTAATTTTGTCTGTGTTGACTCCTGAGTTTCAGGTATAAAGCTCCATTTGGAAATCATTCCTTAGGAAGTAACATTGCACCCTGTTTGGTGAAAAAGCTCTGCAACACATGAAACCAGTCTTTCAACAAAACTTATAAAACCACTACAAAATAAAAGATGTCTGGTACTAGGAATCCCAGGTGTCTTCACACAAAAATATCCTGGGCTTTATCTGACAGCTTGGCCAGGCCAGCTGCACTTACAGAGAACTCACCTTGAACGTAAACTTGGAAGCACTCATAACTTCAATAATGTTGAAAGCAGCCCAGCTGATGTCATAGCCCAGCATCTGTAACTGTGAGCAGAGAAGCCAAGATCAACTTCTGAAACAAGAGACTCAAGAAAATAGGTCGAGACACCTCCCAAAACTGAAGATGCAACAGGAGTCTGAAAATGATACTGGAAGACATCACAGGTTTATGAGCAATGTTGCACTGCATCACTTACAGTAAATGAAAGATATCACAAGTTTTAAACAGCTTGCATTAATTCCAGGGTGCCCAGAGCCCCTGGGTCCCTGGAAGTGTCCAAGGTCAGGCTGGACAGGGCTTGGAGCAATCTGGGATGGTGGAAGGAGTCCGTGCACATGGCAAGGGTGGCACTGGATGAGCTTTAAGATTGCTTGAAATCCAAATCATTATGTGATTCTATGATATGCAGTTATGAATTGGTATGAAGAGTTTTCTTCCTGATTTTTTAAATAAAAACCATGACCATGAAAAGAATCCTTTACCAATATTTCTGTCTTCTCCTTGTCAACAAAGGACTGAGCAAAGAGAAACAAATCCAGTTTCAAGTGCTCATGTCACTATGTCGTAAGAAGCAATCCAGTTGAAAACAATTTACTTTAACTTGTTTTAAATGCGATTCACTTCCTGACCCATCCCAAGAAAATCCAATTGTACCAAACAGAGCAGGAACGTGCAGCCTCTGACGTCAGAGCTGGGGGAGTGCTGTCCCCACAGCCTGCACCCAGAGCCAAGGCTGCCTCCAGAGTAGCAGGAAAGAGCCAAGCCCAGCTGCAATTGCAGGGATCCCAGCAGGGCACTTACATAGGTCAGTTTGCAGACTGCGTTTGCCTTCACTGCGATGTTGTCCTGCTTCAGCTCCTGCTTGATCTCATCGATGCACTGAGAGATGTATTTTGCCTGAGGAAAACAAACAATTTGAGCTCCTTTACCAGTCTTTCAAGTTTGCAGCATGTTGGTGGGAAGAAGCAGCAGGACTCAGCATTTGCAAGCACCAGTGTCACACATGCTATTCAGTAAGCGTTTAATTCTGACAAATTACTTGTTAAAAAAATCACCACAATTCTGTTACAAAACCAAAAGTATGAGATGTTTCTTTGGTGGTTGTCCCTTCTGCCTCTCCCTGACAATTACACCACTCACTCCAAAGCTCTAGATTCAGAAATCTGCGAACATGAAGCTGTTCAATGGAGACTGAGTAGGCAGAGGTCTGAACAAAAGCAGAGTTCAGCATTGCTAGAAAGCTCACTGCCCCCAGAGGGACGTCAGAGAACACCCCCTCAGGGCAAGCAGAAACTGGCAAACACTCTGAGCAGCCCACAAATTAAAGGTGACTGATGAAACTACACAGAACGTTTGGACATGACACTGTGGATTTGCACCCACAACACGTGTCTGGATGGGACACAGGTGCTCTCTGGATTCCCCCAGCCATGGAAAGTTCCATGGAAAGTCATAAACCCCCTCTCCGGTTCTCAACTGACATGAGCCCTTTTGCCATTTCCACGTTTTGATAAATAACAGTTATTTGTATGAATTTCTCAGCAATTCAAAGAGCCAAATGTCACAATATTTACATTTAAATATTGGTGCTTCACATCTTTCCAAGCAATTACATCTGTGCTTGTGGGAAGGATGTGGCAAACATGTGATTTAAAATTATCTGTACAGATTTTAATTTATAAGCAGAATTTGCTCAGCCAAAGATTCTTCCAGTTCACAATTAATTATTATTTAAGTACTGAAGGCCTCTGCTACAGGAATCATGACAATTTAAATGCAATGAAATAATCTCTCTTTTCAAAGCAATGCATGCAGCAGGGTATTTCACATTCCTAACTGCCAGAGGAACCAGGTCAGAACCCAATTACCTAATCCCTGCCTGAATACCACCACCTTCCTCCAAAATGATTTTTCAGCATAGAAGTCTATTGCCCTGACTTTAAACATCATTTTTTCCCCTTTACATTATTTTTTGTGTATTAATGCAACCATTTTTCAGTCCTGTTACAAATGTCCTGGAGTGACACTCACTACTCAAGTCACAGAAGTTTGCTGCTAGAACCAGTGGGTGGAGAATGGATGGAGAGCAGCCCTGGGGAGAAGGATTTGGGGTGCTGGTGGGGGAGAGGCTCAAGCTGACCCCAGAAACCCCCCCTGTGCTGGGCTGAGCCCCCAGCGTGGGCAGCAGGGGAGGGGGGGATTCTGCCCCTCTGCCCCACTCAGGTGAGACCCCACCTGCAGAGCTGCCCCCAGCCCTGGGGAACAGCAGCAGGAGGACGTGGAGCTGCTGGAGCCAGGCCAGAGGAAGCACGGAGATGCTGCAAGGGCTGGAGCCCCTGTGCTCTGGGGACAGGCTGGGAGAGCTGGGGGTGTTTAGCAGATGAATGAACTTGAAGGAATTTAAGATATTCCTAAATGCCTGTGTTTGGGATAGAAATACGATCCTTACAGTGGGAATTCTCAAGTTAAGGGAGGGCACTGCAATCACCAATCCTCTCCTGGACACAGATCCCTTCTGTTCTCCTGGATACAGGTGAGTGCATCACATCTGCCAAAACTGGAGATGGCATCACCCCCAAACACTTCATGTAGTGACCAGGTGACCTTACCCAGAAGCAGATTGGGATTCTAAACTCTTCACCTGAGAGTAATTCAGGTCCTGACAACTCACATGGGAAGTTTAAACTCTGGAGCATAAACCAAAAAAACCTTCTGAGGATAGAAAATAAATACCTCAAAGATGCTGAAAGAGTGACTTACACCACATGCAACTGATCCACATATATATTGTACTGGGACTTGAATATTTTATGCCCACAGAAGAGCACACAGTGTCACAGAATCCCTCATGTGTGGATCTTGTTGCCACATCCTGGGCAGCGAGGCAGTGATGGCTCTCAAGGCAGAAGAACACTGGCACACAGATTCTATCTCTACAACCATAACCAAAAGCTTCACTTATTTCCCACTGCATCTATCCCCAAACTGTTAAAACATTAGCTTAAGCTTCCTGGCAACCTCTTCAGAGTTGAACACAACCCACTGTGTGAGCAGGAGGGGAGGAAAAAATAGAGTACAGGGAATTTCAGTAGTGCCAGCCCAGCCAAACACAGGCTCCAAAGTCACCAGTCCCAACATCCCAAAGGCAAATCCCTGCCTACCAGTCAGAGCAGCCTCTGGAAAAGCACATTACAGAACTCAGAATCACATCTACAACTGAAAAAAAGGGATTAGGGAGAGCAGAAAGAAGCGCTTCCAAAACAACTGTACTTCAAATCCCAAAACACTATAAGGAATGACAGGCACTATATATAGAAAGCTTTACAGGATCAGCAGGTATTAACTTTTTGTTAATCCTGTGGAGCAGCACTGCCGTGAATGAGCAATATGAGGAAAACTGATCTGTTCAGTCTCCCTCCTGAATGTGAACGGCAAGCACCACACCCGGCTGGATCTGCCGGCACATTTCACTCCCCCACAACTGGGAGGGAAGCTGGGGGCGGGAGCGGATCCTCAGCGAGGCAGAGCCTCGGGGAATGCTGACCTGGGCACAGGCCCTGCAGCAAAGCACTTCCCACTGATCCACACCCACAGCCCCACGAGCTGCTCAGTGCAGTTACACCACACAGCAAAAGGCAGAACAACCACTTGATGCAATGAAAAACACTGTAGTCACTCAGCAAGGTCTAAATATTTAGAAGAAAAAACACAAAACATATTTACATACTAATACAGAAAAAAAAATAAATTCTGGGTATCTTGCCCAGCACTGATTATGTTTTCATATAAATCCTTCTAATATAGGAATTTCCTAGTGTGGTAATTAAAACCAAGTATTTCCCAGGATATAACTAGCTCAATTTCTCCTTTAATGCTTTTGAGGTCCCATAAATCACAGAATCATTAAGGTTGGAAAAGCCCTCGAGGATCAACAAGTTCAACAGCACTGCCATGTTCATCACTAAAACATATCCCCACATCCACATGGTTTTTTGAATACTTCCAGGAATGGTGACTCCACCACTGGAAGGGCAGCCCCTTCCAATGCCTGACCACTCTTTCTATGAAGCAATTTTTCCATTATCCAACCTAAATCTCATCTGGCCCAGCTTGAGGGCATTTCCCCCCGTCCTGTCCCTGTTCCCTGGGAGCAGAGCCGGACCCTGCAGCTGTCCCCTCCTGTCAGGGAGTTGTGCAGAGCCACAGGGGCCCCCTGAGCCTCCTTTTCTCCAGGCTGAGCCTCCCCAGCTCCCTCAGCCCCTCCCGGGGCTGCAACCCTTTCCCAGCTCCCTCAGCTGCTCCTCACCCCACTTGTGCTCTCTGGTCCCTACCCTGGACACCCTCCAGCCCCTCAATGCCTTTCTTACCATGAGGAGCTCAAATCTGATCCCAGGATGCAAGATGGGATCTCAGCAGTGCCAAGAGCTCATTTATGCTCCCAGTATTCATTACAATATTAATATATTTCTTAGCTATTAATTCCTTACCAATTCTAATGACAAAAGTAAAACTTTTGTGTTGATGGCTCACATTGCGGCCAGTTGACTGAGGAACATTTCGAAGCCAGATGGCTCTGAGGGAGCCAGGCAATGCTCAGGCAGGGCCATGAGGCACAGGAACCTCTCAGGAGGAAAGGTGGGAGCAGGGGCAGAGCTGCCTGCCAGCAGCAGAGCTGAAGGCTCTGAGAGCAGCAGGCAAGGAGCTGAGGCTCTCTTTTATTCCTGCCAGGAGCCTTTCCCTGCCTCGGTGGAAAAGGCTCCTTAATGAAACGCTACAGCAAGCGCTCTGATTGTTGTGATTGTTGTGTCTCCCAAGGAACAGCCCAAGTACAGCTTGCAGATGTGAGCAGTGAGTACTCGACAAAACTGACAACAGTCACAACTGCACTGCTCAAAGTATGTCACTAGCAAGATGTTGGAGCATTTCATATCCATTAATAAAATACACAAGCTGTTTTTTAAAACAAGGCCAAATTCCTCAAGAATTCCAAGATCTCACTTAGAAAATATGTGCATTGAAATGAATGTGAGTGACTAAAATAAGAAAGAAGGCATCATGAATCAAAAACAGTCCCTTTGAAATGGAAGATGCAAGGGGAGAGTGGCTCATGGTAATAAGCCAGAAATGACATTTTATCAGATTTTTAATTTCCCAGCCATGTTTTTTGACTCACCTTTGAAAAACACCAAAGCTTTATTCCAAGCCAAGACAGACCTCAGACAATTTCAGAGATGTTCACAAAAGACTTACCTTTTTCAAGCAAGCAGTATGTAAAGTAAAAAAAAAAAAAAAAAAAAAATCAAACAAAATACACTAATCTGTACAACAATTACATTCCTAAGAAACGTGATTCTCCACGCTGTAATTTCTTTCATTACCTGACAGGAACACATTAGTGATTGGGATTGAGACCACTGCAGAAACTTTACATTAAATTTAATCATGTAGCTAATATCCTCCAGTAGTCTTTAGGAAGCTGTGTTTTCATCTCAGCCATAAACCACCTCCTAAACCCAAGACAGGGCAAACTCACATTCCTACCACTTCGGGTTGCAGCCCAGCAAACCAAATTTGAGATTTGAGATTCAAACCTGTCACTGCAACACCCAAGTGCTTCCATCCAGATGAAAGAGCAAAATGTCAGTGAACATTAGTCCCGATTTCCCTTGTGCTTCCAGGGTTAAATACAGTGTTCTAAGGAAAGAATTAGCAGTGAATGCCACAAGGAGCAAGATATTTTCTGATATGTCTGAAACTACACCATGGTAAAACAGAAATGTTTGGAATACTTAGAACATCAAAATAAATACGCACAAAAAGTAACATTTCTTCTGTTTTAAGCACTATCAGGTTTATCAATTTTTGGCAGGACTTGGAATGAACTCCAGGAGATCACGCTGAGCACAAGCACATGATGGTCTCACATGAGAGGAAGATGCCCACTGCTGCAACTTTGTAACATGACCACGCTGCTCAACAGCAAAGGCAGTCACACCACGAGACACCTGGTGGAGGTGAAGGATCCTCCAGGTCTCAGCAGATCCCATTCCCAGCACAGCACAGATCAGTTGCTAGCTCCTGACACCAAAAGAAGGCTGGGAAAAAACATTTTTCACTTGCCAGGCTTCTCTCAAACCCCAAACAGCACTAAGCAGAGATCACCTTCAGTGTTTGCAGTACCTGGACACCTGGACAGTATGGAATGAATCAAGTGAAGTAACAGACAAGGGCATTAAAGAGCAAACCATGCTGCTTTCAACTGACCTGGACACAGCATTAGAGACCAACACATTACACATTCATTTCCATAAAAATACTGTATTATTTAAATACTCTAGAAAAAGCTGTTTGAGATAAATAACAGCATCTTGTGTTAAGGCCACTCCATGCTTGGATAGAAATAATTCCAAGGCATGTGCTCCTCACAAGCCACTTCACCAAAAGCATGGCAAAGCAGCTGAGCACAGAACAGGATCAGCAGTGAGTGGGAAGCTGCACAATGCTCATCTTGATGGGTTTGCAGCAGCCTGAGTCCAGCAGTGCAGAGGGCACTCAGCTGCAACAAAGAGCTCAGCAAACTGAAAGGCATTTTCATAAAGCCAAGCTTCTCTTTCACTCAGCTGCTGCTAAACAGCATTTCTGTACATGTTCTAACATGCCTCAGCTCTGTCCTTGCTACCCAGCTTTCCATGGATTTACTGGCTAATCCTGAGGGAGGCTTAAGATCCCAGCCCAGCGCGCTGCTCTGAGGTTCTGCTGGTTCCTTTGCAGCAGACTTCTCTATAATTTATTAGAAACATGATGCATTACCCACTGCCCCCTTTCTGGTACAAGCACACTGAGATCACAAGACTCCTTGGCCAAACAAGGAAGGAATGCAAAAAGTCTGTTTTCAGGTTTTTCTTGTTAATGTTTGCTGGAGTTACACACACCTACTGAAATCTGGCATGATGCATGCATCCATCTTAAAGTGACTCATAAGCCAATTAAAACCTTTGAACCTTATTCTAAAAATCCAGAGAAATACTATCTGTGCATCAATTGTGCATCAATTTCAGGGCAGATACCCAACTCCAGACCAACCATTACAGCCCCTTAAGGCACCACAGAAAAACACACAGGATCTTCTGAACAGGTTTGTCACACAAACATTGGGTTGCAGGAAAGAAAGAGCTGTAGAGTTGCAGCTGCTTGTCCAAAGTGACTCCAAGCACTGGGTGCTCTGGCAGTCTCTCATGCACAACTCCTCTTTGGTGGTTTACCCAAAGACAATTCAGGATTTCCCACTGAAATGCCCACAGAAGGGCACTGAAGCCCCCTGGCCCCCCTCTCAGGTGGACAAAGCCAAGATCACTGCTGGCACCTCGGGAATCAGCAAAGTGGAAATCACCAAGCCCCAAACACTGGGAAATCAGCAGGCAGCAGCAAGGGGCAAGAAATGTCCCTTAACTGCCTCCAGTATGATCAGCCCCTTAATAAAAGCACATCTCCAGTCTGATCACAGGATTTGTTAATTTAATTGCACAGCAATTAAACTATTCTCAGGGGTCTGTGCTGTCTAAACCATATCTGAGTAGACAACTTTTAAGCCTGGAGAGACGTGTCAGATAAAAGTGCTCATCCTTGCAAATACAAGATGTACCCAAAGTTTTATTCTTACATTACCATGCAAAAAGTTATGCAAGTGTTTCTACAGTAGGTTTTCCCAATTTTCTTGTTACAGCCATCGCTCAACTTCAGGCTCTGATAAAAGCAGGTTTCATTAAAGCACGTGCTTTGTTGGATGCAGAGGAAACAGTCACTTCCTCTAAGGAACTGAAGTAGCTATTGTTGCTGAGATTCAGATGACTGAAGTAGTTCAGGGAGAAGCCAAAAAAAATGCTTAATGACTTCTTAATACCAAATAAAAATGTAACACTGAAAAGACTACAAAGCTCTAACATTGATTCATGCACAGCTGTGAGCACTTTGCAGTTATA
Organism: Sialia sialis; assembly: GCA_009812075.1. Taxonomy (NCBI): domain Eukaryota; kingdom Metazoa; phylum Chordata; class Aves; order Passeriformes; family Turdidae; genus Sialia; species Sialia sialis. The sequence goes on from VRYO01000038.1 coordinate 1,503,579, forward strand.
GAAAGGTAAGGAGGACAATGAAGAAAAAGATGGTTCATGGCCATTCCTGACTTCTTAAACTCAGCACAAATATTTGTGTAATTAAAGTAAGTTTGTTCACCTCCTCCCTGCTGTACAATCACACCATTCACACTAAACAAACATGCACTCTCAAGCTGAAGCTGATTAACACAGTGATGCACTTGGGGCAATTTTTATACAGCTATGCCATAAAGATTGAGCCAACCAGCAGAAAATTTCAACATTCCCACAGACTCCCTCCATTTATACACCTCTCAACATGGGAATTTCTCAGCAGAAGTTGTCAGGTTTCTACATCTAGGTCATCATGGAAATAACAAAAAAGAATCAGCTAATACAAAAACCAGCACTCAGCTGTGGGATTTGCAAACTGACTGCTGAATTGCTGCTGGGGGGAGCTGGCAGGAACCAAACATTCCTAATACCCACTGACACTCAGGGTTCAGCAGGGCTCCCTTATTTCAGTTACCTTGAACGTTTGCTTCTTATTTAAAAAAAACCCACTCAACCACCTTTCTGAGCTACTAACATTACCACCACCAATGTTACTTCCTTCAACTTTTACTCTATTCAGATATTTTTCTGCTTCTTGACACCTGGATTTTAGCAGACTCCCCCTTGGCTGATGACACATTTTCATTTCTCAGCGTGAATGATCAGCAGTTTTGAATCAGCTAATGAACACAAATGTAACCAGTCCCATGACTCAGTTCTTTCTGGTGCCTGTCATGCAGTGCTGCCCTTCCCAGGGCACCAGGAACCCCTCCGAGGGAAAAACCTCAAGGTGCTGTCTGTACACAAATGTCATCACTAACCCACACTGCAGAGGAAGAGGTTTGCAGTCACTTTCATACACACTGATGGCAAGAAACCACAAAAAGCCCCATTTTCTGCACTCAGCATCAGGACAAAGATCTGCATCAAAAAGCACGAAATAAGTAACTCTGTGCAGTGATCACAGTGCAGAAATGTATTTTGTATCCATATTTTACTTTGATTTTCCTAGCTGTTTTTCCCCTGGCCTCACTAAATGTACAGTGGATGGTTGCTCATTCCATTTCTTAGGTACCAGACAGCTCTTCCTCTCCCCTGGACCTGCCTGGGCACAATATTTACTTCCACATGTGCCAGTGTGGATCTGCCTGGAGTGTTTCAAACCCTCAGCAGAGACAGCTATAAAACAATCAGGACTGGGAACAAAGCTATTATCCCCACTTATGCCACAGTCAATTAAGTAATATTTAATAGAGGAGAAAGCAAGAGGCTAATGAAAGGCAGCACTAATACAAAGCCTCAGCTGCTGCTGCCTGTAATCACAGGAGAACAAGCCCACAACTTGGCTGGAGTTCCATGCTCCAGGCTCTTTGTGCTGGTGACACAGCAGGTGAGGCAGGACATTGTCACACTGGACCCTGCAGGCCAGTCCCAGACTGGGCTCTCACCAAGTGCTGCGAGGTCCTTACCCAACCCTCTTTGTGTATTGTTTCTATTTCTGACTTTGTCTTTTGCAGTGATTCACACACGAAGAATTAACAATAGCAACTCTAGCTACACTTGGAAGTGGGTGGAATAATGAGCTGCCTCCAAAGATCTCAACACGTATATGACACAGTAACTGATGGAGCAGCAGCGCCTGAAAGAGCTGTCTGTCATCAATGAACTGCACTGCCCAGCAGTTGGTCTGTTCTGTCAGGCACCAACAAGCTGTTTAGAGTTCCTCAAAATTCCCTGATTATGTTCCATCCCACATCCTCTCCCATCAAACACTCATCCTGCACCATGGCTGAGGCCAGGCTGGCAGAAGCCACAGCATGAGGAGGCCTTGGGCCTCACTGAGGACAGGCTGAGCCCACACGAGTTTTGTGATGAGAAAAGATTCCTCTAAACTCCCCATATCATTGTTTTGTCTGAAAATGTGTCACAGAAGAAGCTGGAAATCAGCAGTGGAATACAGAAGGCCTTTATTTAGGGGGAAAAAGCTTTTTTAACAACACAAGTGCCCTGTCCTCAGGTAACTCTCCTAAGCAGCAAGAAGCCACTGCCAGGCTGGAAAGCTCAGGCTGACAGTAAAACACATTTCACAGCACAGAACACAATGCTCTTCCCATTTAGCATTATATTAGTCACTGAAGTTATTTTTTTCCCCAATCAGCAGCACTGATTTCTCCTTTCACTCTTCCAAAACAGTTTAAGTGTAAACCAGCAATGAGATACTTATCACGCAACACCACAGACAGGAAAATGTGAATTTTTCAATATGACATTTCCTGAAATATCAATTACCAAAAACACCAAGGACTAATCCTGGCACACACAGCAGAGTCTCTGAGGAAAGAAGGGGACAATTTTCTCACATTGTAAGAGAAATGAACAGATTTTGTGTGGGACTTTTTAAAATCCCTCATCTCTCCTAAGTGTCCTGCAGTAAATTAAAGACAGCTGAAACAAAGGGCTACTGTCTGAATGAGCCTAAGCACACTCACTATCTGCTTCTGTTACTTTATAATTTCACTTTTATAAAGGAACATCTCACATCAGCATCTGACAAGAACTTATTGTTGGAAAACCAAACTTTTACTGTGAATTAAAAAAACTTTGCAAGGGCCAAATAGCATCAAAGAATTATCAAAGAATTATTACACACTTAGGAGAACTGATATAATTTATCAGTTTGGATTATCTGGGCAAAAATCCAGTATACTTTATCAGCCTATGGTACAAGGCATGCCTCTCTTGAGCAGATCCTGAAGCAGTAGGCACAAAGTGGAAGAAGTTACTCCATGGCATACATAACCATCTCATAACTGCTGAAAAACACCACTTCCATTAGCAAAAACATTCCTCTTCCAAAGGAAAGGGAGAGAATGAGGTATTGGAAGTGAAAAGCCAGGAAAATGCAGTAGGATCAAATTTAGCTTTGAACTGGCACTGGGGAACAGCACAGGACTCAAGCATCTGTTGGAAAGTAAACACAATGTGTCAGAGCTGGGAAGGAGCTCAAGCTGCTGTGCCACCTCACTCCCTGCACAGGGACAGAGCAGCTCCAGCACTGCCCAGAACACTGCACAAGGGCAGGGTAAAGGTGCACAGAGCAGTCAGTGACTGGGGGAACCACCTCCTCTCCTACCTCACATCCTTAGGGAAGCCCATCCCTTCAGTTTCAATGCTTTTAACTCAGAATAAATGGGTCACACCATGGAAATGCCTCTGACAGGGAATTAACACGCTGCAGAGAGGCTGTGAGCTCGAGGGCCAGGAGTTGAGGAGCACACAAAACTCATCAGTAAAGAGACGTGGCCTCCTCTGACTTCAGGACACACCTTGGGGTGTGAGATTTAGGTCACAGGAAGAACACAAAACCATTAAGCAAGAACAGTGAGGCTGTCCAAGAACTGCTTTGAGAAAGCCACTGTGAACTGGGGTGCCAAGCACCGGTACAGCCTCCATGGGCTGTGAAATTACCAGACAAGCTCATGTGGCACCCACATAAGAAGTGGAAAGAAATAAACCTTTCCATCTCAGCTCTATCGGGAGAGACTGCCCAGAGAGATGAGGGAACAAGTGATGGCAGATTTTTCCAGGTGATTAAATTCCAAAACACAACACACAAGACACGGAAATAAATTAACCTCCTGCAAAAAGCACAAGTAAATCAGAAGTCAAAACAACAATCTTGCCTCCATTTCTCTTCATATCATTGCTATTTAACAACCACAGCAGCTCCTTTCCAGAGACAACTCTTCCTGGAGAAACTCCTGTTGAGCCAAGACCAACAGCCAATATCCTCCCCACTAAAGCACACTGTTGTTTTTAAACAAATTCGTTTTTCTGAACAGGACAGAGTGTCTGTCTAAGGCTTAGACACTTATCTTGAGACACACAAATGTTGGTTGAACTACAGCACTGGAGCAACACTTAACAGATACAATGGACAATGGAAGCACTGTAGGGAAAAGAGGAAGATTTTCTGCAGCTACTTCCTCTAAAACAGCATTCTGATTTTGTAACATCACCTGAAAATTAGCCAATGGCCCTGGCCACTGCCTGGGAAGCACTGAATCCACACCCAAAAGCTCAACAGCTCTCTCCAGCTCAGCCAGGAAAAGGCACAGTCCTGCACTGTTTGCAGCCACTCTCTGGAATTAAGAAAAATGTTTGAAGGATTCCCAAACACACAGGTTTTACCAGTGCAATGTCTTAATCAGCTGAACACATCTTGGTTTGGGTTTTTAATTTTTGCTGTGCTTGTGAGGCTATAAAAAGGAATTATGCCTACAGTTATCTATTTCAAAATCTCACCATTAGTACTCCAAACTGAGGAGTTTAAAATCCCATCACGCTGCAGCCCAGCTGTTGTTAGAGACAACATATTGCTTTGACCTAAGTGAATCCCAGAGTGTGCACAGACCTGAGTAACAGCTTCCTACAAGTACACAGAGCCCAACAAAATCGTCCAAGGAGTGTCTCTTCCTAACTCCAAACGGCACCCAAGCCAATACATTTTAACCATTTCTTGTTACAGACTGAGAACAAGATCAGCATGACCTGTAATTCTCTTTAAGTTGTTTATCACAAACTTATTTTGGAAAGAACATTCAATTCTTCTCAAAGAGCTGGTGCCACAAAGGCTTGGACCTTCACCAGGAAGATCCTCAGGGGTCTGACAGCTGATGAAAACACTTTCTGTCCTATGCACAAAGGAATAAAGCAGATTTATCAAAAGCAGCACAATGCATTGGGGGGGGTTCCATAAGAATACTGATCATCCACACTGGCAGAACATATTAGCCTCATAAATTCCATACAAATTTGCTGTTGCCACTTCATGGTGCTCCTCACATTTTCCAAGGCACTGCACAGCAGTCCTGCCTTACTCTGCCACCAAACCAATACTGTAAATTTCACATATGCTGAAATAAACTGGATTCAATGATCCTGATGGGTCCCTTCCAACTCAGCATATTCTGTCATTCTGTGATAAACAGAAATTTCCCAGGCATGCTCACTGCCAAACAACCCTGCCCCCTGTGCACAAGGGGCTTCACAGAAATTTTGGAAGCTGAATTTTGTGTTTCGGTTCAACAGCACCAGTAAGGAAGATCAGTTTTCCTAGTAAAGTTCTTCACTTAATTACATGTTGAGAACTTTCCCAGAAGCTTTGGATAGCTGATACTGACTCCACAGCAATCCCTCAACATACCAGCAAAGCCCAGCTGTTAGACCAAGAAAGTTTCTCAGGCTTCATGAGTTACTTGAAGATGAACATAAATGACATTGGGGCCCGTTACTTCTCAATTACCATGTGACACTTCACTGTGGAGTCTCACATTACATGTTCTTGATGACTAATTATTTCACCTATACTAATTTCCTGGTCACGTGCTTCTCACACAAGAATGGATAACAGGCCAACACAGAGAACTGATCGCTGCCTAGAAAAGCTCTGAGAGAAGGACATTTTAGTCAGGAGATACCAAGCATGAATGAGCGGAAAGCTGAACAAGGAGCTTAGCTCTCCTGTATAACAGGTTCAGGGTGAAGAATAAATAGGTAACTACAGCACATAACTGTAGGGCTGGAGAGGAAGGAATTCCTCTGTATTATTCCTCTATAACAATAATGTATACATCTGTGTGGATATATATGTATATATCGGTATGTACACCACGGATCTCAACACCACAACACACTGAATGGAAAGGTGAGCACCAAGCACGACCCTCCCTATTAACTCTCGTGCTCACCCAGCCTGTCCCTCCTGCCCCGCACCCCAGCGTCACCTTCCTCCTTCTGACTCCCGCTTCCCCCTTCCCAAACCAACATTCCCTTCTCAGACACGGCCCCAGCGGACAGCGGTGACATCCCCGGGTCGCAGCGCGGGGAAAGGTCCCCTCACCTCATCCTCCTTGTGATTGCGGATCCCGCGCACCAGGTCCTGCAGGTTCTTGTCAAACATACGGTCGATGCTGCCCTTCACCATCTTCAGCGCCATGGCGGCGGCGGCGGCGGGGCCTGCGCCGGGCTGAGGGGCCGGGCCCGGCCGGGGGGGCCGCCGCGGTGCTGCTGCCGCTCGAGTCGGGTGAGAGCAGCGGTGCCGGGGCGCTCACATGCCGAGGGGAGCGGGAGGGCACGGGCAGAGCTGCCCTGGCGAACGAATGGGCACGGGCGACCCCGGCCGCAAGCGCAGCTCCGGGCAGCGCTGGGGATCCGGCACCGACAAAATGGCGGCCGGTCAGCTGAGGGCTCGGCCACGCCCCCGACATGGCCACGCCCCGAGCGACCGGCCACGCCCCCAGGCCAACACCGTCCGCTGTGCTGACCTCAGCCCCGCCTACTCCGCCCAGGCCTCGCCTTCGTCTGGCCACGCCCCTGGAACAACCCTGGCGCTCTCGCCCGTCCCGCCACTCTGCAGCCGCGCCCAGATCACCTTGGACACGCCCCCGAGAGGTCTAGACACGCCCCTACCCCCGCCCCTGTCCTGTATGCCCGCCTCTCTGCTCTCAGGACACGCCCCCTCCCCTCTGACCACGCCTCTGACCCAACCCCGCCGCCTCTCTATGTCCCCGCCCACCCACTCAAACCACGCCCCCAGTCCTTGTCGCTTCAGTGGAGCCACGCCCACTCACCATAGAGCTCCGCCTGCTTCTGTCAGGCCCCGCCCTCTTCCCCTCAGGCCCCGCCCACTCAGCCCCTCAGGATTATGCAGGCCAGGGAGCGGATCCTGCCCCTTTCAGCCCATGGGATGAAAACAACGAGAGAAAACTACAACCCTGCAGGCGCTTGGAGTGAACACTGAGTGTTTAATGAGCTGCTGGACCTGAACTGGGGGCCAAGAGGCCGGTGGGATCTTGGGCTGTGTTAGGAGGAGCATCGGTGGTAGGACGTGGGAGCTGATCCTGCCTCTTCTTTCCTCAGACCTGGTGGGGCTCAGCTGGAGTGCTGTGCCCAGCTCTGGGCTCCTCAGGATCCCAGAGGAGATCCTGGAGTGGGGTCCGTGGGGCTGTGGACATGAAGAAGCGGCTGGAACGTCTCCCGTATGAGGAACGGCTGGGAGCTGGGGCTGTTCAGCCTCCAGAAAAGACCCAGCTGAGAGGGGCCCTCAGCCCTGGGTGTCTGTGTCTGCAAGGAGGGTCAGAGCAGGGCCCAGGCTCTGCTCCGTGAGGCCCAGGAGAGGAACGGGCCGGAACCAATGCCCAGGAACTTCCACCTGGACGTGAGGCAGAACTTCTTTGCTGTGCAGGTGACCAAGCATTCAACAGGCTGCCCAGGGAAAGAGTGGGGTCTCCTTCACTGAGAATATTCCAGAACCATCTGGACACAATCCTGTGCCCTGTGCTCTGGGATGGCCCTGCCGGAGCAGAAAGGTGGGAGCTGATGGCCCCCTATTCTGAGGTTCTTCCCCCCGCACCCCCCGACAGCCGCGTCACTGCTGCCACTGTTGTCACTGTCCCAGCACTGGCCACGCCCCCTCCGGGCGCTCCCGCGGGTCCCACGTGGCAGAGCGGGCGCGCGCGGCGGGGACACGGGGACAGAGGAATACCGTGGGAATAGGGGTCCCTCCATGGGGATGGGGGCCCTCCCGTGGGGACAGGGGAATACCGTGGGAATAGGGGTCCCTCCGTGAGGCTGGGGGTCCTTCCATGAGGCCAGCAGTCACTGCATGGGGCCGAAGAATCCTCCATAGGTATGGAGACACCTCCATAGGTCTGCAAGTCCCTTCTGCAGCTGAGTCCCCCTGTGGGGTCAGGAGTTCCTCCATGAGGATGGAGATCTCTTGTGATGTAGATCTTCTGTGGGGCCAGAGGTCCTTCCACAGGGATGGAGATCCCCCCTGTGGGGCTGTGCATCCCTTCATGGGACTGCAGGTCCTTCCATGGGGTGGGGGTCCCACAGGGTTCACCTCTTCCCTCTGTCTGTGGGTGTCAGCAGTGGCTGCACAGCCAATAGATACAAATTTTGGTCCATGTCTTTATCAGGAATGCAGCTCCACAGGCTGCCACACCTGAGCACCCACTAAACACCATCAGCCACTGCCCCAGGTGACCAGTGTCGGTGTGGGAGAGCTGTGACAGGTGACATGATGGGTGATGGCCAGGCAGACATGGAGCCTTGTGGGTGTCCCCACACACGTGGGCACAGAGTAGACAGTGGTTCAGTGTCCCTATGACCACAGTTTGTCCTCTACCCATGTGCCCAACATACTTGGATGAGCCCCTACCCTTCCGTGACATGGCCCCACTGCAGGTGGGTGGTGACAGGGAACAGGAGAGAGAAAACAAAATATACAGGAGCTACTTTCCCACTCCACCTTCATGCTTCCAGCATCGGGGAAAGGAAGGAAATAAACAGAAAGCAGCTTGCAAACAAAAAGGAGACATGACCTTGCCAAGATCCACCTGGGATTTTGAGCCGCTGCACAAGAGGGGAAGGAAAAGGATTCCTCTTGCTTCCAGTGTTTTTCCCTTTGTTCTCTGCCATCACCCAGGGCTTTCAGCCTGTTTGTGTTGGCTCTGGGGCAGAGAGAGGAGCCTGGGGGTTGTGTTGGTTTAATTCAGAAATAGCTGCACACATCAGCCCCTATGCAGGAGGTTTCCCTTTTTAAGGGAAGAAGTCAAAGGGAAGAGTTATGTTTGCTGGAGTTCTCACGGTATAGAGAACATCCAGCTACCAGGATGTGGTTGGGAAGGGCTGGCTGTGCTCACCTGTGCTGTCACTGTCCCCTCCACTGTGCCCCTGCCTCTGACTGGGCTGCTCTCTGAGAGGATCCCCAAAAACCTTGTGAAAATCCTTTGTTTTAACCCAGTTTGCAGTGGAGCTCAGCCACTGTCACAGTGTCACTTTGTCACACCATCACATTGTCACATTCTCACACCCCTAGGACAGGGTCAGGCAGAGAAACCCAGGCTGGGAGACACAGCACCCTGAGGTGTAGGGAACATCTACAGATGGATTTGGAGCCAAGACTTGATCCCTTCCAATTAAATTTCCAAGGATTTCTCCTTCTGAGGCAGCCTGACTTAGTTCAGCCTTAAAAACTGAATTTGGGACATGATTGACTTTTTCACTCTTCTTCCTGCTGAAGGGAACGCTGAAGGGTTTGGATCCTCTTATGATCACCTTTAATTAAGAATATTGTTTTAAACCTAATTGCTGCCATTGGTGATACCTAAATCTTAAAATTCCCAGCTTTTGTCTTTCTTGGCCTTTGCAGCTCAGATTATTATTTTTTTTTAAAAAGTTATGCCACCTCCTGTTCTCCCTGTTGCACTTACACAGGCAGCATTCCTGTGGAAGGAATTTTCCCACTCCAGCTGCATCTCCAGCCGCTAAAGGAGCATCCCTGAGGAATGCTGTGCCTCGGGAGAGCTCTGTGACGAGCTGCTGAGTGCCAGTGTCAGTGGGAAAACACAATCCCGGCCATCAAATCCCCGATGGAGCAGGGTCTGAGCTGCTTTTTGGTTTTTCCCCATGGCAGTGCTTCCAAGGGCTTTGCCCCCATTCCTGACATTCAGAGCACTCTGTGGGTTTCACATCCCAGCAATGTTTAAAGAGGTTGTACTTGGTTATGTTAATTGTGATTTTTTTGTAAATTGATCTGAAAGAAAAAACATGAAATTGAAATTGGGGCTGTTCAGCCTCCAAGGGTGCAGCCAGGTTCCCATGTGGGGATGTCCATTTTGGAGTGCTCGTTCTGGGCTGCCCCATGCCTGGGTGCCCATATTGGGGTGCCTGTGTTGGAGTGTCCTCGCCAGGAATCCCGTGCCAGGATGCCCTTTCTGGGGTGTCCCCTGTTGGACACTCAGGATGGGGTCACTGTGCAAGGGTGCCCTGTGCCCAGGTGACACTACTGGGGTACCCATATTGGGGCACCCCATGTTGCAGTCCCCATGCTGAGGTGTCTGTGTCAGAATGCCCCTTTTGGGGTGTCCCATGTTGGCTTGTCCTTGGTGCTCAGCATGATGTGACTGTGCCAGGGTGTCCTGCCTCTTATTGACCCCGTGTTGGGGCACCCCCATATTGCAGTGCCCATCCTGTCTGTGACAGGATGCCCATTTTGGGGTGCCAGTTTTGAGGTGCATCATGGTGGGGTGCCCCATGCCCCAGTGTCCATATTGGCTTGCTCATGTGGGGGTGCCTGTGTTGAGATGCCCGTGGTGGGGTGCTCCTATCCAGGTGCGCCATGTCTGGGTGCATGTTTTGGGGTGCCCCTATTGGGATGCCCTATCCTGGGGTGCCGTTGTCGCCGTGTCCGCGTTGCTCCGGCACAGACCCCGCTCCTCCTGGCCCTGCTCGTCCCCGCGAGGTGGCGCTGGCGGCCCGGGTGAACCGGGGGACCACGGCGGGACCTGCCGGGGACAGGGACACACAGAGGGACCTGCCGGGGACAGGGACACACAGGGGCACCTGTCGGGTAGGGGGACACGCGTGAGGACCTGACGGGACGGGGGACACGGCGGGATCTGCCAGGATGGGGGACACTCGTGGGGACCTGTGTCGGGGGCAGGGATCCCCCGCCTTTGGCGGGGACAGGGGCGATGGATGCCCCGTGTTTGGGTGATGGGTGAGCTGTGGCTGGATGGGAGCGGTGGGTTCCCAGCTGGGTACCCAGTTTGGGTGCCGGGTGCCCCGTGTGTGGGGCTGCGGTGATGCGTCAGTGCTGCCTGGTTGGGGGTGATGGGTGCTCACATTTGGATTATAGGTGACCCAGATTTGGTCCCACCCCCGCATTAGGGTGTGGGTGGGGGCTGAGCTGTGGGGTGGGGTGCGGGGGCAGCCGGTGTCCCCGCGGGCCAGGCACGGGGCGGGACACGTGGCCAGCCGGCGCTGCGGGGACAAGGGACCCATTCAGGAGGCTCCGTGTGCCGAGGCTGCCTTCGGGCGCTCCGGGTCCCAGGCGGCTGACTCGGGTTTGGCACCGCTGCACGTGCAGCTGGCACGGTCCCCTCGCCCCCACCCGGCCAGAGCCTTGGTGTCCCCACATGCCCTGCTGAAATAAGGGTGAGGGTGGACGCAGAGGGGATGGAGCCTGAAAGTTACTGAAGGTTAAACAGCCACCTCGTGCTCACAAATTCCACATATAAGAAAATGCTTGGGATCAGTCCCTAACCATGCACTTTGGAGTGGGCTGGCCAGGAAAGGTGGAGGGAAGAGCCTGGAGCCAGGGAAAAGCTGGGCATTGCCCTCCCTCTGCCTGTGAAATGGAGCCAGGATGTCCCCAGCCCTGGCTGCCCCGAAACAAGGGGGCAAAAAGGGCGAGAGAGGTGAGAGGCAGCAGCAGGGACACCCCAGCCCACCCATGGGACCTGGTTTGGGCTCTCTGTCCCCTCCAGCAGGGACCAGAGCAGGGCAGAGGCTCCCTGGAGGCACCAGGGGCTCTCCAGAAGCTCCCCAGCAGTGTGGGGTTAGACACAGCCAGGGCTGCACACTGAAGAGCTCAAGCTCCAGCTGAGCCTAAAATGACCAAACTGGGTTTATTTTCCCTAGGCACAGCAGAACTGATGGCAACTCCCAGGGGCTGGGTGGAAGGGAGCCATTGTGTTCCAGTGAAAACATTCCTGGTGACTTCCTTGGGGTTCAACAGGTGACTCCTCTGCCATCAGCTGCGCCTGGAACAGGCACACAGTGTCCCTGCATTTGTCCATCTCGTTCCTTGCTGAATCTGGAGCTCTGGCTCCTCATGTAAAGGAAAGCTCCAGCAGTGGAAGCCATGTCTCCCTAGGGAGACAAAGTTCAAACTGGGCTCAAACCCAGCTTGAGACCAGGTCCAGGTCCAAAAGGGGGACACTGACAACCACAAGTAGCGTTAACCTGCCTGGAGCTCCACTGGCACCAGCCCAGCTTTGATGCCTCACCCACACCAGGTCCTCAATATGAACAGGAGTCCAAGTGCAGAGGAAACTCTTGCATCAGTTTGTCGCTGTGGCAACTGCAGCCAGAGCTTCCCTGGAGAGATTTGGCCCAGAGAGTTGGCAGGACAGATGGAAAGGACAGACGTTGCTCCATCATGACTCCCTGGTGCCATGCAGGATTGACCCCAAGAAATTAAAATGGGGCTCGGAAAATTGCACATGGGCATTGTGCATGAGGGAAAGGGAAGTTGTGCAGGACCATCAGAGCAGGGTGTTGGAGCAGGGAGCTGAATCCATCCCTGGGGGATGGACCACCAGCACCCTTCCCTACCACTGCATGGGGCTCCAGTTGGGATATTTAATTTGATGGGAACAAACTTGCCTGCATTAACGTGCCTCGTGATCCAGCTTGTTATTGTCAGCTAAACTGGGTCAATACTGAAGAGAGCTGTTGCTGGAAGGCAGGTTGCACATCAGAGGAGCTGATGTGCTCCTCAAGCCCCTGTACCAAGCACTGGCCCTGCCCAAGGGTCAATGGACTTATGAACACAATAGAAGCCAACCCCACAGCCCAAGGGGAGTAACCCTGGTGTGGGATGAGCTCCAGAGGTGCCTTTGCACGTGGTTTGTGCACAATGTCAAACACTGCTTGTGCAAAGTGACCTTGGTGCATTAATGCCCTCCTTGTGCCCCCCACGCCTGCACAGCTGGGACCCCCATTCCAGGGGATTCCTTACTGGGGCTGTGTGGGAGCAGAGGTGGGATGTGGGAGCAGCAGGCCAGGAAGGGCTGTGCCAGCTGCCTGTGGGCACCAGCTGCCTACTGTACACTCTTGCCAGGGAAAAATCTCTTTTCCAGTGCTACAGGAGCAGAGTTGTGTGTAAGGAGCTGTGCAGAGCTTCCCCATTCCTCCCTATCCAAACTGGTTCATCTGGTGGTGGCAAAAAAAAAATCAGCACTGAATTGTGCTAGCATGGAGCTAGGAGCTGCAGCTTGGGCATGCAGCAGGACCAGCACATCTGGGGAGTGGATGGGAACCTCTCCCCCTACAAACCTCCACACCAGAAAAATCCAACTACTGTCGATTTGGAAGTGGATTCTTGATTCTTTGGAAAGGCCAATGCTGCAGCTCACTGCTTGGTGTCTCTGGAAAATCATCGGCCCCTGGCAGCACCCAGCATGTCCTGGTGCACTGCAGAGAGAAGCTGCAGGAGAACACTGCAGCCGGAGCTGCAGGGTGAGTGGACAGAGAATCAGGGAATGCTTTGGGTTGGGAGGAACCTTAAAGCCCATTCAGTGCCACCCAGGCACCTTCCACTATCCCAGGCTGCTCCAAGCCCCATCCAAGCTGACCTTGGACACTTCCCTGTGCCAGAGCTCCCCACCCTTACAGGGAACAATTCCTTCTCAGTATCCCATCTAACTCTGCCCTCTGGCAGTGGAAGCCATTCCCTGTGTCCTGTCACTACATGCTCTGGTCAGAATTCCCTCCCAAGATTTCTTATAGACTCCCAAGACACCCAAAAAAAGCAAAAATTGGAGCTGTCCAAGGGAACAGAGTGGCTCCCATGTCCCAGGGATTCTCACATCTTTCAGGGGCCAGTTCAGCTCACTGAACCAGCAGAAAACAAGGAATTGCTCTTCCTTGCTTCCTTCTCTTCTTTCAGATATAAAACTCAGAGAAAACAGTGAAAAGATGTCCTGATTCAGGCAGGTGCTTCAAAAATGACCCACTCCTCACTACCTGCCAGGAGACATCATCCAGCACTGAACCCTTGCATGGTGGCCAGATGGTCAAGATTCATCTGGGAAATCCTGGAAACTTCCATTACTCTTTATTAGCAGCCCAGGAGCCTGCTTGGGCCACACAAGGACTTGGACGACAAACTGATTAAAGACCAACCTAACGAACTCAAAGAGAATTCTTTAAATGGAGCCTGCTGTGCCTTGGAGAACTCCTGCCATGTCTATTTATTTAAATTTAATGGAATTTTTGTGGTAAGCTAATTAAAAATGAATTGATTATTTAAGAGGCAGTCAGAGCAGTTTAAGCACTGCTGACTTGATGATTTTAGTGTTTTCCTTAGAAAAGCGTTCCAAGCTATGGAGCTTTCTGCACGTATGGACGTTTAAGAGAGAGAAAAAGGATGCAAAGAGGGGAGAGGATGAGTTTGGAGCTGGCCTTGGAGTGGTTTCTGGATTAGGGAGCAGCCATGGTGACAGGAGCAGGGGCACGTCCCAGCCCCCATCACAGAGCTGTGCAGCTGCCCCCAGTGAACAGCTCCTGTCTATGCTGAAAGCAGAGATTTGTCAGGAAATGCAGATGTTAAATAATGTACAAAATCCCTCTGCAGGGAATGTCCTGCTCTGGCACTCCCCGGCTCTGGATGCATTTCAGGCACGGTGCATTCCCTGCCTTCCTGTGGAGCACAGGGACACAGGCAGTGACCCCAGCCACAGTGCCAGTTTTCAGCCCTAACACTGGATGTGTCCATGCCACATCTCAATCCCAAAGGATTTGCAGAGGTTCACTGAATGCCGGAGGCTTTGCCTGGCCCTGGAGTCACATCCCAGAGCAGGAGCAGAGTGGATGTGATGGCACCAAAGCTGAGCTCCGTGGCCCCCAACCTCCCCAGCATGGCTGAGCCACATCCTCTTCAGCAGGATAAAAGAATGTTGAGATTAATAAACTGGGGACAACAGCCAGGAGAGCCAGATGGCAAAAGCATCCTGCCCCAAGCCGTGTTTACTTGTCTTTGGATCTGCAGGGGTAAAAGCCAGCACCACACTGGCATTGCAGGGTGGCAGTTCCCAGAACCACTTCCACACCAGTTTGTGATATATACAAATACTATATTGTATTTCGTGTTTTGTATAAAATAAGTTTGCAAAATAAAAATAAACTAGCCACAAGTAAAGGCAGTGATTGCCTCAGAGCTAGGTAAATTAACATATCTACAGGCATGACTGCAGCCGATAAGCGCCCATCTCCTCGGGAAGCCTGGAAACTTCACGAGGGAGCAGCATTTCCCGAAAATCCCATCACCACCCCAAGAGTGCATTCCCCGACTCCACCTAAAAGCAATACACAACGGACACAAAATCTCGTCAAGGATCAGGAAAGACTTTGTCCTGTGTGGACACCAAAGCTGAATTTGAAAGAAACAAAGGACTGTCTCCCCCCAGGCTACGAAAAACAGTATAAAAATAGGTAGAACCAAGAAAGCAATGTGAACAAAGGGGGATCTGACGCGATAGAGGTCAGATCATCAGTGGCGTGTTCACCCAGCACCGACCCCGGGCTCGGTGTTGTCTTTTCGGTTGTGGCTTCCCAAAATCGCACATTCGGTCGCGAAAATAAAAACTTACTGTTTTAATATTTAATTCGGCTTGATTCGTTTATTACCTATAACAAGTTTGATGGGGAAGGACTGCTTTTCCTTTCAGGTGACATCTGGCTCTGGCTGCAGGTCAGAGCCTGGGCTCACCCATGCCCAGCTGGCTATGGGCACCTCCTCAGGATGCTCCTGTCCTGCAGGGATGCTCATCCCCAGCAGACACGGGGCACAGCTGCTCTCCAGCCCTCAGATGGAGCATGGCACCCGGCACGGTGTCACTGTCCCCTGGCCGCCTCAGCCAGTGAGGTGTGAGCAGATGTGACACGGAGGGGCTGGGTGCTGTGGTGGTGCTGGGTGGTCTTCCCTCGGAGTGCAGGGCAGGGTGGCAGGGCCCCCGAATGTCCCCAAAATCCGGGCAGGCACACAGATACCCTCAGATGCCAGGGCAGGGTGGCAGGGCAGGATCACGGGACACTCAGATATCCCCATGCCTCAGGACAGGGTGGCAGGGCCCTCAGATATCTTTGCACCCCAGGGCATGCGCATGTCCCCAGAAGAGGGAAATTATCACCGGAAAGCTGTGAAGGAGGAAGCTCTGGCATGATTTTATCGCCCAGCTGGGCACCCATAGACATGCAAACGGTGTCACCTTGCCCTGCGGGCACATATAGACATGCAAAATGCTGTCACTAAGCTCATCACCGGCCACTATAGAGATGCAGGACGATGACACCGCTCCCAGTCCCCATCCAGGACACTTCCCGATTCTGTCGCTGCCCGGCTGGGGTGCACTCAGTCCTACTTCCAGGTTACACCGTGTTGTAAGGCTGTAGCTCCCGATGCTGCTCTCGGCGCCCAGTGCTTGGTGTCTGTGGCTGATGGAGCCTGTCCCCATGTCCCTGTATCCCCGTGACCCCTGTGCTGTTGTCCCCGCAGGGCTCAGCTCTGCTCCCCCATGGCAGTAAAACTCCTCCCTGGAGCTGTGTGGAGCCCCTTGCACAGCCTGACACACACAGCCATGTGCAATGGGGACACCTCTCTGTGCCCCCCCCCGTGTGACACACCCTCCATGACTGTGACAGCATGGTGCCAGGTGAAACTCACACACCACTTGTGTGCAGACTTTGCACCAGGAGCCACATGGGCTTGGGAGCTTGGTCCAGTGACCCATGAGCACAACCTGGCCTCACACGGGTGTGCCAGCTGTGTGCTATCACATGTGTGACAGCCCTGTGCCATCACATGTGTGACAGCTCTGTGCCCTCACATAGGTGTGCCAGCCCTGTGCCATCGTATGTGTGATAGCTGTGTGCTATCACATGTGTGACAGCCCTGTTCCACCACATGTGTGCCAGCCCTGTGCTCTCACATGTGTGACAGCCCTGTGCCATCACGTCTGTGACAGCCTTGAACCACCACTAGTGACCCAGCCCTGCAAGGCCATATGAGTGTCCCATGCCTTGGCACAAGTGTGTGGCAGCACTGGGTGCCGTATGCCACTGTTGCTGTGTCATGACAGGGCTCCAGCCTGGCACATCCCTGAGCACCTTGTGCCAGCCCCACGCTGTCACATGGGGAGTCTCAGCCATTCCCTGAGTGCCATGGCCACCCTCACCCTGTGTGCCAATATGGCACACTCCCATGTGCCACCTTTGGCCTTGTCACATGTGTCACAGTGCAACCATTCTGCTCCCATGTCCTACCCTGTCCCTGTCACACATGTGACAATGTCCCACTCCTGTGCCCATGTGCCAACCTCAGCCTTGTCACACATCACACCATGATCTGTTCTGCTCCCATGTGCCACCCTTGCCATGTGAAATGTGTTCCACCACAGCACCTCCTGCTCCCGTGTGCCACCCTCATCTTGTCACATTCGTGGGACAATGTGGCTGGTCCCTTCCTGTGCCCATGTGCCACCTTCGCCCAGTCACACACGTCACACTGCAGTCTATCCTGCTCTTGTGTGCCATGTGCTGCCCTGGCCCTGTCACACGCGTGTCACACCGCAGCCAGTCCCGCTGTCGCGTGCCGGGTGCCACCCCCGTGTCACACCGCCCTGTCCGGGGGTCCTCGTCCCGGCGCGCGCCGCTCGCTCCCGCCTGCGCGCGCGACCCCCGCCCGCATCCCGCGCGCGGAGAGGGGGGAGAGGGGGCTGCGGGTGCACGCGCGGGAGGGGGGCCGCGGGAGCGCGCGCGGTGCGGGGGCAGCTGAGGACAGGGGGGAGGGAGGGAGCGAAGGGAAGGGAAGGAAAGAGGGGAGGGACCGCGGGGCCGCGCCCGCCCCTCTCCCCGCCCGCCCCCTCCCCGCGTCTGTCGCGTCGCTCGGGCCCGGCCCGGCCCGGCCCCGGCGCCTCATTGTGCTTCGCCTCACGCCGGCCCAAGATGGCGGCGGCGCCCGAGAGCCCCGCGAGCCGCCAACGACAATAGAGGGAGGGACGGGACCCGCCGCCCCCCCGGCACCGGCCGCCCCTCCCCGCCGCTCCCGCCGCCCCCCGCCCGCCGCACCGCGCCCACGCCCCCGGCCCGGCCCGGCCGCCGCACCCCGCCCCGGCCGGCCCCTCTAGCATGGTGCGGGGCCGCCGCCGCCTCGTCCTCCGGCTGCCGACATGGGCGAGAGGCTGGAGCTGCGGCTGAAGTCGCCCGTGGGAGCCGAGCCCGCCGTGTACCCCTGGCCGCTGCCCGTCTACGTGAGTATGGCCCGGCCCCGCACCTGCCCCGCGCCCTGTCAGCGCCCCCGGCCCTGCCCCGGCCCTGGCACCCGCCGGGCGATCCCTCAGCGCCGGCCCTTCCCGGGATCCATCGGGATGATCGCCCCCCGTGCGGGAACCCACCCCCCCCGGAGCCCCGGCCCCGGGAGCCGCCGCTGCTCGCCTGGAAGTCAAATTCCCAATTTCATTTTATAATTGGTTGACTAATCCGAAGGGCAGGGAGGAGGAGGACTGGTTAATGAAAAGTTTTCGTGTTTTCCTCGCGCTGGGCTCGTGTAACCGGTTAATAACCGGTGCTGCTGCGAGCGGGGTGGAATCCTGGGATTCTGGATGGGGGAATAGCGCTTAAATTATGGATGGCCTGGGGTGGTCGTGGGGACCCCCAGGACCAGCCGCAGAGTGGGAATAAACAGCGGCCAGCAGCGGCTGTGGGGCTGGAGGCAGCGCTGGTGTCTGGGGCTGCTGCCAGTTCCCCTCCAGCCGTGCCCTTGGAGCTCCCCTTTTATTTATCCCGAGCAGAACTCGAGCCAGCCGCAGTCCTCGTGCTTCCAAATAAAATGTCACTTGTCCTTGCTTAGCTACGGAGTGGCGTTTTTCCTTAACTTGCCTGACTTTCTGGCGAGCCCGGACGAGCGATGTGTGACCTTGATAACAATGTCCATGTTCAAATTAGTGACAATCCCACGAGAGGCGAAAGGCTCCGGGGAGGGTATTTTTGGATGTGTGTAGGTTTCCTATCAACCCTTGAGCAATTTCTCTCCCTAACTGCGTGTAGCCCGTCGGAGCACAGTTTGCAAAGGCAGAACGTCTCTCTATATGTTTACTTGGCGCAGGCACTGTTGATTATCCCTGCGTTCCAGGCTGGGCTGTTGTACGTGAGCCGTTTCCCGGCGAGAACACGCTGGGACGCACAGGCTGGGGCAGCTGATACTGCTGATGTTGTTGCTCGCTTTGGCAACCGCTTGTGTGTGAGTGATTAGGAATATATCGCTCGTGGCAGGGGGAGACGGCTGCCTGCTCCTATCTGCCGCCTGCCTTTCGGGGCTGCTGCTGTAGCCGTGCCTTTCCAAAACATCCTCCATGCAGGCTGGCGTGCTGTTCCCGGCGTGTCTCCCAGCACACACTGGTTAAACGCAGCCTTTCCTGTTTGGGCAGCTCTGTCAGTGTTGGCGGGCGCGCGCTCCGCTCAAATGTCAGAAACTGAAAGTACAAGCGATGACCGGGTTCGGTTTTCCTCGCCAAATATTAACTCGTGTCCCCCCCGCTCTGCGCCCTCCACCCGAGCGGGTTGTGTGAAGCAGAGGTTAAAGATTACGCGGGATAGGGATTGTTCTGGGAAAGAGGAATGGTTTTATGTCTATTCGCAGAGATTCCTACAGGCTTGAAAAACCGACCCCCCCGCCCTTTATTTTAAGGGTGAAACTTGTGTATTGCAGTATGGGAAAAAAGGATTTAGTTGATTTGGGAAAACTTGAGCAGCTGGTTTAGAGCATGGCAGAATAAATAGAATTTCTTCTCAGTTAATCAGAAATGCAGCGGATGGTGGTGGAGGTGATGGTGTGATCCCCCCATATACTGAGAAATACCACCAACCCCAAACATCCTGCCATTAAACTGTCCGCTTGGCATTGCCAGCTTTTCCAGAGCAATTCCCGAGCGGATGGATGGTTTCACCGGGAGCCGAGCAGCCCCGCAGCTCGGGGGAGCGGAGCGCAGCGGCCAAGGCGTGCTCGCACACACGCACGCCTCGGCTGCGGCTGAACCCGGGGGCTCTGCAAACAAATGCCTGTGTCCGTGGCAGCGCTTGGCCTGCTGACATCGTGCTCTGCTGAACTGCAGCCGCGCTTTCCCCGCGCTGGCGCGGCCCCGAGTGCCGGCAGAGCTCGGCTGGCTTTGACGTAAGCAGAACATTTCTTAGTTTCACCGCTCGTGGTTCCGAGGAAGCAAGGTGGGATAGCTGAGGGGAGGAAAAAGAGCACACCACGCTTCAATGAGTTTTATTTAGCAGCGTTCTGGTTGCTTCCTGTTGTAGTCTGTCAGATGTGTTTTCCGATGAGAGTTGTAGGAAAAGGGAACGGGAAACTCACGGTCCCGGGTGGTTATTTTTGGTGAGAGCAGCAGCAGTGGCAGGGAGTCATCTTTCCCAACATCCGAGGCTGTGTAGTGTGAACCTGCTGCGTGCCCGGGCTCCGTGGTGTGACGTAACCCTGCCTTGAGTAACTTGGCTATTTTTATGCTCTTACTACATCTTAAATTAGCGGCATCGGTGTTGCTGCGTACAAGGCTAGTCTCCCCTATTAATGAACGCCTGGATTAATCCCGTGTCTCTTTATTGCTGAGTTGCTGCTTATTTCGTGTATAATAGAAAAAGTGGGGTCTCTCCAGACTGCTGAGTCCGGATAATAGCCCGGCTGACAACCCGGCGCTTGTTGGGATGCTAAAAGAGCCGGGGAGGCTGATGTGAAACATGTATTTCCCTCCGAGTCTAATTAGGGCCGTGGGAGGAGAGAGAGCGGCGGCGGTGGTGCAGCTCCAGCCTCCCACTGGCTTCCACACAAAACTGAAAGTGCGGCTCCTTCCCCCGCCTTCCGCCCCTCAAAGGAAAGGCCACGGTGCCCTAATGAAGCCGTGGTGAGCCGTGCTGGCCGTGCCACACTGTGATGAGTAAGTTGAATAGTGCATAGTGAGTAATCTCTCCTCATGACTCACAAAATATTTTCTGATGTTGACCTCTGTTTTTGTGACTGCCCCGCTTAATCAGAGCAGAAGTGAGTGTACTCTTTTGTGTGCTGGTTAACTCCTGGGCTCCCACGTACCTGCCCTACTTTTTGCCCGTGCCAGGTTGTCAAGAGACCAGGGATACAGTGTTAAAATTTTAATTTTGATACTGCGAAAGATACAGGCCTGGATAGAGGAAGTGTTTGGGTGGAAGACCGGAGTTAATGGCCTTAAATAGGCTAATGCTGGTGGAGGATGGCATTTTCAGTCATATTTCAAGTATTGATAAGCATAACTTGGTGCTCATTGCTTAGATCTGAAGGGTACAAGGGCTGAAATCCCATTGTGTAGTTTTAAGACTTGCAGATACTTAGTTTTTTTTCCCCTGAGAAGTTTTCTTAAAATGGTTAATTCTTATCTCTGACTTTTACTATGATTAAATTTGAATATGGATTAGGTTTAAATGTGGAGATTTTTTGTTTTATACCACAGTAAGGTCTGCCTGATCTGTGAGGTGTCTCAGGTTGTACTTTGAACTCCTGACAAGTTCCTGCATAGAGTCACAGGCTGTTGTGTATGCAGGAGGGAGAAAGGGGTGGAGGTGTTACAGGGTGGATCAGCTCTAGAGTCTGGTCTGGCAGGGTTCTGCTGATATATCTGTGGCACCAGAGAGGGATTGCTTGCACAGAGCTGAGCAGCAGGAGGTTCAGAGCTGCTGAAGCTGATAATTGTCTCCAAAATCGATGTGTGCCGGACTGCACCCTATTGCAGCACAGAGTTGGTGAATGTGGAAAAGCCTGTTTGCACTCTGTCAGAGACAGGACACTGTGCTTCATTCATTGGCTCCCCAACACTGCTGGGGTTGGCAGTGATCAGTGTCAGTGTGAGCAGGGACAGGAGGCACAGCCAGGTGCTGAGGGAGGGGCTGCTCATGCAGGGCTCTCCTGGCACTGCTTCCTTGGCCCCACTGGCTGCAGGTGACTCGCTGCCTGTCATGGTCAACAGGGTGCAAGTCCTTTCCAGTTTCAGGATTAGACACCTGCCTGTTGTGCTCTGTTCCCTGCAGGGTGGCATTGCCATGGAAGGTGGCTGCAAGTGTCAGCGTGCATCAGATTGTTGTGGGTTGCGTTCCCCTCTCCCTGTTTGACTTGCAAAGGCTGGAGAGTTGAGGTGTGACAGCACCTGGGAGCTCCTGCAGCCCTGGGCATCCCGGTAGGGTTGTGCTCTGGGTATAGGATCATAGAATCATGGAGGGGTTTGGCTTGGAAGGGACCTGAAAGCCCGTCTTTTTCCACCCGCTTCCACTAGTCCAGGTTGCTCTGAGCCCTGCCCAACCTGGCCTTGGACACTTAAGGGATGCAGCAGCCACAGCTGCTCTGGGCACCCTGTGCCAAGGCCTCACCATCCTCACAGCCAAGAATTTATCTTCTGCCCTGGTTACCATATGGTAATATCATTATTTTTCATCTACCAATTTCATTGCCTTCTTCTAGCCTTTGACTCCATCCCAGGAGGGGACAGTCCTGGTTGTGCCACTGTGCACATCTTACCTGGGTGAGGTGCCTCTGCCCTGAGCTGCTGGAGCTTAAACCTCCAAGTTAGCACCTGTGATGAGAAGTCTGGCTTGAATAATTAATGTATTTGTCTATGTTCCTAATTGTTACTGCTGACTTTCCACTCAGCTGTGATGGCAAGAAAATTCTCATTTTCTAATTGAGTGTTGTCAGAGCATCACCCTACACCTGGAGGTGTGTTTGTGGCTGCTACTGGGAGTAATGGGATGCAAGCTTCTTACTACTAGATTTGGTACAGGTGGGAGGTTGCAGAGTATGGGTTTGGGTTTTTTTTTTCCCTCCCAACTGTCGTGATCCAGCTGATACCATTCTGTCACCAAAGGAATGTGCTGTGCAGGGAGACCTCAAGGGCAGGGAGTGTTAATGAAAATCACAGCCCAGCAGGGATTGTCACCTTTGAAATTAAAGATCAACAGTGGAGATGAATAACAAACCTTGTTTGAGAATTTAATCCTCTTTTTTGTGCACGTCACTCAGCTTTCCTGGGAAGAGTTTCTGTGATGCCCGTGTGACTTCCCAGGCAGCTGCAGATGTGGGAGCACTCAGTGCTGTAGAATGGTGCTATAGATGAATTTGGGAAGGACCTAAAGAGGAGCTAAATTGTTCCCTTGGGTCTGGAGCTGCCCTGCTGTTGAGGGTGGTCCTGTGCATCCTGCCCTCTGCCCATACCCAGTGCACTCCTGTGGGATGAGCTGATGGGAAACACGTTTCACACGTGCTCTGGCTTTTCCTTGGGATCAGCCTGTGCTGGAGGGGGAAGGTGAAGCCCCTCGATGCTCCCTGCGGTTGGGGCTGTTGGTGCCTGTGGAGCTGTGTGTGTGGGGCGGCTCTGGGAACGGCATCGCTGGAAATATCTGGGCTGGAGAAAAATGTTGCAGTGTTTTCAGAGGCGGCCCCCCCCGCCCTGCTGTGTGAAATGTGAGTCAGGGCCTGCCCGGGGCAGCTGGCCCTACAAAGGAGCCAGAGGAGGAAACTGTTGCTGCCTTTGCCAGGCAAAAAACTCCTCACCCCCTGAGTAATCGCCCAGAAATTCGGCAGCCGTGGCTCAGTCCGGGGGTTTTCCTCATTGCTGTTGATGCAGCTTGTTGGGAAATGCTTGTGGGGATGACTAATCACTTCGAAAAGCTTGTCTAGTGAAGGAAAGGTTTGAACACTTGAGCACAGTTCCAATTTCTCAGCATCTCTCTCTCTCTCTCTCTCTGCCTGCCCTCCCCAGTTGTAAAAACACCTGGAGTGAGGAGAGCGAGCAGCGTGAAACTGGGAAATATTGACTCAGTCATTTCAAAAGCATTTGGGTTTCTCTACTGGCCAGCAGATCACACAGTTGGTGCAGTTGCATCACTTTTCCTGCCCTTTTCCCCAGTGCCACAGGGACTCAGAGATGTGCTCTTGGGGGTCAGAAGAGCCCTCCAGCGTTAATTGTGCAGCACGTGGGCAGCACACAAGAGCACTTTCCTTCTGGGCCTTACCCTTTGAAGTAGAACTTGCCCTGAGTGACAATCGGTGCTTGTTCAGTTCTCAAACTCCTTTTGTTCCAAGCTCTGACCCTTTGGATACAAGATAAATCATGAGTTCAGTTAACACAATTTTTTTCCCGCGGTTTGAAAAGTGAAAGTTGGTCTCTTGTCTTGCATCTGAAGACCACACTAGTATTTTTTTTTATATATAACTGATTTATCTGAAAGGCAACTGTTGAAAGACAGAGTAGCTGTCCAAGATGGCTTGTTTTCCCCCTTTCATTCATCAGCAGATGAGTAAGGATTAATGTTCCTGTCCCCGCCAAAGTTCCACCTCAGGCAATTCAAATTTATCTACCTAAAAATTCACCCATCAGCTCCAGCTGGACAGAGCACTGAAAGCTTTCAGTGTGCCAAGGGAAATCCATGCCCCCACATGCAGCTCCAGCTGTTGTCCTTCATGGCAGCCTTATTATATATGGAGATGATCATCCTTTCAAGTCCCAGATACGGGACTGAAATGTGTTGCCTCTGGGAATTTAGGCAAAATATCTTACCTCTTGGTATGTGAGATTTATGGGGGATTTAATCACCCTTCTCCCCAGACATCCATATGTCTACTTGTGTACTCTTCCTTCCTTCTTTCCCCCCTTTCTCATTTACTTGCTTTTTTTCTTCCTGCTTTGAGTTAACCTCTAACTGTCTGATTAAAGTTTTGCACTGTAATGATCAACACAAGGACCAGGAATGGGGTGAATTTTTTTGTCCCTTGCAGTGTCTTTTATCACAGACTGATAATCATAAAGTGTCTCAACATATTTTTGCTTCAATTATTTTCTCCTTCATAACAGAAGGATCCACAGAAGGAGGAAACGTTCATGTTAGGAATTGTGAACATATTTACTTTCATGGTAATTATTAAAGACAAAACTAACTGAAGAGGAACAAGAAATAAAACTGAATAGAAAAGTTGGCCACATGCTGCTAGAGCTATCAAATCAAGTAGGGACTATTTTTAGAGCATAGGAAGAGGGTGAGTATATTTTACAGCAGGAAATGATGGTTTCATAGATAGGAGCAGATCTGTGAATAACGAAAAAGTTCCTGTTCAGAGTATTTTGGTTTGTTTCATTTCACGAGTGAATGAGAGTTTTCTAAAAATTTGCACTGAAAGAACTTTATAGTATTGGATGAAAAAATCTATGGAATACTGAAGACAGGTAAATGAAACATTGGAAAACTTTTCTGAACCAAATGCTACAGAAAGTTCTGAATTAAGTTTCTTAGTAAAAATTGATGGGTTTTAATAGTGTTTGTTATTTTCTGTGAAGGGCAGTTTCCTGAGGTTTTGGCATTAATGTGTCATCTACTTCTTGGAGATCAGCAGTATTATTAATATTTGACACTTCAAAAATTCCAACCACTCTGAGCTTTTGAGGCTTCTCATTCATTCCTCAGCTGAATTCCCACTGGGCTGCAGAGGTTCCCTCTGGTTCCCACATCTGTTGGCAACAAAACCTGGCTCAGGGTGGCCTCTGGAGCTGGGTTTGGAATCTTTGTAGATCTTACCTTGGCTTTCATCTCTGCTCATGGCAGCAAGCAGTTATTTGAAATTCTGCAGCCTGTAATATTGTAGGGTCATTTATAAGTCTTTAAAGTAAAATCTTGTGGAAATGGTGTCTGGAGTTGATGTCTGTTGTTCAGATCCTCCAGTGGATCACTGCTCTGCTCCCCAAGTTGAAGCTTATTAAGGAAAACTCATATATATTCTTTTTTTTCTTTGTTTTTGTACCTAACAAAACTCCACACCCAGTGGCTTCAGAAGGAGTACAAGGGTTTATTGCTACTTTCTGTTATATGAAATATTTATGTGTGTTAAGTAGGAGCAGAATTTCTCAGCTGTCCAAGACTGAGTTATCTTTACAGAATATGAAGTGATTATTTAAGCTGTTGTCTCACCAGTTTTTCCTGCAGGAGATGGGGCTCAGGCTGTGCCCTGAGCTTCCTCCAGCTCCCACCAATGGTGTGGGAAAAGCCTGGGCTGGAGAATGAGATGGTGGCTGCTTTCAGCACCAAAAATGTTGGGACTGTGTGTTCACTTCTTCCCTGGGTTCTGGGTTCTTTGTTTCTGGCAGTGTGGATGATCAGGGATGTCCTGTGCCCCCTTGTACCTGCACGAGTGAAGCACAGGCTGTGGCTCCTGGGGACATCTGCAGGTGGAAATTACATTTGTCATGTCTGTTCCCTTGTGCCTGAGCTGCTCTCACCCTTGGAGCAGTGTTTGTGAACTGATCTGGTTGAAAGGGAACTGAAGCAAAACCTCACAAAGGTTTAGTTTTAGTTTAGGCCTCCCCTCCTTTGCTGTGTGTGAGCACAGGCACTGCTGGCCCAGAGCAAGAGGTGGTTGTGGGGAAGTGGTGGCAGGGCAGGTGGCTGGGTGGGGTTAAACTGTCTGTGAAATGGTGGCAGGGCTGCCTTCCTCTGTTCCAGGAGGTGAAAACCCAGCAGTTCCCTCTGTCCCAGAGCAAGCAGTGCTGGGTTCTTGTGCTTGTTGTGGGGAACATGCACATGGGATCACCACAGCATCTGTCCAGGTGTGGGCAAGGTGTGTCACTGCCTAGAATGTGCCTGGGAGGGCAGTAGGACACACCAGTGGATTGCAGTTTTGCCAAAATAACTGCATCCCCCTGTGTATTCTGTTTATGTTAGAATACATTATGGTATGGACTCTAACATAAACGTTATTTTAAACTGGTTTTTTTTTTTTTTTTTTTTTTTCATAATGGAATTATTTGTGTGGCTCATGCTGAGGAAGCTCATCTGCTGTGGCTGTCCTGTGTGCCTCCAACACTCTGCAGGCTGATTGCATGTTAATGGATTGCCACAGCCCCTCCTGCATGTACCAGGGGAACCATTCCCTCCTGCATGTGTGCAGTGTCCGTAGCAACAGTTGGGATTGCTGTGTGCAAAGGCAGAACTCTTACTGTGCTTGGGGTGGCAGCACTGAAAGTGCAATCCCTGTTGCAACCGTGCTAAGTGATTATCCAGAGCAGTTTGGATCTTCTTTCCCAGTGCTTGTTTCCTTTGTGAGTTTATTTTGGATCTTGGGCCAACCTTTTCTTTTTATTTAAATGTCCTTATGTAGTCATTAAGGAGGCCATAGTGACCACCATGTTTTCCAGCTGGTTTTGTTTGACAGGAACTTAGAAACTACTGAAACTACCTCGGGCTTGTCAGCCTCCTGCTGTGTGGGAGATGGGTTTCCAAATGCAGTCTTGGGAGCTCTTCCTTCCCTTGTCTTTTCTTCCCTGAAACTGGGAGGAAAAGCATGGATACAAGTTGTTCTCTTCAGGAGATCTCTTTTTATACATTCTAATAAAAATGTATTCTTATGCATTTCCCTGTGCTTTCTTGATTAAGGGAATGACAGTAGTTCAGAGTAGTTCAGAGGAGAGTTTTGCTCCTTGCCTCTCTTGGTAAGAAAAATTGTGCTATGGTTGTTGCTATGGAAGCTAAAATGGCACAACCTGATTCGGGATAAAATTGGTAATATTATACAGTCTTGCTATCCAGTATGGAATACTGCAAGGAGCAGGCTTTCCCTTTCCCTTACTCAGGGCTTGACTGGTATTGGAACACAAGGCAAACACCTTAAAATGCAAAGTGCTGGAAGGCAGAGCTGGCAGAACATGGAGCCTGAGATCCTCCCTGCATTGAGCAGCTCCTGGCTGCTGCAGTGGCTGCAGTGCTTTGGCTTTTCACAGACTCTTGTGACCCTGTGCTCATGGATGTGCTCTGGGCAGGACTGTGCTTCTGGGTCTGTCTAGGTGGGTTAAGTGAAGTTAGACCCTGTGGGAGGAGGAGCACAAATTTCTGGTAGGCTGAAATCCCTGGTTTGTGAGGGCATCCGTGTGCCATGCAGAATGCTGGATCTTTGGCTCCCAGGGAAGCTGCAGCTGCTGTGGCTCACGTTGCCTTTCCTGGCGTCCAGAGAAACCCTTATCATCCTCCTCAGATGGAGGGAAGTGAGGGGCTTGAAAAAGGAACTTGTCCCACCAACCTTCTGCAGGATTGATTGGCTTTTCCTAATCCATCTTTTTGATCTCTGCTAACCATCTTGTCTGCAGCTGTAACATCCTTTCCTTTGGATTTATGGACTGCTGCCTGGGGAGAGAGAGCTGCCACTGCAGGCAACCAAGCTGTTGTTTAAACCCAGGGGCTGGTGGGACTGACCTCTTTTGTTTTCTGAGTTAAATGGGTCGTGTGCAGATCAGAATTTGGCAAATCCGAATGACTTCTGTTAATCCATGAGTGGGGTCAGTGTTCAGGGTTTGGGAGGAGCTGGTTTTATATTGGAGCGCTGGCAGTGTATCCAGCCGTGGTCATTAAAAGGTACACAAGTGTTGCCATTGATTTAATTGTAACTGCCTTGTTTCAGCTTTGGTTTTCGCACATCTGGTGGGCAGCGGAAAGCTGTATGAGATCTGTCCCTTCTGCTCTGCCCCTGCTTTACCACAGCTGCTTTTCACATTTCTGAAGAGATGCTTGGGTCACCTGGCCTGTTTTTAAGGGAGGAAGCATGGTCTGGTGAGTCAGAACTGGCTCTGAAAGGGCAAGGTTTGCTTTGGTGTGAGACAGTTAAGTCTGGGCAGCCAAAGCTATGCCCAGAAATGCTCCTGCCTATGAAGGGGAGATAAAGGGGTCATAAGAGTCTCTGTCTGGTGCTGGGAGAGTGAAGCAGCCTGAGCTGTGTGTTGACTTTTTTTTTTTTAAGAACTTATCCAGGTTTTCCATTACTACCCGTGATGTGTGGATGGTCAGATCTCACTTGCAGAGACTCATGGAATCCCAGATTTGGGTTGGAAGGGACCTTAAAACCCATCCAGTCCCATGCCTGCCATGGACAGGGACATCTTCAACTATCCTGGGTGCTCCAAGCCCTGTCCAGCCTGGATGAGGAGTGACTTGGCATGTGGGGAAATAAAATATGAAAATGAAAGAAGAATATGGTGTTCACCCTCAAGCCCCAACTTAGGCTTACCCCAAGGCTAAGCACAGTTTCATAAGAAGAACCCAAATAAAAAAAAGATGTAAATTTGGAAGGGTGCTGGGGTGGTGTTTCTTGCTCCAGGGAGTTCTGGCTGCCCAATTTAGCTGAACAAGCTCTTTGTGTTTGAGGATGGAAACCAGAACATTTAAACTGTTGCTTTAGGTTGTAGATTCACTTTAGACTATGGACTGTTGCACTGGGGGTTACCTGCTCTGTACAAACACACGCAGGATTCTGGGATGTGGTACTGGAACAAACAATTAAATCAAAATCTTGCCATTTAAGTATCTTAAGGGATGTTAGTTTGAAAATTTGATGTAACCAAAGCAGCCACCCCTGGAGGAGGAGTGCAGGGCTTTGTTTTCAGGGGGAATTACGAACCCTTCCAACAGCCAGCTTGTGGCAAAAAAGTTGCAAACTCTAACTTATGCCTTACCTTGCTCTTGTAGAGTGTTCTGCAGAAATGTCTGATTTGGCTGGTTTTGGTAGGAATCTGGTGCTTTGCAGAACAAAGTTGTGCACAGATAACTGAGCTGTGGCTGGTGCTGATCGTGTCATACACACTCTGATCTGCATATACAGTATGGATTACTGGGGCTGCTTTAGTTTTCTCACCCTGGTGGCAGAGGCAGAGCTGTGGGTGCTGCTAAGTGCTGGAATATCCTGAGCAAGAAGGGATCCTCAGGAACCCTCAGTGCAGCCCCTGTCCCTGCCCAGACCCCCAACAATGGCACCCTGAGCATCCCTGAGAGCGGTGTCCAAACGCTCCTGCAGCTCTGGCAGCCTTGGGGCCGGGACCATTCCCTGGGGAGCCTGGGCAGTGCCCAGCACCCTGAGTTCTGCTCATATTGGTGATTTTAAAATTTGACTTAACAAACAGAATGTGATTATAGAAAAGGATAATGATTGCTTCAATGTACATATTTGGAAAGAGTTTTTGGGCACTGTCTTATTTGGCTTTCAAATCACATATTAAAATACCTCATATCTGCAAAATACAAAAGGTCTTTTTTTTTATGAGGAGGTGAAGGGAAAGATTGAGCTCTTAAAAACTGCTCTGTGGTCCAGCCTCCATGGCCCAAAGGGTGACAGGAGTTGGTGTCTGTAGGAGGACCCAGCTGGGTGTGTGTGGGACAGGAGTTTGTGTGCTGGGAGCACTGGTGTGCTCAGAGTTACAGCAGTGCAGGTTCCTGGCTCCAAACTCCTGTGCTCAGTTGTAGGAACATGTGGATGGAGAAACCTGTTGTAAGAATGGGAAGTGTGAAGCTGTTCATTCCTGCTGGCTCAAACTGTGCTCCACTGTTTTCCATAGAATGTTGGATGCTCTTTGAAATGACTTTTGAGAAAGTGTCTGCTTTCTTTCTGTTATTTTTTCCAATGAAAAATCTTGGCAAAAACTATTGAACTTTCTCTGGGAACTCACGTTTCAATTTAAAATTCAGTGTTGAGGTTGAAGACCAGAACTCTGTGAAAAGTTCAGCTGGAGAGAGTTGGCTGCAACAGTTCAATGTGCGTTTGAGCTTGGTTTGTTTAAAACTGGTTGTGAAGAGCTTTGGGCAGTCTCAATAATTACTGCAACTCTTTACTTTAAATACTTTCCACATTAAAGAGATAAGGGTGGTTGTGAAAAGCTTCCATTTATGTGGCTCAGAAGATTCCAAGGGCCTCTCAGACGACATAGATCCAGGAACATTGGAAAGTACATCCAGGCCAGGAGCAGCACGTAGTGTGCTCCATCCCTTCCAGTGCAGGGAGGAGGGAGGGAGGGAGAGCAGCCTGGAGCAGGAGGAGGGTGAATGGAGCTGCTCTTTGTGACAGGGAGCACCGTGGTGGCATCATCTCATCTCGTGACTGGGAACAGAACACAGAGGCTGCTTGAGCCTCGGCCAAAAGGCTTCTGCACGCAGAATTCCAGGATTGATGAAGTCTGTGGGAGGCTCTTCCCCAGGAGCTTCCACTGCCAAAGCCCCGTGGGTGTCAGAGTCCAGCACGACACACGAGCACAACCTGCTTGCAACCTGAGTCATGGGCACTGCAGTTGGGAAAAATAATATAGAACACCTGAACTGAGCCAAAAACCCCAAACTCAGAGCCATGGCTGAATTGGAGAAGCTTCTGGTCACTTTTGTGGTGCAGGATTGGCTGTTGGCTGAGCAGGGTATGGTTGATGAGGCTGCTGGTGCTGCAGCAGAGCTGTCAGGAATCACCATCAGTCCTCCTAAGCTGCTGGATTCAGTGTTTATCCTCTGGGGATCCAAAGGAGTTAAAGCTGCTGCTCTGAGCTCTGTGTCTGAACTGAAGCAGTGCATCTGTTTGGGTTGCTGATAGCAGAAGTTGGAGCAGGGTCAGGATTTGGGGGGATTTGGAAAGCCCATAACAGAGGCTGGAGCAGGATCAGGGTTTGGGGGTCAGGATTTGGGGATATTTGGAAGGTCCATAGCAGAGGCTGGAGCAGGGTCAGGGTTTGGGGGAATTTCTGTTCCATTTGCCTTTTGGTTGCCTCAGGCTCCCTGGCAGTGCCATAACCAGTTGCCTGAACCCAGATGTGATGCCTATTGCTGTTCAATGTCTTTTCTGATTAAATCATACAACCATAGTGATGAAGTGGGGCTGGAAGTTTCTCTAAGAAAAGGGAAGCTGCTCTGTATTCCCTTCAGATATGTTTTCCCCCTTCCCTCAGTTTTCCACAGCCAGCTCTGTTTTAAAGAAATGTAGGAGATCCTGCTGTATTTTTTTATTTTTTCAAGACTTGCTTTGAGACCTTGGGAACTTCTCTGCTCAGCCAAAGTCTGTTAGAGGGTGAAGTGAACTTGTGAAATGTTTCAGCATGGGAAGTTCAGCAGCAGTAGATGTGGACCTGGTTTAGATTTCTTTATACCTAGATAATACCACAAATTAATCTCAAAGGTCCTTCCTGCCTGGAGTTTTCTCGTGAGGGTGTACAAAGTCACTTAAATTGGCTGATCTGTAGTTGTAGATGTGAATTGTGATTTATTATTATTATTATTTTTAGATAGATTTTTAAACTTTTGAATCCAAGACAGAAGATTGTGTTAATGCCACAGTTTTTGTCACTCATAGAGGTATTTTCATGAAGACCTGTAGGACAAGGGGTCTCTCATGTGCTCTGCTCACTCTGCAAGTGTCCAGCCCCGGCAGTGGGGAGCAGAACTTCCTCCCAGGAAATGGTTATGCCAGAATAAGCCTGAATTCACTTTTCTGGTATAATGTGCTTATGTTGATAAAGCAAATTCTGACTCTGCAGGAACACAGTTTACTGGGAGAGCTGGAGCAGCCCGGGGGGCTCTGCTGGGGTAATTCTGCATGGAGTGAAATGTGAACATTTCTGGGGGATGTTTATGGATGAGCTGCTGTCCTGGGTTATTCTTACACTTGGCAGATTAGAAATGAGAAGAAAGAGAAGTTCTCCTCCCTCCTTGTGCCCTCCTTTCAGTGCACAGAGAAAAGAGGAGACAACACACTCTTTTATTTGAGAGGCAGCAGCAGGTTTTAGTTCAGTTCCTTCCCCGATTTCTAGGCCAAGATTTATCAAAAGAATTACCTGACATCCCTGGGAGACTGGATTATGTATGCTGCTGTTTTCTGTGGGGTTTGGGCTGTCCTGGCCCGGGGGATTGGAGGAAACACGGCCCCAGATCTGTTCTGTGATGTTTGGGGTGCTGCTGTGGCAGCAGCAAGTTGTGAAATGTGGCCAAGGCAGTGCTCAGCTCCAGGCTCTGTGTGTTCCATCCCAAGTGTCCTGGCTACTGTTGTTGGCTGTTTTTCCTTCTCCATGTTGTAACTGGAATGATTTGGTTTTCTTGGCTTAGTCTTCCATGTGACTTCTAGATTTGGGGTTAGCTTTTTGTTATCTGAAAAGAGCAATTTCCTTTTGGTAAAATAGTGTTCTCTCATAGCTTTAGTACAGAATCCCGGACTGGGTTGGGTTGGAAGGCACCTTAAATATAATTTAGTTCCATCTTTCACTGTCCCAGATTGCTCCAAGCCCTGTCCAGCCTGACCTTGGGCACTTCCAGGGATCCAGGGGCAGCCACAGCTGCTCTGGGCACCCTGTGCCAGGGCCTGCCCACCCTCCCAGGAACAATTCCTGCCCAATATCCCATCCAGCCCTGCCCTCTGACAGTGAGAGGCCATTATCCTTGTCCTGTCACTAACTCCCCATATTAAAATTTCCTCTCCCTCCTGTTTATGAGCCCCTTCAAGGCACTGGAAGGATGGCAGACTGTAAATTCTTGTCTGTCTGTCCATCTGTCCTGAAATTTTTAACCAGGCATTGAAAGGCTGTGTACAAATTGCTTGGAAGAACTTCTGCAGGCCTGGCTGATCCCAAGTGCGTGAACTGGTATACAAGGGAAAATGTTTCCTCCTGAAAATAGGAAAGCTGAGATACTGATGGAAACTGCTTCCATTTGACTCAGATCATATCATTCCATGTCTTGAAAATGAGAGAATCCAACCATTTTCTGTCATCAACCATCAGTTTTCCCCTTTCCTCTTTCCCACCTGTTTCTGCTCTTTGCCACTGAATTTCCCCTGGTAACTACAGAAATGTCATTTCTGCAGCACAAGACAAGGAAAATTATTTGAGGGGAGCCTTTGCACTTTTATTTCTAGAAGGGCTGTAGATACAAGAGTCCTAATTAAAAGGTCAAAGCCACTTGCAGAAACAAATGTCTGAATATAACCCCAGCTTTGTGCTGATGGACTCTGGTAACTAAGGCTTCACTAGCTGGGTATATCAATGTGTGTGTAAGAAACTCCTGTGGCTTCCCTAAAATTAAACTTTTTTTGTACAATGGTGCATATAAATGCAGCTCCAAGGGCTCTTTTTAGCATGAATTTGCAATAATTTGCTAAACCCACTTGTGCTTCTGTTGCTCTTGAATAAACTCCCAGATGGAATCAGCAAACCTCCATGTCTCACCCTGGTGTGGATGTGTGATGTTCAAGGTTTGGTGTGCTTTGGGTTTCAGTTCACAGCAGGGCTGCATATCCAGGCCTTTTTTTGTGTGCCCTGAGGGTGTTTTTCCTGCACTGACATCCTCTGCCGCTGTTTATTGGATGCTTGATTTTGGGAAGCCATTTGCTGTGTGAGGCTCTCACTGCCCACCTGGAGCTGGAGCCTGTGCCAGATGCTGGGCCAGGGGAATCAGCTGTTCATTGGGAACTTGCAGTCAAGTACCTGCTGCATCCCAGTAATCCCCAAAGGCTTCTGTCACATAATTCCCAGCCACACAGTGCCTGACTGCAGGGAATAACAAAGAAATAAGTACAATGACAGTTCCTTCATATCAATCAGAAACACTTGAAAAATTTATTTGCTTAAGCCCTTTTTTTTTTTTTTAAAGGCTCATTTTGATGGCTTTAGTGGGTGGAATTCAAGACTCCTTTCCCAGTATGCTTGGCACCTGTATCCTTAAGAACACTGATTCCTGTCAACTCCTGACAAACAGCACCTGATGTGTCTTTTTTTTATTTAATTTCAGGACAAACACCACGATGCTGCTCATGAAATTATTGAGACAATTCGGTAAGTGCTCAGTGCAGCCTGCCTGGGACCCTTCCTGTGCCTCATTGCAGCTCTGGGAAGGGATGGCTGGAGTCAGGACACACAGGAGGGCAGCAGCTACCATTTAGCAGCTCTGAGTTATTTTCTAGGCTGAATTTGCTGCAATACAGAACTCCCTGGCAAATAGATTTTGTTTTATCTTGCCATATTCCATTCTGTTTTGAACAGAATTAAAAATGAGTGGTGGTGTTCAGCTTTAATACTTGTGGCAGTTTGTATTTGAGCTTTGGACAGACAAGGTTAAGGAAACATCCTTGGCTTGATGTGTTATGTCCTGAGCTTGCCTCTGCCACCCTCTCTCTTCCCCCTGTTGCTGTGATCTTGCAGCATTTGGGTTGTTTGGCAGTGATCTCCCTGTAGCATTGCTCTTAATCCTGCTGATAGAGTTGGAACAGCGTGGGGAAAATGGGAGGATAAAGGTGAAAGACAACTGTGAGGAGCAGGAAGTCAGAGGATTTCCCAACATGGGCTCTCAAGACGTGACTTGCTGTTATTTCAGCAGGATTAGGAGGGGACTTGCCAAAGAACAACTTTTAATAAATGCTACACGAATTCCCCAAACACCTGAGGGATGAGAATGAGTTATCCCCATTACAAAGCTGTTCTTGTTAACTGTTTTAGATCCTTACAGGCTGCCCTTGGCTCAGCTTCAGGCTGTGTCTGTAGCAGGTTTTAATGCTTGGGAGATGCAGATACAGGTGAGGGAAGAGCTGTTATACCTGCAGAACCACCTGAGCTCGAAATTTGGTCACATGGCAAAGGAAAAGGTGGTAGTGAGCCTTGTGTGCTCCCAATTGAGCGTGAAAAAGCCAAGTGCTTGATAACATCACTCACATGCATGGAATCACAGCATTTCCCGTGGTCTGGGGTGGCAGAGGCTGTGGAATCAGGCTGGAGCTGAAATTTTTCCTCCTAAAGGAGTTTTCTTTTCCTATTTACAAAACACTGCCACTGGTGCTGCCAGTGGGGATGAGATCCTGTGCCTTGGGATAAGATCCTGTGCCCCCTCCAAGGGGCTCAGAGAAAGCTTGGGCTGGAGGGGTGCTGGAGTTTCTTTCTGTGCTGGAGGCAAAGGGAAGCTGTCTTAGGGAGCAATTGGGTCAAATAATGTTTCACAACTGTGTTTGAAGCAAGGCTGGAGTGAACTCAGTGTCAGCAGCTCTTGTGCTGCCTTTGCCTTGTGCAAAGTGCCCACAGTGTGGTTGTGAAAGTGGTGGGTGAGAGAATGCAAGGAAGCCTTTATCTCATCAGACACTGGAATCATGAATATCCCAAGCTGCAAGGGACACAAGGACCAAGCTGTTCCTGGCATTTGAGAGTGAGAAGTTTGCAGGGAGAGTCCTGGTGCTTTTAGGGGAGATAGGAGATATCAGAAGAGGGCCAGCCATATATGTGCAAGTTGTGGTTTTCACTGGCCTGTGTAGTTATTAAGCATGTGTGAATCAGCCAGAAGCAACGAGCTGTTAGATCTCTTTTTTTTCCCATCATTTTAATAGTGAAGAATGGAGCAAAATTCACAAGGAAGAAATTCTGCAATTCCTGTTGGAATTCATCCTGTGATGTGGGTTTTTTTGATGCTGACAGTGCTTTCTAATTTGATATTTGTGGAAGAAAGTGTGTGCAAAGCTTCTGTGGCATTTAAACTGCCTTTGAAGGGAATTAATCTTCCCCATTCCACAAGTGAAGCTCTCTCCTGTGAGCTGCCATTGTTGGATGCACTGCAAGTGGGCACGTGCTTTCCCTTTCTGATGGCCACAACACACAGGGCTGTGTTAATTCAGAGTATCAAAGGGGGCTTTTGTCAAAATAACTTCTAAAAATCTGCTTTGGTTGGGTGTGTAAGGTGTAAGAGCAGTTCAGACACTCCCCAGAGGAGAATATCCTGGCACTGAGTGGTTGGTGACAGGGGTTTTGGGCTGCTGTGGGAAATGTCTTCTCCACATTCAGCTTTATCAAAGCTTCCTGCAGAATCAGAATTCTTTGGAAATGCTTCACTTCTGCATTTTATGTTAGCTTAACATCAGCCATGACTTTGAGTATTTTTAGACACGTGGAATACATTTATCACCTCGTTTTGAAGCTTTATGCTCCTGCCAGTGTGTACAGGCATCTTGCTGTTTATTCAGTACAAATGTGAACTGTTGCAGTTTCCCATGATGCCTGCCTTATTCCTAACAATCCTGTGAGCTCCCAGGGCTGCTCAGTATCCTCTCCATGTAAAGCAGTCCAGAATAGAGACAAATGACCTTATTACACTTAATTGCCAATGCCTCTTTTCATTATTCCTTCTCTCCTTCCAGGTGGGTCTGTGAAGAAATCCCAGATCTCAAGCTTGCCATGGAAAACTATGTTTTAATTGACTATGATACAAAAAGGTGAGAGGAATGTTTTTGTTGCCAGCAGCAGTTCAGGCCAGCACAGGGTGTAGTGAACCAGTGTGTAACTGGTTATTCTTAGACACTACCAACTGAAGTTTTCTCTCAGAACTGGCTTCAGGCTCTGCTGGAGTTATTTTGGTAGGAAATGTGTAACAGCAACATTGGCAAAGGCAGTTGGATTAAGGACATAATTGGAAACTCTACTGAGTTCCAGTGCAGCTCTGCTGTACGTTGAATTACTCACTGTGGAACAATGATCGGTATCTGCGCCCTTGGAGCACAGCCAGGGTGGGAGTCTCAATGGCACTGAGCTTCTACTCCTGTAGTAACCAGGAATTCCTGCTCACAGCAGGGCATGGCAGAGCTGGGTGGCAATGGGGGCTGCACCTTCCCCTCCCTTTCCTGCTGGGTTGGGGGCTGAGTTCAAAGGTGAAATTCCCAAGAGTGTTGTGGGCAGTTGGAAGGGCCCTGAGGTGTCTCAGTTACATGGGAATTCATACCCACCAGCAGTTCAGAATGAATGTCTCTTATGGGATATGGGATATCTTATGGGCTGGGAGAGGCAGATCCTGCCCTGGGGTGTGTCTGTGGAGAGTTCTGAGGTTCTGTACATGAACTTGTCTCTGCTGAGTCTGGGAAAAGGGAGGATACTCAAGCTGCAGTTTACAAAATCCTCCTTGCTTGCCTTCATGGGAAAGACTGAATTTATCCAAGTCCACAGAATGACTAAACTGTTAGAAAAAAGTTTAGAAATGAAACTGCGCTACTGTGAGTAGAATCCCAGAATATCCTGAGCTGGATCCCACAGGGATCATCAGTGCAGCCCCTGCCCTGCCCAGACTCCCCAACAATGCCACCCTGAGCATCCCTGAGAGTGGTGTCCAAACGCTCCTGCAGCTCTGGCAGCCTTGGGACCATTCCCTGTTCAGTGCCCCAGAACCCTCTGAGGGGAGAACATTTCCCAACCAAACCTCCCCAGTACCAGAAACTTCTGTTGTGATGTGTTAAAGGTATTGCTTCCTTTTCTCTCAATTTTCAATTACAAGATTTCTTAGTTCCTGTCTTCCTCCTGGAAAATTCAAAAGGAGCAATCAAGGTCAAGCATTCCTTGTCATTAAAACCCATTAATTTGGATCTGTGGATTACTCACAGCAGCTACATTACTGCAATTTTGTGGTTCTGGCATCCTCACTGACTGTGTTTCCCTGGGGACCATCAGTGTGGTTGACAGCAATATTGAATTCAAGTGAAACCCCTCTGTTACCCAAAGTCACCCCCAATATCTTCCTGCAGCTTTTCAAGGAAGTCATGAACTGGAATTCTGGTAATGATTTCAGTCTTTTTTCTTCCTTTGAAAGAAATGCTCAGAAAAATCACTGGCAGCAGATGGGCTTAGCCCAGGATGTGAAGGAGAAGCAGCAGGTTATGGAAATGCAGACAAACCCCATTGCAGCCTCTTGCTTTTCCCAGTGTGGAAACAGCAGCTGGAAGCTTGGAATGGAATGGGCAGAGGTGTCCTGGTCAGTACAGTGACCTGAGGATCACAAAACACTGAAGTGTCCCTTCTGATGTCCCCTGCCCCCCATCCCTTCCCAGCTTTGGGCATGCCCATGGTTTAACAGTGTCACTCCTGTAACTCCTTTTATTGTTTTTGCTGCTCTTTGTGGGTCTGATTACATAACAATTGATGTTCCCAGGATATACTTTCTTTCCTGGCCTGAGATGAATTGTTTTAATCCTCTCAGCTTGTGTCATTAGGGCATCTGCCTGGGCTGACCATAATCCCAGCCAGCCCATGGAACAATCCCCAGGCTTTCCTGATGGCTGATGTTTCAGCCTGTGTTCTGGCTCTGTCTTCATTTTCAGTCCCAGAGTGATTTTCTGGAAAAGCATCTGCTTGTTTCAGGACTGATTATTGTGGAGACATGATAGCAAAGAGGAGAAAATTACAGACCTCAAGTTTCTGCTCAGCTGAAAATATAGAGAAGAGGTTCTGAGAATACAGAACTTTACCAGGAAAAGGGCTATACTCAAAGTAAGACTTATAATAAAAGAAATAATGTTATTTGTTATGTACTCCTGGTCTACTGAGGATTTTATTTAAAGGAAACAAAGTCTTAAATCTATGTATATAATCGCATATTCTGAGAGAAACAAACCCTAAATACCTACTAGGCAAGTGGATGAAAAAGCCCAAGGTTTTATGTTCAAACCTGCCTGTTTTGAGCTGTCCCTGTGTTCTCCCCCAGCTTTGAGAGCATGCAGAGACTGTGTGACAAGTACAACCGAGCCATTGACAGCATCCACCAGTTGGTAAGTCTTGAATTTGGGCCCTGTCGTGGTTTTTGGGTATTGAATTTGGGCCCTGCCATGGTTTTTGGATTTGAATTCAGGTAGTGAGGAGCAGCAGAAAGCTGTGACTGACTCAATGCTGCATTCTGCCTGTTCCTGTAGCATCAGCAATATCCAGCACTTGCAGTTTTTGAGAGGCTTGAGCTTGGTATTAAACTTCCTTTATTGATGACACTTGGGCAGTCATGGAGTTAGTATTGGAGGGACATTGTTACAGAAAGAAATGGAATTAAGTGCCACCTTTTGTTCCCAAATTCCGAGCTGTTTCTCTTCCTTGTGCACTTCTGGCACTGTTATTTTGGCATTTGGAAAAAAGCTGACTTGCCTTTAGGGGGAAGGAAAGGTTTATCTGCATTTAACACAGGGATTTCTCATATAGATTGACTTTTGCACAGGGAAATCTGTGACTTATGGGTACTTAAATAATCCATATGAACTCTCCTGTGTGTTGTGGAAGTGATCCATGGCTTAGGAATTTCCTTGCCACAGTTCAGCTGCTCTGGCCTGTGGGATCATTGGCTAAAGTAGAATGTAATCTCTTTTCAGGCCAATTTAATGAGTTTTTGGTTCCCTTACCCCCAAAAAAGATTGAAATGGAGGAAGCAAAACATGAACAATGAAAAATATTACTACTCTGCTTAATTTGAAAGTACAGGTGGATTTGTTTCTCTGCTGTACTTATGGGAATAATTTGAAATATGCAGTATTATGGCAAGAAGTCTATTTTGCTGGGATTTTCCTAATTTTTTGGACCTTAAAAACGTGTGCTTATTTGGATTCAGGCACCATCGAGTCTATGTTGGTTAGTAGCCAAATATTAACAGCTATTCAGCATTTGCTATCTGAACTGGCAAACCTGAGGGGTTTGATTTGTTCTTCCCATCTGAATCTCACAGGAATGTTTAGGAGGGGTCCTGGAATTGGCCTTTTTTGGTTTGTTTTTATCAAAGGGAGAGGTAGACATTTTTAAAACTTAACAACTTTTATGCTTAGGATGGGTTTTTTTTCTGAAGAAGAAAGGAAACTTGATTTCCATCTCTTTCCTGCCACTCCTGTCTGAGTGCATCTGATCCCTCTCATGTGACAGCTCCTGGAGCAAAATTAACCTGTTCTTATGTTGACAGTCAGCATCAGTTCAGGGAGGATAACAAAGAAAAAAGGAGTGAACAAACCTTTACACCCACCCCAAATCTATTCAGTGCTGTGCTTTAAACTGCCAATTGCTTTTTCCATCTCTTTAAATTCCCTTTTATCCCCTGTGAAATTACAGTGATTTCTTGACTATAAGGTGCACCCTTTTGACTAAAATTTCGATTGAAACCCGGAAGTGCGCCTTATAATCGGGTGCGCCTTATGTATGGACAAAGTTTGGAAATCTGCCAACTTGGAAGTGCGAGCCACCGCAGCTGGCGCCGGGCGGGATAGCTGGGGCCCACAGCACGGGGAGGGTACCTGGGGCTGCATTTAAAGGCTATACCGATCCGTGAAAAATGTTTGCAAATTGAGCACCTGCCAGTAAACCCCACAATTGTGCGAATTTGTTACTAATTCGTTACTGTGTTGTACGGGAATCCTCGCTGCAAAAAAAAGTGCGCCTTATAGTCCGGTGCGCCTTATAGTTGTGAAATTACTGTACCTGTAAATTGAGGTGTGACAAAATGCAGAGCAACTGCTGGTGTGTGATTTCTGCAGTGTCACAGACTGGTTTGGGTTGGGAGGGACCCTAAAGTCTATCCCATTCCACCCCCTGCCATGGGCAGGGACACCTTCCACTGTCCCAGGCTGCTCCAAGCCCTGTCCAGCCTGGCCTTGGACACTATCAGGGATAATAACCACAGAAAAAGAGACTTCCATGAACACCAGACCAGCATCACCACTGGTCGCTTCTCAGTAAGGAATGGGGTGGCACGAGTTAATCTCTCCCCTCTGGAGAGTTCCCAATATCAAAAACACAACAAAAAAGCCCTGTAGCTTTTTTCTGACACTCTCCCAGGTACTACAGAGTGAAGGAAAGCTTCCACAGGGAATGCCAAAAGCTGGACCTGGACAGAATTCCAGACTGGTTTGTGTTGGGAGGGACCCTAAAGCCTATCCAGTGCCACCCCTGCCATGGCAGGGACACCTTCCACTGTCCCAGGCTGCTCCAAGCCCCATCCAACCTGGCCTTGGACACTGCCAGGGATCCAGGGGCAGCCACAGCTATGCCGGGGCTCCCAACCCTCCCAGGGAACAATTCCTGCCCAATATCCCATGACAGTGGAAGCCATTCCCTGCGTCCTGTCCCTCCATCCCTTGTCCCCAGTCCCTCTCCAGCTCTCCTGGAGCCCCTTTAGACCCTGCCAGGGGCTCTCAGCTCTCCCTGGATCCTTCTCTTCTCCAGGTGAGCATCCCCAGCTCTCCCAGCCCGGCTCCAGTTCCATTCTCTGTTTTTATCTTTAAGAAGCACCTGCAGCCCAAGCTGAGGGAGAGGGGCTGGGAGGGGACTGTCCCTCATTCCTCCGCTGGCTTTGGTGCCAGTTCTTGTCCCCACCTGGGCTCACAGGCTGTCCCTGCTGTCCCTGCAGTGGAAGGGGACGACGCAGCCCATGAAGCTGAACACGCGCCCGTCCAACGGGCTGCTGAGGCACATCCTGCAGCAGGTGTACAACCACTCGGTCACCGACCCCGAAAAACTCAACAACTACGAGCCCTTCTCCCCCGAGGTCTACGGAGAAACCTCCTTTGACTTGGTGGCCCAAATGATTGATGAGATTAAAATGACAGAGGATGATTTGTTCGTTGACTTGGGCAGTGGTAAGTGGCCAATAACTCCTTCTTCTCTTTTCTTTGCTTTTTCTCTTTTTCTTTGTACTTTAAAAAAACCCCATATATTCCTGTATAGTTCTGGGAAGTAACCCAGAACTGGGGATTGTGTTACAGGATAAGCATCTTTTCTAGATAATCCCCAAAGATGCTCCAGTTTTTTATGCCAGGATTAAATGGACCAAACAAACACCCCAGACCTCTTTTCTGGTGGCAGTGAAATATCAGCCTGCAATGCCATAAACCCTTGTTACAAACCCCTTTGTTTGTGTTGGTGTTGTTGGAGACACTTGTGAAGAAGAAGCAATGTTAAAAATGATGTTTGACCCATAAAGTTGCATTCCTGAGGATTCATCTGTTTTCAGTGGTTTTGCTTTATGCCCTTCATATGTGAAAATGGAATTTCTTGACCCTTCCCATGTGAAACACTTGGTGTAGAATCTACAAATGAAGGTTTTTTGCCTCTGACTTGTCAGTGTGTCAGAAAGGCTTTTGTAGTCTACTTGAACAGTTGTGAAACCCCAGAAAACCTAACCCACAACTGCAACAGTCAAGTTTTAAAAGGAAATTGATGTGTCTAGTGGATGAGGAAACCAGGTATGACTCAAGCACATGTGCAAGAGATACTGAGTAAATGATGGTCTTTTTCTTGGTAAAATCTGGTTCAGAACAGGAAAGGAGTAATAAGAATTTCCCCTCTTGCTTGATGTGTTCTGAAGTTTTAACACATTTAATCCCAAACAAGTGTGTGTGATACAGGACTTCTGGGAAAAAATATATTTAAAAATATATATATTTAAAATTTGAAAGTACATTTTAAATATTAAAGTTATATATAAGTATTCTATATTTGTGTGATATACATAGTAAAATAATAGACTGTAGAATAATTAAATATTAAATAGTATACTATTAAAAGTATATAATAATATATTAACATATATTATAAGAATATAGAATATATTAATTACATAATTATATAGAATAGAATAATATATAAATACAGACATACAGGCTTTTCAGTGGTTTTCTTACTCCTGCCTCCTCTGTCAGTGGGACTGACTGAAATTTCCTGCCAGGGACTGATGTTCAGATGAGACATCAGAGCTGAGAAACTCTTTTCCATCTGGAGGGAAACAAAATCTCCACAGATTCTCACAATTGTTTCTCCAGGAAGGTTAAAGAAGATCATATCTGGGGCCCTGGGTCACAGGCCCATGTCAGAACCTTTAATCTGCTATCCCTAGGAATAAATCAGGTTGAAATCAGGTTTCTCACTCTGCTCTTGGGGCTGAGCAGCACCAGGGGAGTGGGGATGATTTTGGGAATGCCCAGTACCTGCATTGTGCATTCCAGCTGGGAATGGCAGATCCTGGCAGCTGAAAGTGCCCTCAGTCCCACAGCTCACCTGCTGGCTCTGTGTGCACTTTGCTCTGAAAGCTTCTCTCCCTGGAGTGCTCTCAGCTCTGGGTTTTTGTTCCCTGCAGGTGTGGGGCAGGTGGTGCTTCAAGTGGCTGCAGCCACAAACTGCAAACATCACTACGGAGTGGAGAAAGCTGATATTCCAGCCAAGTATGCTGAGGTGAGTGAGCCTGCCTGTGCTGCAGCCCCTCACTGCTGCAGGGTGACAACAGCTCTGCTGCAGCAAAAGCACATTTTCAGCCCTGCTGGATTATTGCTGCTCACATCAGCCAGTCCTGGAGCAGTGAAATATCAGCAATGCAAGGGTGTGCTTGAGGAAAGAAGTGTGTCCAGTCTGGAGTGTTCAGAAGGAGCATTGGCATCTTTCTAGAGTGATTTCAGGCCTTGAAATCCAGAATACCAGAGCTTGTTCAAAAGGGAGTGCAGTATAAGCTTCACCCAAATACCTGCAGTCATTCTGTGTCTGGAATGGCTCTAATGCAGCTCCCAGAGGCCACAGCATGCAGCAAATCCAGGAATAAATTCCCAAACAATTAGTTCTTAAATATTTTAAAGGCCATGTGCCTGCCTGTGGTGCTGGTGCCCCTTTTTCAGTTATTAAACCACCAGAAGTTCCTCCTGAGGCCCCTGCTGGGTGTCTGGTGTGTAACTGCTTAGTGAGGAAAACCATAAAATGGCCTGAAGCTGAAAGAAGGAACATTTAGATTAGAGATTAGGAAGGAATTCTTGGCTGTGAGGATGGCACAGGGTTCCCAGAGCAGCTGTGGCTGCCCCTGGATCCCTGGAAGTGTCCAAGGCCAGGCTGGATGGGGTTTGGAGCAGCCTGGGACAGGGGAAGGTGTCCCATAGCAAGGGATGGAACTAAAATATTAAGGTCCCTTCCAACCCAAACCATTCTGTGATTATTTGATAATGTTCAGTCAGGCTTCTTTAGTCAGGTCTTTTTACACTTCTGTTTCTGTGCCAGTGGGACACACACAAATGATGAGTTCAAGGCAAATCTGGGAGGCCACAAGCACACAGGGAAGGTCACTCATGTCTTCCCACAAGAAATTTGCTTCCTTCAGTAGCCTGGACAGAAACTGATCCCTCTGAATTGTCAAAACACAGATTCAGCCTCAACAGGCTGGAAAATTATCCCTCATGGAGAGAGGGAATAAATAAAACTTGATCCTTTTTTTCAGTGATTTGGGCAAAATCAGTGGTGAGGACAATCAGTCAAGGACCGAAAAATCCACTTTGTTTCCCTCTACCCGGAGGGCTCTGCAGTCCCTCTGTGTGAACATCCTGGTTTCATTTTGGACCATTTACAAGGCCAGGATTCCCCTCTGTGTGTACCATTAGTCTTAAAGATCAGCTTTATAAAGAAAATTCTCACTTTCACTATTGCACCTTCCTGTCACTGTGCAAACAAGGCTTTAGTGAAAACAGCAAACAAAAGAATGACACACAAATGAGGTAGTCACTGCTGGGGTGCCTTCAGTGTCACAAGTCTTCCATGAAATTATTGGGTGAACAAAATGTTCTGCATTATTTCCCTGGTTAAATCCAGGTTTAACAACCAAAGAGCTGCAGTGTCACAGTGTGTGAAGCTGCCTTGTGTCTTAGGGCCAGTTTTC
The DNA here is from genome assembly GCA_009812075.1 of Sialia sialis. Taxonomy (NCBI): domain Eukaryota; kingdom Metazoa; phylum Chordata; class Aves; order Passeriformes; family Turdidae; genus Sialia; species Sialia sialis. The sequence continues at coordinate 1,548,459 of VRYO01000038.1, forward strand.
CTCCAAATATTTGTGCAAGAAACTGGACTGAGTTTCCAATTTAATTGGCTGTGGCACCACATCTCATGATAATAGTACCCAGATAATAGATGGGTGATAGAATTTAAAAAGCTTCATCTCAAGAGGAAGAATGTTACAGAATTGTTTTAGTGAAGTTGTCTTAATAAGTTAAAATGTAAGTTCATAAATTAAAATACTGAAGATTTTTGAGTTACCCTGCTCAGCTTTGGAGTGGTTTTGAGCACAAAACATGTCTGTCAACACACACAGTTCTGTTGAGCTGCTAATGGGGCAGCTGGTCAACAACCATTGTCTTGAGTTGTTAGTGGGATCAGAATTTCTGCTGGGCTTCTCAAACAGAATCACAAATAGTTGGTGTTGGAAGGGGCCTCTGGCAGGGTCACCTGGAGCAGGCAGCACAGGAATGTGTCCAGAGAGAGAGACTTACCTCTACATTTGGGCCAAATCCTTCAGATCAGCTGGGGCCAGGCTGAAGAGGTGGTGATGGGGATATGTGAGGCACAGAGCTGTCTGGATTTGGGATTTTGTTCCTTTCTCCCTTCCCTGGACAATGGAAAACAGCAGAGCCCTCCCTCCTCTGCAGCCCTGGGCTGTTTGGGTGCAGTTTGAAGCACTCCCAGTTGCTGTGGGAAGCAGGATTCTCCCTCTGGGATGCTTTGCCTGCTGTTTTCTGCCTCAGTGACCCCAGCAGACCTGGCTTTGTGCTGGTTGTCCCTTTGCTCCCTGGGCTTAGGCTGGGCTGCAACCCCTCCCCCTTGTGGGATTATGCACCACAAATTAAGGCTGGGCTATTTTTAGTGCTGGGCAGTGTAAGGGTTTTTCTTAGGAAAGGAACTTCCATGCAAAGGGAGGGGTGAAGATGCCAGCTTTGCCTTGGCCCTAAGGAAATGAGTTGTTGGTTTTTTTTTTGTTTTTTTGTTTTTTTTTTAAGGAAACTAAACAGCAGGAACTCTGTATTTGCCTGTCCTTGGAATATTAATGGCAAAAAACCTCCAACCAGACAGGATTCTTGGGGGTCAGTGAGCACTTAGAGCTGTGTCTCCATTGCTTTGATGGAATTGGAAATATGAGATGTCCTAATAGCTGGTTTTGGTTTTCCTTCCTCTTGCAGACGATGGACAGAGAGTTCAGAAAATGGATGAAATGGTATGGGAAGAAACATGCAGAATACACAGTGAGTGAAATTCAGCTGCAGATGGGGATCCACACTCACTTGCAGAGTTTGTAAAGTCCCCTCCAGCCTTTTCTCAGCCAGCAGCAGTTGAGCGACAGCTGCTTCCTGGCTCTTATCTTGATCCTGGGCATGGTGGTTCCAGTGTATCCTCCCAGACACTTCTTTGGCTTGCCTGAGGTAGGGCATGGTGTTATTGGGAGCACTTTCAGGTCTTGGAAGATTTATTCTTCTGTTTGTTCTGACTGGGACTGCCATGACTCTTCTGTTTGTGCTAAACCTCCTTTCCCTTTTTCCCTTCCTCTCTCCATGGATTGGGGATTTTGCCAGGTGTGGCAGCTCTTCCTTGGGGTTCTGAACTCTCCTGCTGGAAATAAAAGCTGAAGCTCTGGTTCTGCAGGCAGGGGAAGGTGTGGCCACCCTGGCCCGGTTCTGGAGGAGATGGGGAGGTTCTGGATAGATGGAGATTGGAGCAGGAAGCTCCAGGAACAGTTACAGGCTGGATAGTTCTCAGGGGAGGGTGGTGGGAGGTTACTTCTGGTTTGGAAGTGTTTGGATTTGCATGCTGTGAGGGTGGAACTGGAGCAGGAGGAGTAAATGGGTCATCATAAATCTTCCTGCCTGTGGCAAGGGTTATATTAGAATTCCTTTTCTTCCTCCTGATGTTTATTTATCTCTGAGGATGTTTTGCACTCCAAGGATGGTGTGAGACGTGCAAATCCATGCACTGTCCTGTTCCATTCCTTCCCTTTTCCCTTTCTTCCCCTTTGTAATTGTCATTAAGAAAATCTGCTCCCTGCTTAATCATTTTCCAGTCAGGAAATGGATGTACAATAGGAACCCACAGGGAGTTTTGAAAACACATCTATTTCTGCTTCTGCCCCTTTGCTATGGTCAGGGAAGAGGCTGGGTGGATCAGGGATATTCCCAAATATCCCAGGGAAGCTGGGTCACTACTCAGAGGTTACAACTGTCCTGCATTCAGGTGTGAGTAGGGACTGGGGAACTGCTCCTTCCCTTCCCCTCTGAGCAGAGCCATGTCCCTGGCATGGTGCGATCCATGTGGCTTCAGCATCCCAGCACTGGGGATTCATGGCAGGTTGGAGCTGAGCAGCCTTTATTTCCCAGTTTTCTGTCTGCTGGGATCCTGGGTGCCCTCATGGTGTGGTGGAGCTTCCCTTTGGGAAGCAGGCTGGGAAGGGGATGATCCCACCTGCCCCTAACACTTTCCTCCTGGAATCCCTGTCCTGGATAGAGGGATTCCCTTCCAGGGGGTGTTGGGGGGCTGGTCTGCAACAGGACTGATAATTCCTTCCTGCTGTGGAAGCACTGGGAATGCTTTTCTTCTCCTGAAGTGGCCATATGGCATTTTTCCATTGTGTCACCCAGTTGGCATGACATGAAAGGAGTTGTTCCTGAGGATGCTCTGCTTCTGAGCTGGATAATTTAAGGAATAGGAGAGGAACTTGGACTAAAATATTGGAAGCATATTGCTTGCCTTAGGCAGCATTTCCATATTGAGCATTCCAAGTGACAGAGTCTGGTGCTATATTGAAACAAAGCTATTTATTTTTGCCAGGTTCTTTGGCTTTTATAACTCTGTTTTCTGCAGTGTTTAGAGTAAAATTTCCCTGAATATGCAATCTGAGGTTTTTTTGGGAAGAGTTAAATACTTGCAGCACTTCTTGTCTCAAGGAAAGTTCATTTCCTGTTACCTTGGAGTGATGCTTGAACACAGATTTTGGGCTTTTACAGGAGGCACACGGGGCAGATTTTATTTAATTTTTATTCATCAAGCAGACTTTTGCCAGGCAGTTTATTTTCTTTAGGAACTCCTTAGCAGCATCTGCTTGATGACTGTAGGTGACTGTTAAATACAGAGCAGACTTGCTCATGGTGCAGCTGGAGGACGCAGGGAGATGTGGAATTGAAAGCCCAGCATCTTTGTGTTTCTGGAAAACAGCTTTGTCCCTGCAAAATGCTTTGTGAGGTCCCACAATTCCAAATGCTCGAGACAAAATAAGCACAAATTGAAATAATCTGTCATCAGCAGAGCTTAACTCATGAATTCCACTCCAATATTACAGGCAGTCATATGAAAAATCAGTATTTTGAGAAGAATCAAGTGCTGGAGGAGGGGAGGGCTTGGCAGGAGTTCAGTGGGAAGAATCTCAGATCCCACCTGCAGCTCTGGCTGAACTTTGTGGATGGTGGTTCTCTCTTGCTGTAAAACTAAAAGCTGTGGTGCAAAAGGCAGCAATAAATCCTGGAGCTGGGTCTGCAGGGCTGTGCTGGGTTTTTGGGTTGGTTTAACAGCCAAGATCCCAGTACAGTTAGACATTTCCAATTCAAATGGATTTTGGGTTCTCCCTGAAAAGTGATCTGCTGAAAAGTTGACTTTAGCAGTGTGTTCCACGCTTGTTTGGGTTTGTGCATCTCAACAGTTCCTTCTTACCTAGGAAATTATTATCTCTGTAGCTTTTCACCATCTCTAGCCTTCCCACCTGGTAGAATCTTTCTGAGAAATATTTTCTGTCTTTTGTTGCCTTTTGCAGCAGTCCAAGGGACTCGGAACCTCTTGATATTTTTGTAACCTGCCTCAAATCCTCCCAACAGGATTTTTTTTCAGATTACCATTAAAAGAAAGTTGCTAGGAATGTAAACAAACAAAACCCCACAACTCCCAAAACTGTCCAAACAATAAACTTGTGTTTGAGAACCATTGTACAGAAGGGCAGCCACTGTTACCTCACCAAACTGTTCTGCAGCCTTCAAATTCACCTCCTGGCCTTCTCCATTGGATTGTTCTTGTCACTGCTGGAAGTTCTGAGCTTGGACATGAACTCTGGAGAGCAAGGCCCAGTGCCAGCATTTAAAATAAACCCTGATTTTCCAAGTGTGTTTCCATCCTATTTTGTCCTGAATTATATTAAAAAAACCCTCTTGAGTGATGATTCCACACAAAATTGCAGCCTCAGTAGTTCTGTAGTCACTTGGTGATAAAAGCACATTAAACTTCCCCAGCTGCAGGTGGCAAAGTGTGCTGGGGGTGTTGGGTGCCCAAGGCTGCAGAGCCACAGCTGGATCATCCCTGCAGCTGGAGAGGGGGGAACATCCATGTGGGCATGAGAGGAGTGGGAGGAATTTGTTCCTCATGCATTGCCTTGGGGGTCTCCAGGTGTTGCTGGTCACTCAAAATCCTCTGAAATGAATATTTACATCCCCTGCTCTGCTTGGGAATGTGCAATTCCTGCTCATTTAGGGAAAATCAAATTCTTTGCTGCTCTTTGTTCCTGCATTCCAAGGGAAGAATCCTCCTCCTCTCAAGCTTTTCATCATCATCATCATTATCATCATCAATCCACTTCAGCTTTTTGAACTAGAATGTCCCACTTCCAACACATCCCTTTTGTTCCAGCTCATGATATCTGCTCCTTTCTCTTCCCATGGAGCTGAGAAGTTTCCAAAATTAACTTTACCCCACTCTTTCCAAGTAAACTTGTCTGAAGGAAGCTGAAGATTTTGGGAAGATCATTAGGCCTGGATAATTAGAGAGTCTTTCTTGGGGAATTCCTGCATATGTGCAGCCATCAAATTAAAAACCCGGCATGGCAATTAAGAGGCAGATGGGTTTTCAGAGTTTCTAACTGTAAATATCCTCATGTGGCCTCAGAGCCATTTCAGGTATCTGGGGCAGGAGGCTGAGATTGCTGAGCAGAACAAAGTGCTTCTCTTCCCGGGCTCCCCTTGGAGAAAGTTTTCAGTTTTGGGTTTTTTTGGGTTTTGTTGAGTTCTCAGTACCTGTGACCTGTTGTTCCCTCTTCCTGAGAGAAGAAAACACAGGGCAGACTTGCTCATGATGTACCTGGAGGACACAGGAAGATGTGGAATAGAAAGCCAGGCATCTTTGTCTTTCTGGAAACTTTGTCCCTGCAAAATATTTTGTGAGGTCCCAAAATTCCAAATGTTAGAGACAAAATAAGCACAATTTGAAGCATCCCAGGCTGAGCTCAGGGCAGTTGGCAGTCAGTGCAGTCCCACGTTGGACTCTGCTGAGAATCAGGATTAGTTTTGTGTTTATTTACTCAGGGTTGTTATAACAGAATTCCTGCCCTGCTCTCCATAAAAGCTTCTTTTACCAGGGGTTGCAGTGACTATCAAACCAAGAGCAGGAAGCAGGTCAGCATTCCTAAAGGTGGGATTTGGGCAGCATGGATGCCTCTGTCTGCTCCCAGGAAACCTCAGGAGCTTCTGGTGGCTGGATGTGGTTCAGGCCTGAATTTTGGGCATGGATCAGTGCAAGTCTCTCTCTGAGTTTGGGGTGCCTTTCTGTATGCTTTTCCTGTTCTGAGCAGAGCAGGGAGTTGTGTGGGAGTTCCTGTGCCCAGGAGCTGGTTTGTGATGGTGCCTGACATCACCTGTACCTCAGAGCTTCTGCCAGGAGTGCTCTCAGGGAAGGAAGAGCCAGCTGTTTGTTTGCCCCCAGCTGTTTACCTCCAGCTGTTTACCCCCAGCTGTTTGCCCCCGGTATTCTCAATGCCCCATTTCAGCAGGAAATTTGCTGTTTTGGCATTTGAAAAGCCCTCCAAATGTCCCCTGTGGCTTTGAAATGATGCTGCATTTTGGAGGTTTGGATTCGTGCCTCTGGTTATTTTTGAAAAGAACAGGGACCTAAAAATAACCGTGTGTACTTTTCCAGGCAGAAATGCTGGCTTTTTGGGAGCCAAGTGTTTGCACGGAGGCGGCTGGAATGAGGCATCGTGCCTGTGAATTTATGGCTCTGTGGAGAGCCTCCCTGTCCAGCACTGGGGTGAGAATCCAGGCCTCCTCCACAGCACAGGGGCCTGACCTTCCCAAATCCCTGCTCTGCTCCATGATGAACTCACACCCTCTGTGCACCTCTGGCTGCCTCCCCCGGGCTGGGACCTGCTGCTTTCCATCCAGTTGCAGGAAGAATTACAGGAATCAGATGCTGCTGAGTGTATTCCTGCAGTGTCTGTTTGAAAAACCTGAATAAAAACCTGGTCTGGCTTCTAAATTTAGAAGCAATGCAGGCAGCAGCTCTGGAGGCGATTTTGCTGAGCTAATTATCCTGTTAGATAAAGCATCTCCTGCATTGTCTAATCAGATGAAAATATCTGTGTTACAGATGGTCCCTTCCATTCATTATTCACTAAGGAGATTAGGTTTCTGAGAGAGAAGAGGAACAGGATGAGGGAGGGGACAGTGCAGGAAGAGATTGAGTGTGGCCCAGTGGCTGTCACCGTGTGGATGTGTCCCCTTGTCCCTGGGTGACCAGCATGGACCAGTTCTGCAGGGATTCATCAGAACTTCCCAGTTCTTGTTTCACTCTCAACATTACTGCAAACCACTGAGCTGAGTGGGATTTTAGGGGGGATTTTTCTAGATTCTCTGTGTCAGTTGATGAATAAATACCTTCTCTCCTTCTTTTAGGTCATCATTTATTGATCACTGCCCCAGCACAGTGGGTAAGGAGCTGCTTGCAGGGGTCAGGCAGCTCAGCCCCTGTTAGAGGGGAGCATCCAGGAATCACTGCCTTGCTTCCAAAGGGAAAAAATAACCCATTTTCTCCCAGCCACAGTTGATAATCTGATTATTTCTGTACTCCAGTATTTTTCCTGGTGAAGTTTTCCCTTGACTCTTGACTAAGCATGAGCTGAGGAAGCAGTGCCACACAAAAATAAATGTGTTTAAGCTGGGCTGTGGTTCATTTGAATTGTTAAATGGCTCTGGCTTACAAAGTATTCATCTATATGGGTGAGATCAGGTTAAAACCTGGAGATTTTGGTTGTAAGTGCTCTTCTAACCACACAGACAGGGCAAACACACAGTGAAACTGGACCCAAGTGAGGCCTAACAGCCACTTAGGTTGGATTTCAAGACCTTTATATGAAGTTTAGCATTTCAAAATTGTTTCATGTTACACTGGTTCTCTGTTCTCTTGCACACTGTGGTGTTTGTGGTTCCTGGTTTTCCCAATGTTTTTCTTTCCCTGTTAGTGTAGGAAAACCCTGTGGAGACTTTAGAGTAGAGGATGCCATAGAGCAGCTGACTTGCAAGAGTTATAAAATAAACAGAGTTGCCTGTCATGTGGGTTTTCTTTGACTTTGTCTTGGTTACTCAACCATGGAGCTGTTCACTGCAAGAATAGATAAGGCTGAGACAAAATTATCTCTTAAAACCAATTTAGAGATGGTATCTACATATAGACATCCTGAAAAAAATCTTTCCTTATATGAGATGAGAAAAACTCTTCTTACAACTTTTTTATGTTAAGTCTCTGGTTTGGATCCTGACAGTACCCAGCAAGATGTCCTTGGTTTGAATCCTTGAGTTTAGATTATCCTTTGTTTTTATTACAGCAGGGATGTCAAAGGTGCTTCCCCTCCCAGCAGGTGGAAGATCACAGGTAGTAATTCTGGTTTAATTCTGATTTCAGCCCAGCTAGTGGAACAGGTATTTCTGAATAATTTCAGCTAATCTTACCTGCTCTATTCAGTTTCTAGCACTTCAGGCTCTTGACAAAGTTCTTGATCTCTTGCCCAAGGACCCTGAATGTCCACATTTCTCAGCCCTCTTATGTAGCAGCAGGACATTTTGGTGGTTTTTCCCCTTCCTTTCCTCCTGGAAGCAGCCCCATTCCTGTTGGCACCTGTGGCTTTGTCCTTCACAGAGGCTCAGGCAGATTTGTCACCCCCTCTGTGTCCCTGAGTGGCACCAGGCCCTGGAGCTCCCTCTGGGTGCTCCCAGGCTGAGGCAGCCCTGAGGGATGGATGTTGTTCCAGTGCCTGCACTGCAGTGCTGGCACTTTGGAGTTGTCACTAAGGGGAATTCGTGCTGCCATGTGAAATCCTGGCTCCTTCCTATACAGAGAAATGAGTGCAGGAAAAGGATCCTCAGCAGGTGCTGCCGTTGCTTTAATGTTCCTGAGGTTCTGGCACAAACCATCATCTTCAGAGTGTCATCAGCATTCACTATAGAGTTGCACCTAATTTTTTTTCTCTTCCAACCCTCTTCCTGCCTGACTTGGGGCACAGCAGAAGAGTGTGGCCATGGGCTCCTGTCTCATTTCTAAAATATGTCTGAGAAAACATCAGTGTGTGCAGGAGCTCTGTGTTTACCTGGGACTTGATGTGGTGTCATCAGCAAGGTGTTCCACAAGCCACTAAAGTCATAGCTGTATTTATTTTCAAACAAGACCTTTATGTTACTTCATTTCCAACTTTGAAAGTGTTCTAAGTGCTCAGGGTTTATATTTAGCACCACAAAAATCAGATTCTTGTTTGTGCAGTGCAGCAGGAGCCTGATGGGGAGCCAGGGCTCCCAGCAGGGGCTGTTCCCAACCCATGCTCAGCTCCCTGTGCTAAGGGGGGATCACCAGCCCTGGGGACCTTCAGCATTCATTTGCTGCTCAGCTTTGCAAGGAGTGCCAGCACTTCTGGCTTCTCCAGAGACCCTTCCCTGTTCTTGCCACCCTCTGGGATGTGAGGAATGAGCAGGGTCAGCTGTCCCTGCTCCCCCTCTGGGTTTCCAAAGGGTTTCATTTGTCCCTCTCTGAAGGGAAAAGGAGGAAGCACTGTTAACCCCTCTGTGTTTCTGTGTTCTTTGTCTTGTTTTAAGCTGGAAAGAGGTGACTTCCTCTCAGAAGAATGGAGAGAGAGGATTGCAAACACAAGGTACAGTACAGCAATTGAATGCTGCTCTCTGAGCTGGATATTTGGGAGTTTGTATAATGGAAATTGGGAGGCTGGCCAGCTTTTTATATAGAATTTCCATAGCAAATACCCAAAGTCTATCTGCCAACTCTTACACTGGCCTCTTCAGATCCTGTTTTCTGACTGGAAGAATGGCTTTGAGTGCACGTCCCATGATATTCCATACAAGGGTGTATCCAAGATAAATTCTGCTTATAAGAGGAGCACAAATCTTCATTTGTTTTACATACCCCTCTAGTTCATGTCAGGGATTCTGGCAAAACACTCATTCTTTTGGCTATTGGGGCACACGAGCTCGCTTTCTCATAAAAAGGAAAAGACCCAAGTGAGCTTGTTTCAACTTAAATTGAAAATTCATTTAAACTAATTGTCTTGAAAATGTATTATGTGGAGAACTGCACCAGAGGGTTGGGCTCTTTTCTGAAGGAGCAGAAAGGGAGTAAATTTGTTAAAAGCAATAAAAGTTGTCTGCGTTTTTAAAGCTTTGCATTCTTTCAGCCTTATGGGTAGAAAAAAAAAACCTCTTTATTTTTATATGACCTTCTGGGCCACCCTGTTAAGTGGGGGAATGGAAGGCAGTTGTTAAAGAGAGCTCTGAAAGCCTTCAGAGTTGTGGCAATTTCTGGATTGCTCCCAAAGCTCTGGTTTTGAGAGCCTGGAGGAGGCGTCTACCAGGCTGGTGACTCCTGCAGGATTCTGTCCCTCACTTTCTTCTGGAGGTGCCTTTTAATTTGTGGACAGACTGGTCCCAGCCTTGCAGCACACTTGGGTTTGGCTTTGTTGCTTGTTATTCCAAGTGCACAATCCTTTGCTGCCCGGGCAACTTTCCTCGGAATTAATTTAAATTTTTAGAGAAATTTTTGGCTGCAGGAGCTCTGACTGCACCCAGAAGTGCTGGGAGATGTTTGGTTTGTGTGGCATGGCATTCACTGTGTGTCTCAGTGCTGCCCCAGCTCGCTCTGGTGCAAGATTGGGGAATTCTGGAACGGTTTGGGTTGGAAGAGACCTTAAATTTCATTCAGTGCTACCTCCCCTGGGCAGGGACACCTTCGTGTATCTCAGGCCCTGTTCACTCTGGCCTTGGACACTTCCAGGGGTGGGACTGGTACCAGGACATGGCTCCCTGTGTATTTATTCCAGGGAATCCCTGTGCCTGTGGCTTGGCAAAAGCTCCTGGAACGAGGGCTGAGCCCAAGGGGGATTCGGGGTTCCTGTGCCCTGCACGCGCACACGGAATTCTGTGCCAGAGTGAACACTATAAAAACACACAGCTGCAGCCTCTGGCTTTTTCCCTTCCTCTCCTGGATGTTTTCTAGTCCCATTAATATGTTTGGCTCTTTTGCAAGGCCTTTTTCTTGGCACATGAGAAGGAGGAGGAAGAAACCCCTGCTAGCTTTACTTGCCAGGCAGGGTTTCCCAAATTTCCAAGAGCAAGGCGTAGCAAGAATAACTTTTTTTTTCCCCTTGGTGCATAAACATTTTTTTCATTCAGGGTTTTTAATAGCTTTGACTGCTGCTCTTAAACTCAGTGGCCTTGTTGAACACGTTTCATATGTGGAGGCACTGAGAAGGGAGCTTTTCAGAAAAGAAATCAGTTCTTCATGTGGGAACAATAGGCCAGGATGGCTTTTACACTTCATAGAATCCTGGAATATCCTGAGCTGGATCCCTCAGGGATCATCAGTGCAGCCCCTGTTCCTGCCCAGACCCCCCAACAATGGCACCCTGAGCATCCCTGAGAGCGGTGTCCAAACGCTCCTGCAGCTCTGGCAGCCTTGGGGCCGGGACCATTCCCTGGGGAGCCTGGGCAGTGCCCAGCACCCTCGGGGGGAAGAACCTTTCCCTGAGCTCCATGCCAAACCTCTCTCCTGATGTGTTCATTCATCAGGGAGCTCAACCACTTCCAAGAGGTGTTGAGGACTCTTTTGGCAGCCTGGTAGTAAATGGGCATCAGGGACAATTTGACCAGGCTGTTTACACCTCACAACTAAAGCAGTGTTCATTAAAATAATCCATGGCATGTTCTGTTTCTTTCCCAAGGCCTTTTATCATTTGTGGGATTCTACCTCTGTGCAGATTTCTTTGTTTCCATATGATTGTTTTTTTCCAGGAACACCCCACTCCCCTCATTGAAATTCCTAACCCAGAAAGAAAGATGCAAATCCTCTGTTGTGGGTGGGGCTGAAGCGCTGGGTTTAGGACAGTGAAAATGTGCTAAGATGTCACTATCTTCTAACATTACTGGGAATTTGGAGCTGGAAGAAAAACAGGTTGTCCAGAGCAGCTGTGGCCACCCCTGGATCCCTGGAAGTGTCCAAGGCCAGGTTGGATGGGACTTGGAGCAGCCTGAGACAGTGGAAGGGGTCCCTGCCATGGCAGGGGTGACACTGGATGAGCTTTAAGGTTTCTCCCAACATTTTATGATTCTAAAATACATTTTAATATTTCACTGTAATATTTGAAGTCCCCATCAAGAAGTAGGGGATGAAGTGCTGAGTGTTGCTCTCCACGTGTTGGGTTGTGGGGCTGTAGAGTTGGGGACAAGCAGGTTTGTCCTGGCAGGAGTGGCTGGGAAGGCTCCAGGTGGCTGTGGTTTGACTGGGGGTGCTTGTGGGGTGTTTCTGGCTCCTTGATCTCTAACTGGCTCATTTCTTTGCAGTGTTATTTTTGTGAATAACTTTGCCTTTGGGCCTGAGGTGGATCACCAGCTGAAGGAGCGCTTTGCGAACATGAAGGAAGGTAAATCACACTGGAAATGTTTTTCATTTGGTTTCCTGATCCCTGTGGGAGTTGGGGTGGGAGGGGAGCTCAGTTCCAGCTGGCAAAGCCAGGCCCTGGGGTTTGTTCTGTGCCTTGGGGCCAAGTGATTGCACCACAGTGGGATTTCTGCTTCCCACCTTTGTGTCTGCCCAGACCTGCCTGGCTCCTTGGAGCATCCCCTCTGCTGTGAAGACTCTGGAGCTGGGTTGGGGTGGGAGGAGCTGCTGCTCTGTCCTTCCCTTGTTTGGGAGCCCACAAAACACCCAACAGCCAAGGCCAAAGGCCAAACTTCCTGGATCCCTGGGATTGCCCAAGGCCAGGCTGGACAGGGCCTGGGGCACCCTGGGACAGTGGGAGGTGTCCCTGCCCATGGCACTGGGTGATCTTTAAAGTCCTTCCAACCAAACCATTCCATGCTTCTTGACTGCAGAGGCACAGCTTTGGAAGGCCAATCTATAATTCCATACAGAATTTACTTCCTGGCTTCTCGAGTTCAGAGTTGTCACATTCAGTGCTGGGGGTTCATTCCTGACTGCTGAAATGCTGGAGTCCCCATCCCTGGGAATGCTCAGACCCTGTGGGGATGTGCCACTGGGGGCAGGGTTTAATGGTGCTGCTGGTTCATGGTTGGACTTGATGATCTTAAAGGTTTTTTCCAACCTTAGTGGATCCACAATTCCATAAAAGCATGGACCCTGGCACTGGATGCTCCTGAGAAGCCACACTGCAGGCTGGGGACACCCACTAACCCCATCCTGGTCTCTCCATTGTCCTGGGTGTCTTTTCTTTGCTCTTAGCCCCTGGGATAAGTAATAATTTTACTTGGTTGTGGCAGAAATGACAGAAATAACAATTCCTGAAAAGAAAAATGTGTGGTGTGAACAAAGCAGCTGTTGACTTCCCGTGGCACAGCTTTGTGCTGAAATAAGTAAAGTGACTTTTGGGCTCTGCTGAAAACGATAAAGCCCAAAAACTTAGGCTATTTTCTTTAATTTGACTGGATTATTTTTTAGTTTTCGAACTTGTTTAATGGTGGCTTGAGAGCAGAGGGAAGGTGGGGATGGTTCAAGAACCCTTTAGAGTGATGAGACCTGATTCCTCTTCCCAGACTGGGTTTCAGGATCTGCTGAATGACCCCAAGTACCCATGAAATGAAGATTAGTGGCCTCAAAATAAAAGGGCTTTGGGGACTTGTGTGTAAATGATCCCAAGTAGGAAGGAGAAAATTGAAATTTCTTTAGATTGCTACAGAGAATTAACATGCTCTTTTTTTTCCAAGTGTTTCAAATCTGTCATTTTAAAGCAATTCTTGAGGTGTTACCTGGCAGGAATCATAGATTGGCTTTCTTGGGGCTGCCAGAATGAGAATAAAGGGATTTGGTTTTTTTTAATGCTATGCAAGGGGCAGTTTTATAGGACTGGGTTATATTTAATAAGTAGTTACTTCTAGAACAAATAATGGAGTTGACTGTGCTCTTTTTTTCTTTTCTCCTTTTTTCCAGGTGGGAGAATTGTGTCCTCAAAACCTTTTGCACCTCTAAATTTTAGAATTAACAGTCGAAACTTGAGTGGTATGATTGCCCTTTTTATTGTTCATTACAGTTGTGGATATTCATTATCTGAAAATGTTTGAGGGGTGTTACTGCTTTTTAGAGTTTCTTAAGTAGAAATGCTGTTGAATTATTAGGAGACATCAAGTGACAGGTACTTAAAATCAATCTAAAAAAACCCACCCCAGAGAGGAGCAGACACTTTTTATGGGATTTGTGCTGCTGTGTTTTGCTGTTGGTTCCATCAATGTGTCCCTGGCTGGGCAATTTTAGAGAAATCAGGAGTTCAAGGGTGATTGATTTCTTCAACCAAAAGGAGCTGCTGTGACTCACAGGGAAGTTCCTTTCATCCTAAATCCAGGCAGGTAAATCCCACCAGTCAGGATTCCTGAGGCTTAGAGGTGAAGGAGCCAGCTGGGGGTGTTCACCTGGACAAGAAAAGACCCTGGGGGACACCTCAGAGCCCCTGGCAGGGCCTAAAGGGGCTCCAGGAGAGCTGGAGAGGGACTGGGGACAAGGGCTGGAGGGACAGGACACAGGGAATGGCTTCCACTGCCAGAGGGCAGGGCTGGATGGGATATTGGGAAGGAATTGTTCCCTGGGAGGATGGGGAGCCCTGGGGAGCTGTGGCTGTTCCTGGATCCCTGGGAATGTCCCAGGCCAGGTTGGATGGGGCTTGGAGCAGCCTGGGACAGTGAAAGGTGTCCCTGTCATTGCAGGGATGACACTGGATGAGCTTTAAGGTCTCTCCCAACCCCAACCATTCCAGGACTGTGTGAAATGTTCAACTCTGAACATCTCCTGTGCTGTGCATTGAGCAAAAAAACCTCTCCCAGACACACCCAGGCCCTGGGACTGGTTTCTTGCCAGCACAGGGTCATGTTTTCCTTCTGCTCTGAACAGGCCAGACCTGATGTTTGGCAGTGCTGTCCTTTACAAGGATGTGAGCTGCAGTTTAAGGAGGTTTTGGGACATTCCATAGGGTTGGTTATGCTTTTGACCTTTTTCAGACTTTCATTGTTGAAACTGGGGTGTCTCTGCACAAGTTGGACTGACATTATTTGTGGGTCTCTTCCAGTTCAGGTTATTCTGTGAAATTTCTCAAGCAAAAGAGCAGTCCAAGCAGGGCTTTACATGCATTTGCTGTTTCCAGTGCTAAATTTTCCCTAAATCAAATCCCCCTCATTCCTTCCCTGTGCAAACGTGGGGAGCAACTCACTGAGTTCCAAATCTCAAGCTGTGCTGTCTAATTTTGGCCTAAACTGCTTTTGCAGAATAGTAATTTTTGGACTGTCATGAAGTAAATTGTGCTTTTGGGAGTTATTTTTAAGCTGGAATTCTTGTGGATGTCCCACACATCAGGCACCCAAACCTGCACTTTTCTTCCCTGTTTGAAGTTCTTTTCTGGGGCCTCTGGTGGTTTGGAACCTAATTGACCCTTGGGAGCTGGACTGCCAACTCTTTGGAGTCATGGACTTGAAAATAAAAAGGGAAAACAGTGGAATGGTGCTCTAGAACTCCTGAGCCTTGAGAGAGCTGAGATCAGGCTATCAGTTTGCTGATGAGGCAAAGAGAGCCTGAATGCAGTTTGAGCCTTCTTGCAGAGCCCACCAGAGCTTGAGGAAATCCAAGAATGCACTTGGAGAGGTTTCAATTTGACCTGCCCACTAAAATACAGGGCTTTGGCCTCTCAAGCCTTTTCTTTCCTGGATTCTTCCCATTGCCTTCTCTCTCTGCTGCATGTGGGACACTGAGGCCAGCATGTGCTGCTCTTTCACCTCAGAACTGCCCTGCCTACGACTGCCAGTGGAGCCAGATCTTTATCCCATTCCAGTTCTCACCCCAGCATGGATCCATTGGGAATGTTTTCTGGAATGCTGAACTTTCAGATCTCAGCTGTTATTTAATGCTGATGTAAAATGATATTGAGATGATTAATTGAGGTTTGGATGGGTGAGAGGCTTAGCAAAAGGAGAGCCAACAGCTTGCACCAGTAGGAAACTTCCAGGGATTCAGATAAAAAGCCATGAAAAAAACCCCTTACCTTTGCATGGTACTAACAGGGAGAATTGTGTGAATAAATTTTAGGGCTTAATCCCTTTCTGAGACCATGTTATGTTTGGGAAATACCAGCACCAAATGAGCTTGTGTGGGATGTGCTGGGCCTGGGGCTTGTTCCAGGGGTCTGTTCCAAGTGACACTTCCAGGGCAATGCCACCCCTTGCCATGTATCCTGCAGTATCCTGCACATGGAACAGGGAATGGCACTGCTCTGCTCTGCCTTTGTGCTGCCCCACAAAGCTTTTCATAATACTTTTATTCATCAAGGCTTTTTTTTTTGGTGCCTGAGCATGACTTGAGTCAAGTCTCACCTGTCTATCAAATGCTCTGATCTTGAGTATGAACACTTTAATAATTTATACAAAGCACTGGGAAAGATCAAGCTTTAACAAGGAGGCACCAGTTCCCTCATTCCCATTTTTGTCCTTAGTAGTTCCATCTGTAGGAAGAAGTGGAAATGTGGAAAGAGTTGGGACAAATGAAAACAAGTATTAAAATGTGGTTAAAATAGTGGTTGAGGTTGCTGAATCCCAAACCTTGCTTTTGGCCTCTTCTGTGTTATTTGTGTTTAATTAGAACCGTGCCATAATTTCTCCTGCAGCCCTACCACTCACTCAGTGGTTGTGGGAATGCTAAAGGCACATCCCATAGCTATTAATTCTGGAGAACAAAACAAATATAGACAAGAAAGCAAACCCAGAACATGTTTGTGCCCAGTCCAAATATGGGGCAGCTGCAGCTGACAGGGGCTGGGCTGGTGACATTCTGGGACTGTTCAGCTCAGTGCTGTCACACACATGTGGTGTTCCTTGGAAAAGTTGTGTGGGACACAGTTCTGCTGGCCAGAAGTGAGGAGCTCTCTCAGGGCTGGCTGGCTGCAAGGTACACATCCCACATGTTTGCTTCCTGTGGGGTGCACGTAGCAGAGGAAGAAATTCCCTCCAAACTCCCAGCAGTGTTTTCCTGCAGGATCTGCAAACCAGATTTCTCTCAGCTGAGCTTTGCCCTAACCTGCCTCTCTCCCCACAGATATTGGCACTATCATGAGGGTTGTGGAGCTGTCACCGCTGAAGGGCTCCGTGTCCTGGACGGGGAAACCAGTCTCCTACTACCTGCACACGATTGACAGAACCATAGTGAGTACCAGGGCTGCCATGGGGCCAGGAGCCTCTGCCCTGCTCCAGGGCAGCACTTCCCTGCTCCAGATCCTTCTGCTTTCACTTGGGTTTGTGTCCCTTTGTGGATTTACACACCTGAATGTGCAAATCCCCTCTGGCTGCTCCAGGGCAGCATTTCCCAGCTCCAGATCCTTGTGCCTGGGACTTGTGTCCCTTCGTGGATTTACACACCTGAGTATGAAAAATCCCTGTCTGCTCCAGGGCAGCACTTCCTTGCTCCAGATCCTTCTGCTTTCACTTGGCTTCGTGTCCCTTTGGGGATTTACACACCTGAGTGTGGAAAATCCCTCTGCCCCTGCTCCAGATCCTTCTGCTTTGCACTTATGTTCATGTCCCTTTGTGGATTTACACATCTGGCTGTGCAAACCCCCTCTGGCTGCTCCAGGCAGCACTTCCCAGCTCTAGAACCTTCTGCCTGGGACTTGTGTTCATGTCCCTTTGTGGATTTACACATCTGAGTGTGCAAACCCCCTCTGGCTGCTCCAGGGTTCCACACACCCTAGGATTAAGGGCAGTGTTGATTTACTGAAGCTGTAGAGATTTGTTGATAAAATTCCTTCTGCAGCTCCTCAGAATTGAGGTCTCCTGCTCTAATTCCCTCACAGAGGAAAGATTCAGTGGGGCTTTGATTCCTGTATGGTGCAGGCCATTTCATTCGGTCCTATTTAACCAGTAAATCTCAATTTTAGTGAAATTCTCAGCTGCTGTAGAAGCAGCCCAAGCTCCATAACAATAGTGATGTATTCTCTGTTTTTTAAAATTAAACAAAACAAAAAACCCAAAAATGAACCAACCAACAACAATAAAAACCCTAACAGCCCTCTCACAAAAAAACCACCAATCCCCCCACAAAAAAGGCCCCCTTAATACCCACCAAACCTTGTGGAAATGAAAAATTTCATGGACAAATAATTTATCCCACCCCAAGGTTTTTGCAGTGTGATTGTAAGGCTGTTTTCCTTACTCTGCTCTACTCTAATAAAGCTTTTGTTCAGGAATGTAGCAGAGTGCAGATAAATGGTGAAGTACAAGGTGCAGCAGCTTCAGTGGAAATAACTTCATTGAAAATCAGTCTCTGCTGAGGGGAGATATGTGACACAAAGCTTTAAAACAAGGCCAGGCAGTGGTGGGGATGATAAAACCTTGTAGAGGTTGGATTATAGCCTGTTACACAACAGGCTGGGTGGCTGAAAAGAATAAATGTAAATGGTTCTTGATGTAGCTTATCAGAAGCAAAGCAGTCAGAATTTCTGCAGTTCTGCACTTGTTTTAAGCTAATATTTTATTCTTCTGTGTTCATCTGTCATGGCTTTGAGGATAACTGTCTTCTCTTTCTATTTTCAGCTTGAAAACTATTTTTCTAGTCTCAAAAATCCAAAACTCAGGGTAAGTTTCAATTATTTTCTGTAGAAAACTCAAAGTAGGGGAGCAGCCACTGTGAAGAATTTAATCACAGGTGGACAGAATTGATAGGAAATCAGATTTTCTTGGTAGGCAAAGAACATGGAGCTAATTGAGGGGAAGTCTCAGATGCCATCAAGCACTAATTCAATCATGTCCAAGGGATTTCTAATAGAGAATTAATGGGGCAGCCCCAAGGTGCTTTTACCTTGCACTGGAGGTCTGTAATGAGCTATTTCTTCATTAAAGAACTGGAATTAAAGAAGGGAATGATGGTTTGAATCTGTCCCAGTGCTCAGCTCCTGAAATGAAGCTGAGCAATGCTCTGAAATGTTCCTTTTGGGATGTGCCATTGGAGGCACAGAGTGAGTTGTCATTTGCTGCAGTCTGGGCTGTTACACGTGGAATTAAAATGCCAGAGGATTTTTGGGACTGTGCAAGGCTCTGTTAACCTGAAATAATCAATGGATTCCCAGGAAGAGAATTAAGTGAGGCCACTTAATTTAAAACTTCAGGTGAATGTTCATCCTCAGGCTGACTGGCTCTGTAAGAACAGACACATGGGGGCTCTGAAAGGGAATTATTTCAGATTGCTCCACTCAAATTTGGGACAAAAAAGACTTCTTAGAGGAGGAAAAAAAAAAGGTGAGGGTGCTTCTGACCTTCCCTGCTTTTCACACTTAAGCCTGCCACTGGTTTGCTTAAATCAAAGGAGTGTTGGAATTTCCAGTTTTATGCAGATTAAACCTCACCTGGAAGGTGCAGGAAAGGCTTTGACTGAGCTCTTGGGAATTTCCTGTCTGAAAGAAGTTTTTTTTTCTCAGAGAAAAAGAGATATTTTCCAAACAAGGAAATTTCCTGTCAGCCTGGCAGAAAATCAAGTGAAAAGTTGCTGCTTTTGTTTTTTTATTAGTCGCCTCAATAAACTTAGCTGAAGTTGAATTAGATGAAGATTAATGGCTTGGCTATTTCCAGTCATGGAAGATTTTTATGGTGTCACCAGGAAATGTTGGGGATGTGGAGAAACTATTGAAATATATAATGATTATAATAATTTTAAAAAGTCCAAATGAAACCTGATCCAGCAGTATGGGGCTGGGAGGGGAGAATATGGGAAGAGGTTGAGATTTAATCCCCTCTGGAGGTGGAAAAGGACTTGTTCTCACCTGAGTGGGCTCTGAGCCAAGGGGAAGTTTTTCCCCTTTTCTTGTGGAAAACTCAGCTGGGAAACAATGTGATGTGCATTAAAAAGTGCTGAACACATGAGGCAGAGCTGAAATCTCCCATCCCTCCTCCCCAGGAGGAACAAGAGGCAGCTAGACGTCGTCAACAAAGAGAAAACAAAAGTAACACAACGACTCCAACGAAGATCCAAGAAAACAAGGTAAGCATCCTGCATTTCTGTGTGCTCTCTGTGATTCCTGGGGCTGTGCATGAGCTCATGCTCTGAGTCAGGAGAAGCCTGCCTCTGTGGGAAGACTGCTGGCTTTTACTCTGAGCACACAAACTGCTCTAGCTGTTGCTGTGCCCAAAAATAAGATGGAGTGAGTTAATAAAAGCTGCACTTGGGAGTTGCACCACTAAATCTGGAAAAAAAAAAAAAGGTGTTTCAGGATGAATAGTTGGTTGTCCACCCTCGCTTGCATCCAGCAGGAGTTTGCAGAGCTGTCCCTGAGTTACAGCCCACTGAATGGAGCTCAGAGCATGCTGAGTCTCTTCTGCAAAGACTCATTTCCTTTCTTGGGTAATGCTGTGAGAAATGCACTGCCTGTTCATGCCCAAAAATATAAAAGTATTGATTGTACTCTGAGTTTTGAGTGAAATTCAGTTGAAGAATGTAGTCAGGCAAGGATGAATAGTCAGCTTTTGTTAGACAGCAGGTACAGATTGAACAGAATCACAGGACAGTTTGGCTGGAAGGGATCCTAAAGCTCATCCAGTGCCACCCCTGCCATGGCAGGGACACCTTCCACTGTCCCAGGCTGTTCCAAGCCCCAGTGTCCAGCCTGGCCTGGGACACTGCCAGGGATCCAGGGGCAGCCACAGCTGCTCTGGGCACCCTGTGCCAGGGCCTGCCCACCCTCCCAGGAAAAATTCCTTCCCAATATCCCATCTAATCCTGCCTGAAGTTCCCCTCCCTAAGAATTTTCTTTTCTTTGATGAGTAAGTCTAGAAGAGAATGAGCTCAACCCCTTGGGAACAACTCTTATCCCAAGCAAGTCCACTTCCCTGGCAAGTTATGGAACATCATGCATCAGTTTCCTTTCAGGAATTTAAACACCCATTATTAATGTTTACTGCATATGGAGGTAGGAATGACCAAAGTTTTTTGAAATCTCTCAGGATTCTGGTGCTGAAGAAGAAAAAGCTGCAGCAAATTCTGTTAAAAAGCCATCTCCCTCCAAGGCCAGGAAGAAAAAGCTGAGTAAGAAAGGCAGGAAAATGGCAGGGAGGAAACGAGGGCGCCCCAAGAAAATGAACACAGCAAGTACTGAACGCAAGACCAAGAAGAACCAAACTGCACTAGAACTTCTGCATGCTCAGACTGTCTCCCAGACATCTTCATCCTCTCCTCAGGGTGAGTGCAGGGCTGCTGGAAGAGCCTGGGTAATTCTCTGAAGCTCTGGATGTGCTTGTTTTCCCTTTATTCCCAGGTTGAGTTGGGGTTTGTGGCATAACTTCCCTGTTGGCACCAGAATGAAGCCACCCTTGAAGTGATGGTGATGGGATGGATGGTGATGGATGGGGATGGATGTGTTAATGGGGATGTGGGTGGCATTCATGTATTGATGGTGATTAATGTGTTAATGATGATGACTTTAATCTATTGCTGGTATGGGGGTGTGATTAATGGTGATTGATGGTGATTAATGAATTGATGGGGCTGGGGGTGGGATATGTCTGTGGGTGCTCAGCCAGGAGCTGGGGCTGAGCTGGGGCTGCTGCCTGCTCTCAGTTCTTAGGATGGATCACAGACCCTTGCAGAGTTTGGAGCAGTGTGTGGACATGTTTGGAGCAGTGTGCTGATGGACTAAGCTGCTGGATCTCATGACAAATGCCATGTTTTCAGTGGTGAAGCTCCTGTCCTTGTCCCAAACACTGAGTGCTGACCTGAGCTTGTGTTTGTGTCTCTCCAGATGCCTACAAGTCACCTCATAGCCCATATTACCAACTACCTCCTAAAGTGCAACGGCATTCATCCAACCAGCTCCTGGTCACACCCACCCCCCCTGCACTACAGAAGCTGCTAGGTAAGGCTGCCCCTGGCCTGTCCACCTCCCCTCTGGGGTTCTGCATGGGGCAGGAGGGGGATTATCTCCTCCCCACCTTCCCCTGCCTGCCCCACATCCTTTGGCATCACCACAGGGTCCCCTCTCCTGCTGAAGTTGGTGTTTTACTCTGCATTTGCTCTCTGATGTTGTTTCAGCTCTCCTTTGGCACAGCAGGCAGCAAGCCTGGATTAGTCAGGAATAGTCAGGGATGCCTTTATTTGAAATGAAACCATTCTCTTAATCCTGGGTAACACCATTTCCTCTGCTGAAGCCAGAGCTGATAAATGAGGTCCTGTCTGAGAGTCTGAGGTCACAAAGGTGTGGTTGCAAAATGCACTTCATGTGCAGGAGGTGATTTAAGGGAAAAGCTGGAGGTTTTTTTTTTTTGTTTTTTTTTTTTAAATCTTTTGCTGCCTGTCCCCTCCCAGCTGTTTCTGGCTTTTGGCTTTGGGCATGAGCCAGTCCAGGATGCTCTGTGGCAGAATGGTTCTGTCTGTGATGCCTTCAGTGATGTCCTTAACTTGTGCTCTCCTGCTGTTGTGTCACTTACGGCTGATTCCTTGATGAAGAGAAAGAAAAAAAAAAAGTGATTTAAAGGGATGTTTTATGGCAAAAGGGATTTTTTGAGGGCTATTTTGTGACAAGAGTGATTTTGAGGAATGTTTTGAGGCAGGGTGAATGGGGAAAATGACCCTTGTCTGGGCTGGGCCTCCTGCAGGTTTGTGCACACCAGCTAGTGCCTGTTTTGTGCAGCAGACTGGGCTGGGGAGGAGAAGGGTCCTTGCTGGAGATGAAGGGTAATGAGAAGCCAAGTGCTCCCTGGAGGAGAGAGTAACCTGGGTGTAGAACTCCTCATGTGCAGAGGGAGGAGGAGCAGGCCCTGTGTTGGTGCTGGGTGAGTGCTCTGAGCTCAGGGCTGCTCTGGGCTCCTGCAGCTCATTTCTTTTGTTATTTCTGCTTAGAGAGCACTAAAAGCACTCAGCTCCTCTTTGCTCATGCAAACACACCCTCAGCCCCCAGCACCTTCCTCTGCCTCTTGGGATATGTTGTCATGGCTTCCATTGGATCTGATGGATCCAAGAGTTCCTTTTGTGGCAGGAGAGGGATTTCAGCATGTTCTTAAATCCATCCTCAGTGGCTTAGTCTGACTTAGAGTCCAAATCAAAAGCAAGGGAGAGACAAGTGAGATGTGGCCAGGGAGGAAATGGGGGTAAACAGAGGCATGGCATTTGCCCTCTGCTGAAATTCCTCATCTGATTTCTTTTGCAGACTCTTTTAAGATCCAGTACATGCAGTTCATGGCGTACATGAAAACTCCTCAGTACAAAGCAAGTCTGCAACAGTTACTGGAGCAGGAAAAGGTGGGTTTCACTTTTTAACATTTCTAAACAAAATTACCAGACTCTGAATTTCCTTGGATGTGGGGAAGAGTGCTGGAGATGGAAGTTGTGTGCATGTTCACCAGTCCTGCCTAGGCTGAACAACTGCCAGGGGATTTTGTTGCAAACTCATTTTTTGTGCTTTAATCTGCACAATGAGAGAACTGCACCTCCCCTGTTCCCTCTGTGCTCCCACCTGACAATGCTGACTTAGAATCCCAGGATGATTTGGCTTGCAAGAGACCTTAGGGCCCATCCAGTGCCATCCCTGCCATGACAAGGACACCTTCCACTGTCCCAAGCTGCTCCAAGCCCCATCCAACCTGGCTTTGGACACTGCCAGGAATGGGTCCCTCCCAGCCCAAACCAAACCAATTTCTGGATTCTATGAACCACAGTTCAGAGGGATTAAGAAACCAAATCTGTCTTTAGCAGTTGTGGGGATTTAGCACAGCATCCTTGCTGTTGATAATCAGAATGTGTTGGATCGCACTGATAGGCAAAGTGTAAATGTCCCAGATTATGGACTGGGAAACATGGAAAGGCAAGGAGAATCCTGGAGCTGTGCTGTGGGATGTTCCTGCCATGGAGCCACCAGCAGAGGGAGGAGATCTCCTGCCTGAGCACCTTCTTATCTTGCTTTGTCTCAATTATGAATGATTTCATTGCTATAGCAATTGGCCCTGATCAGAGTCTGTTCCTGTTACTTCTGTGGAGGAGCCT
Organism: Sialia sialis; assembly: GCA_009812075.1. Taxonomy (NCBI): domain Eukaryota; kingdom Metazoa; phylum Chordata; class Aves; order Passeriformes; family Turdidae; genus Sialia; species Sialia sialis. The sequence goes on from VRYO01000038.1 coordinate 1,571,711, forward strand.
TTCCCCATAATGCTCAGCAATGAACTTGAAGTTCCAGTTAAAACCTTCCAGGGCTTAAAGGGGCTCCAGGAGAGCTGGAGAGGGATTTGGGACAAGGGATGGAGGGACAGGACGCAGGGAATGGCTTCCACTGTCATGGGATCTTCAGAAGGAATTATTCCCTGGGAGAGTGGGGAGCCCAAGCACAGGGTGCCCAGAGCAGCTGTGGCTGCCCCTGGATCCCTGGCAGTGTCCAAGGCTGGACAGGGCTTGGAGCAGCCTGGGACAGGGGAAGGTGTCCCTGCCATGGCAGGGGTGGCACTGGATGGGCTTTAATGTCCTTCCAGCACAAAGCAGTCTGGAATTCTGTCCAGGTCCAGCTTTTGGCATTTCCTGTGGAAGCTTTCCTTCACTTTTTAGTCTTTATGAGAGTGTAAGAAAAAAGCTACAGGACTTTTTTATTGTGTTTTTCACACTGGAAACCCTCCAGAGGGCAGAGATTAACTTGTGCCACCCCATTCCTTACTGAGAAGTGACCAGTGGTGATGCTGGTCTAGTGTTCATGGAAACCTCTTTTTCTGTGGTTATTTCCATTTGCTTTCACAGTCAATCAACACTTAGAACTTCCATCTTTTTCCTTAAGCAGCAGATTTTTCTGCTTGCTTTGCACTTGTCAGGAAAGTCAGCATGAAGGGAACTTGTCTCCTGCACAAATGAAATTATGGTGTGCAAGGGTTGTGCCCTGCACAGAGAATGAAGCAGAAGTGTGGAAAAGTCATCACTTGGTGTGGTGTCCAACCAGCTGCTCCACACTTTTAAACATTAAAATGAGGAATTCAGTATGAAAATATTTTTTTATGGAGTGTTACATAGCGAATTAAACCTCACAGAGGCAGAACTCAGCTGGGTGAGGGGCTGGGCAGGGTAAGTTCAGTAAGTCCCTCTTACAGGAAGGTTTCCAAGTACAATGAAAACCTCTCTGTAATAATGCTTTTGAAATCAGCTGCTGCTTCCCAGAGGGCCCTTAGATGGAGCTGTCAGCCCCTGCAGTGCATGGGAAGGCTGAATGAAATGCCTTGTGTTGAAAACAAAAATGATTTTTCAGCAGCCCCTTCAGCATTGCAGGGGCTGTTTTCCCAAGCCAGGTATCTGTGTGTTCCTGCACGTGGGGAATTTCCAGCACTGCTGCTTCCCTCTTTGGAAGATCATTCATGGAGTCCTGGAATTATTAAGGTTGGAAAGGATCAAGGTGCTTTTTGCCCTTGTTCCCCACTTCTCCTGGAGCAGTGGCTCAGTCTGTGCAATCCCTGCTTGGCCTCAGCAGCACAGGGTGGAGAAGAGGATAATTCCAAAGCTCCCTGTCCTTGCTGCACTAATCCTGCATTTGGGGCTGGGTAAATGAGGCTCTTCAGCCAGTCCTGTCCTGCCCTTTGCTCTGCATGGCCATGGATTGAGGGAGCAGGGTCTGGTTAGGGAATGTCCTGGGCAGGGAATGTGCTGTGAGTGGCACGGGTGTCCTGCTGAAATAATGGTGGCACAGGTAGGACGACTGGTTTGGATTATTTAGGACTTTCCTCCTGCCTCCCCCACAGTATATTTTCATGTACTGCATCTCTTCCATGAGTATTGGACAGGGAAGCTCTGAACTGGGGCTCTGGGGATTTAGAGCCAGTTCCCAGTTTGGGAGCAGATTTCATGCAGATAATCTTTTCCAGTTCTATTTCTGCTCTGTGGGATGTGATTATTGCTGCTGCTTCATGCACTAGGAGGATAGAAATGAGTTTTTAAGACTGCCTTGATTGTATTTTACCATACAGGAACAAAAACCTACTTAAAAGCTCTTTTCAGCTGACTTAACTCCACCAGTATCACACCCCAGCAAATCCAGGCTCTCAGGAGTCTGGGGCAGGGCTGGATGAGCTCTCCTGCATCCAGGTTCACAAACCTCCCCTTGAGCTGGCCCATGCTGCAGCTGGTGCTAAAAGTGTGTTTTGTCACTGTTCCCTCTTGCAGGAGAAGAATGCTCAGCTGCTGGGGACAGCCCAGCAGTTGTTCACCCACTGCCAGGCCCAGAAAGAGGAAATCAAACGCCTGTTTCAGCAGAAGCTCGATGAGGTACTCTGTGCTGGGGGGATGTTCCTGACTCAGCTCCATGCAAACATTTCTGCTCAAGCTAAGTAACACCAGAGCAGTTTCAGGTCTTCACCCTTTGCCTTGCAGCAGATCAGGCTCAGTCTGTGTCACTCTCTGGTTATGTTTTGTGTTTGTTATTGGAATTGTTGTGTGCCCAGTGCCCAGGGAAGGGGACAGACCACAGCTGTGTGGTTGGTGAAGGATTCATCTTCTGCTGCTCAAACAAACTCTGTGCTGCCATCCAAGCCCAGGAGCACAGGAGGAAATGTGGGGGCTCTTCACAGCCTGCTGCCCAGTTCTTTTGGCTGGCAAAGCCTAATGCCAGTTTTACATTGAAGGGGTGGAATAGCACCTCCAAGGTCCTTGAGTCCTTCCTTGTTATCCCCCAGCAGCCACAAAGTGCCTTGGAGAGTGCCGGGGGAGGTCCTGAGAGCTGCAGAGCTCCTCAGTGTCTCTTGGGAATGGGACAATGACCAGGAATGAGGAATTAACTGATCTCACCCTTCACATTTCAGCTGGGAGTTAAAGCTCTGACATACAATGACCTGATCCAGGCCCAGAAGGAAATCTCTGCTCACAACCAGCAGCTGAAAGAACAGACAAAACAGCTGGAGAAGGACAACAGTGAACTCAGGAACCAGAGCTTGCAGCTGGTGGGTCCAGCCCCTGGACTGGGAACAGCGGGTGCTGCCCTTTGGCTGAGGACAGGGCATGAGCTGGGGGCTGGAACATCATCCAGCTGCTCAGGGTCCTTTGAAACAGAGGGGGAAACCTGCAGGGGGTCCTTTTTTTATCTCTGATTTACCCCATAGCAAATCCTGAGGTGGCAGTTGGCTCTGGCCTCAGCTGTGTCCCCAAACAGCTCTGGATGTATCTGGGTCTGGATCTGGCTGGACAGGGAGTTTGTGCAGGGTTTGCTCTGGTCATAACTCCTGTGGTGCTCATTTTGGTAACTCAAACCTTGAGAATCATGGAGCTGTTATTGTGGGAAAAGATCTGTAAATCATTGAGTCCAACAATCAACCAGCACCACCCCCATGGTCACCCAAACACACGTCCTCAGGTGTCACCCCACTTGTGGTTTGAACACTTCCAGGGCTGGGGACTGCACCACTGCCCTGGCAGTCTGTTCCAATGCTTCACAACCCTTTCAGTGAAGAAGTTTTCCCACTATCCAATCTAAACCTCCTCTGGCCCAGCCTGAGGCCGTTCCCGCTCCTCCTGTCCCTGTTCCCTGGAGCAGAGCCCGACCCCCCTGGCTGTCCCCTCCTGTCAGGGAGCTGTGCAGAGCCACAAGGTTCCCCTGAGCCTCCTTTTCTCCAGGCTTGAGCCCTCTCAGAAGGTAGATGAGGGGAATATCTGGATGTGGAAGCAGTGAGGGTGGGTGATAACACTATTTTAGAGCCAGACCACCTCCTGCCACACTCCCCAGCACCAAACTGGGAGAACTTTTCAATGGGCTAAGGGCTTCTTGCACAATCAGTGCAAAGTTCCTGCTTCCAGCTGGGACCCCAGGTGGTGTGCAGAGGTGAGAGCTGTGTTTTGACCTGTGTGTCCCTGTCCCTGTGTGTCCCTGCAGCTGAAGGCTCGCTGTGAAGAACTGAAGCTGGATTGGTCAACGCTGTCACTGGAGAACTTGCTGAAAGAGAAGCAGGCCTTGAAGAATCAGATTTCTGAGAAGCAAAAGCACTGTTTGGAACTGCAGGTAGAGAGCAAGAAACAAATGCAGAGTCACCAGTTTGGGGTAGCCCTTGGGCAATGGGTCAGTTATGGGTATTACACTAAATAGGATGAACCGGGTGCTGCTTTTTTGTTTATTCTTTTTTTATTCCCATAGAGATTGAGCTTTCTGTTAGGGGATATTAGTAAATAAGGATGTGGTTAACTTGTAAAGGCAGTAGATACCATGACCTGATTCCTTGGTGGAAGGAGGAATCATGATTTATCATTATATATAATGAAAAATCACAAGCTGATGATTTTCATGTGTCTCCCATGTCTCAGTTCAGGAATCAGAGAATCCCAGACTGGTTTGGCTTGGAAGGGACCTTAAAGCTCATCTCATTCCACCCCTGCCGTGGCCAGGGACACCTTCCACCACCCCAGGTTACTCCGAGCCCCGATGTCCAAGCTGCCCTTGGACACTTCCAGGGACAGTGTGGGAATCATTTCCCCCAGAGTGACATTTCTCATAGTGACAATAAATAAAACTCCTTGGTGCGAAGACCTTTTCCTTCCCTGGGATAGTGGCTATTCCAGCCTTTTGCTGGATGCCTTGGCATGGAGAGACAGCAGTACTGAGTTACTCCACACTGTCTGTAAGCTGGAGATATCTTCCTTTTGGTTTTAACATCTGAAATGTTCTTTCTCAGGGTCTTGGTTCCATTTTCCTCACCTGGGCCTTTTGATCTTAAGCTTAGAGCAGAAATTTTTTCTCAAACGTTGTGTCTCTCAATCTGCATTGTTCCCAGAGACAGGGACATTTTTACTTAGAAGAATTTGGAAGCAAAGCTCTATAATGTGATAGATTTTTGAAGTGCAGTCTTTAATTTTTGTTTTCCTCTTCACTTAAAGATCAGCATCGTGGAACTTGAGAAGAGTCAGCGGCAGCAGGAGCTGCTGCAGCTCAAGTCCTACACACCCTCAGAGGAACCCCTGTCAGTTCAGCTGCACAGCAAAAGCCACCTGAGCCGTGACCCTGAGGCTGAGCACGGCAGGTTCCACCTGGAGCTGGAGTGCTCCAAGTTCCCCATGCCCCACATCAATGGCATGAGCCCCGAGCTGTCCATGAACGGCCACGCCACCCCCTACGAGCTGCAGCACGCCTTCAGCCGGCCCTCGTCCAAGCAGAACACCCCCCAGTACCCCAACTCCCACCTGGAGCAGGACATCGTGCCCTGCACCCCCAACCACAGCAGCAGGCAGAAGGCAGACAAGGTGACCAGCCTGGCCCTCCCTGATTACACCAGGTACTCCCCTGCTAAAATTGCCCTGCGGAGACACTTGAATCAGGACCATGGAGTCAATGGGAAGGCAACAGCTACTGAGATCCAGAGGTGAGAGGGATGTGTAGGGAGGGCAGTGCCTGGTGGTAATAGCACTGGCAATTCAGATGCTGGAAAGATTTTTTTTTTTTCAAAGTGGGACGTTTATCTGTTTTAAAAAGTTTTGTTTCACAAAAATGAGTCGTGAGAGCTAATGGGGTAGCTAAGGTGAGACAGTGGGCTGATTCCTTGTTGAAGAGGAAGAGAGAGGAAAAAAGGTGATTTAAAGGGATATTTTGTGGCAAAAAGAGTGATTTTTTCGAGGGATATTTTGTGACAAGAGTGATTTTGAGGAGTGTTTTGAGGCAGGGTGGATGGGGACAATGACCCTTGTCGGGGCTGAGCCTCTTGCAGCTTTTTGCACACCAGGTCGTGCCTGTTTTGTGCAGCAGACTGGGCTTAATCCTGAGCTTGCTTTAATGCTGGAAGGGCTGGAGATGAAGGGTAATGAGAAGCCAAGTGCTTCCTGGAGGGAAGAGTAACCTGGGTGTAGAACTCCTCATGTGTGTAAATAAGCTGGGACAGGCCTTGAGTGTGGCACAGGAGTTCCTTGTCACTGACTTTTGCATCCTGACAATTGTACATCTCTCTTCCAGAGCTGAGCATGTCAAAGAGAATGGCCTTACATATCCAAGCCCTGGAATTGCAAATGGAATTAAGCTGAGTCCTCAGGAAACTCGGCCCTCCTCCCCCGCGGCCTTACCCAGTGCAGGAGAGAAGGTAAAGGATCTGCTGCTGCCCTGGGGCAACAAAGGCCTGGGTGGCCACTCTGGGAATGCTCTGTTCTGTGGCCAGCTTGGCATGGGAAATAACACAAAATACAGTGGGTGTGATGCAATAAATGAGAGCTGGTCAGAGGGAGAGGAAGATGTGCTCCTGTCTGAGCAGCAGGACTGCAGTGGGACTGCTGTTAGATCTGGCATGTGTCTGCTTGAACTGGGAAAGGAGGCTATTTCACAGTTATAAAAATAGAGTAGAAAATATGGTCCATGTAATTGGTGCAGCCATGGAGCATATTGGGGCTCACAGAGCAGCAGGTGCCCTGCAGTAGCAGGTTGCCATGGAAATGCATCTGGCTGCTACAGAGGCCTCAAGATAAAAAATCTGACATCTGAGTGCTTTTCACAGAGCTCTAACCAAAACACAGGGAAATGAGTTTGCCTAAGGGTTCCTTTTCCTGATGCTTGGGGCCAGCAGTGGCTTTAATTTACACATTTCTGTGCTGTGGGATGCTGCTGTCCCAGGAGCCTGGTGCTGTAACCAAGCTGCTCCACTCCTAACCTGTGTGATGTACAGTCATTGCTCCTAGTCCTGTAATTCCTTAAAAAAAAAAAGGAGTGGAGGAATGACACACACATAGAAACGAGCAGCTTATCATTACCTTAAAAACCTTTTCACAGAATTCATAGAATTCACAGAATTTCAGCATCCTATGTAAGAATTTTGCTTTCTCTTTTGGTTTTCCAGGTTTTGAGAGAGAGAACCTCTGTGAGTAATGGAGAAACTATCACCAGCCTCCCTATCAGTATTCCTCTGAGCACAGTGCAGCCCAATAAACTCCCTGTTAGTATCCCTCTGGCCAGCGTAGTCCTACCTAGCCGTGTTGAGAAGGTGGTGAGTAAGGGATTGTCAACACTTTCCATCCCTAACTAAAATCCCAGTGGGCAGGAACGGGGTGCTGTGCCCCAGGATCCTCCATGAGCTGCTAATCCTGGAGCTCTGCTCCTTGGGGGAGGCTGCTGGGAGATGCATCCTCTTGGATCCTGGAGATTTTTTTTTTCTCTCCTTTCTCTGTGGGGTGGAGGGGGGTTCAGCCAGGAAGGAGAATAAAGTAAATGTTTCAGGAGAGCCTAGTCTGGAATGTGTGTCTGGGTGAAAAGCCTGAGACGTTGTGGCAGTGGAATGCACATGTCAATTTTTTTTTAGTCCAGCTTCCTGCAGAAAACTGAGAGAGAATTATTCAGTCCCAGTCACCTCAAAGCTGCCTGTTCTCCTCACAGTGAGCTTGATCAGCCCCTTGGGGCTGTGATACCTCCCATGTGATGACTGCTCTGTAGCAGAGAGCTTCTGGGACCATCTCTTTTTGAGATGTGACAAGTCCTTGCCTCTCTGAGTGGAGGAGGAGTTCAAAAAGGCCTGGTCCAGTTTCTCATACCAGTTTGTCACAAAAGTGCTGCAGCAGAGAACTGAAAAGCTTTTGCTGCTTTTCCTGAGAGCTGTGAGTTAGAATCCATCCATGGCTTTTCTTTCAGTCCTTTATTGGGAAAGCTGGAGTTGGTTCACAGTATTAAACCCATTGCATTTTTCCAGCTGAAGACTTTTGGCTTTAGCAGAACCAGAGTCTCCCCAGCTCTGGGTGTCCTTAGGGCAATGCCAGCCCTGGATGGCACCTCCCTGTTTGTTCAGGCTGCCATTTCACAGGTGTTTTCCATGTTTTAGGAGAACATCCTCAGAGAATGTCCCAGAGAACATGGCGTGATGCACTTCATGTTCCCTTTGGAGTTGTTTTGGGGAGCTTTGTGAGCACAGGCCTGGGGACACAACAACCATCAGTGTTCTCCCTGCTGCAGCAGTAGGCTGAGCCATTCCTGCTCCTGGCAGAGCAGGAATTCAGAGCTCCTGGCTGAGTCTGAATCCCCTGTGATGATGAGCCTCCCTCTCTGCATGCTGTCTGCTGTGTGTGAGATACTACTGCAGCATAATTAATCACATTTTTGGCCCATAACATGCTGACCCATGATTTTCTCAAAACAAGCGGAATTTAGGACATGTAGGAAGTAGAGCCACCTCCCTAGACAGATGTACTAATGCAGGTGAATTTGGTTTAAGCTGTAGATTTCTGCTGCTGTTTCCTGAAATGCCTGTTTCTCTCCCCAGAGAAGCACACCCAGCCCAGTTCACCAGAGCAGAGACTCATCGACACTTGAAAAGCAGATTGGTGCTAGTTCTCATAATGGCATAAGCAATGCTGCTGGAAACAAGCCTCTGGCTTTGGCTACCTCAGGTAACAGCCTCACCTGTGCACAGCTGCTCCTGGGTTGGGACAGCACCTGAACACACACACAAGAGTTTTCCAAGCACTTCTTGCCAGGTCCTGCAGGCACTGGAGTGCTGGGTAGCTGTGGGTGGGAGAAGAGACATCCTGCTCTGATGTGCCTCCAGCTTGGGTGCATCTGGCCTAAAGGGTTGGGTTGATGTGCCTTTACTTGTAAATAAACTGCTTCTGTAAATTCTCTGGGCATCCAGAGATTCCTACAGATTTACAGTGTGGCAAACCTGCAGAGTGTTGTACAGCCAAGTTCTGAGCTGGTGATCTGGCTCTGAAAGTTTTATTTTACAGGGTCTTTAAATAGCAGAACAATTTTTTTGGAGCAGGTTATGGAGGTGCCTTGTGAGCACCTGTAAAGGCACAAGAACCTGGGTGGGAAAAGCTCAAATGGGAGAGGATAGGGGGGATCCTTTTAGGTGTACACATTGCTTCTGACTCACTCACCCATGGAAATCATGGTCTTTAGCTACTCTGAGAATGTTGTGGGCCAGGAAAAGTAGGTTCTACAGCTGATCTCTCAGCAGAGAGTACTTTTGTGCTCAGTGTTTAACACCCTGAGGGGCTTGGGTTGTTTCAATATCAAATATGCAAAATATTCAATAGCAATATGCAAAAGACTTGGCTGCATTTTTCTATAAAGCCAATGAAGTATTTAAAAAAACCTTGTTGTAAGCCATAACCATGTTGTTCCCTTCTGCCCTTTTCATTTAGAGAGCCCAGGCCATCCTGAGCCCTAAACCCATTTATGATACCCCATGACAAACACTGAATTCCCTTCCCAAGATTCATCCCTTGTTGCATTTTTCTGCCACTATGTCTTTGACAGTCCCCTGTCACTTTCTAAGTCACAGCCTTTTGTGAGGAGGAGGGGCTGTGTAGATGGCAAAGTCCTTTTTATTTTGGGGAAGGGAAGGACTGAGTCTGGCCATCCATTTCCTTGATGAAAGAAAGGGTTTGAGAGTATAGGAGCCCTGATTTGAAAAGGGATAATAGTTCAAACAAAGCTTAAACTTGAATTCCATGTAAAGCTGGGAGGAGCACTTGTTCTGTGGGATACCTCCATACACCATGTGGATTTTCCTGGACTGGCAAGAGAGCAGTGGAAGTGCCTAACCCCCAGCCGGCACCTCAGCACCCAGAGCCACGTTCTCACTGCCCCGTGGAAAAGCAGCCTTGTGCTTTCCATATAATCCAGGGCTAGTGGCTGTTCTCCAGGCAGAGCTGGAATCCCTCTGAGCCCTCCCAGCCCTTTACTCAGTGACCTCTCCCTTGCTCAGCCCCAGCAATGATCTATACTTTCCCTCTCAACAGGTTTTTCTTACTCTTCTGGCTCCGTGGCAGTCAATGGAAATCTTACAAACAGCCCAGCCCATCTTAACCATAGTGTTGATCAGGCAGCTCTGGACGACTCTGGGAGTCTCTTTAACTCTGTAGGGTCTCGGAGTTCCACTCCACAACATCCTTTGCTAATGATGAGGAACTCTGGGCAGAACTCCCCTGCTCAGCAGCACTCGAGCCCCCGCTTAAGTGGCCCGGCCCAGAGCCTGGCAGGGGGACTGCAGAGTGCAGAGGCTCAGAAGATCTTTGCCGAAGGAACAAAGGGGGACCTGCAGTGTGATGCAGCGTTTTCAGATCCTGAGAACGAGGCCAAGAGGAGAATCATCTTTACAATCTCTCCTAATACAGGACATGTAAAACAATCCCCTTGCAGCAAGCACAGCCCGGTGCCGGGCCAGGCCCACGCGCAGGACGGGAAGAAGCGGGGCCGGCGGAAGAGATCCTGCGCTGGCACCCCCGGGAACGGCGCCGTCTCCCCGAAACGCAAACCCCTGCCCTCGGTGGCCGGGCTCTTCACACAGCCCTCGGGCTCACCCCTCAACATCAGCTCCATGGTAAGGACCTGGGCCACAGCGCAGTGCAGACCTCAAAAATCCAATTAGTGAAGAGAAACCATCTGTAAATACTGCTGTTAAATATCACTGTCATTATCTGTACATAACTATCACTAGCATTATCTATATATAATGATATACTATATACATACATGTACACTATATATATACTATATATACCATATATAAATATCACAATTAAATATCGTTATCATTATCTACATATAATGATATACTGTATACATACATATACACTATATATACTATATATACCATATATAAATATCACAATTAAATATCATTATCATTATCTGTATATAACTATCACTATCATTATCTACATATAATGATATACTGTATACATACATATACACTATATATATACTATATATACCATATATAAATATCACAATTAAATATCACTATCATGTATATCTATATATCTCTCTATATATCTATAACTATCACTATCATTATTTATATATAACTATATACACTATATAGAAACACTATATATATACTATATACCATATATAAATATTGCAATTAAATATCACTATCATTATCTGTATATAACTATCACTATCATTATCTATATATATTATATACATATATATACCATATATAAAGATCACAATTAAATATCACTATCATTATCATTATCTGTATATAACTATATAATATATATACACTATGTGTATACTATATACCATATATAAATATTACAATTAAATATCAGTCATTATCTGTATATAACTATCACTATCATTATCTATAAATAACTATATACATATATATACACTATATATTTAAACACTATATATATGCTATATGCCGTATATAAATATTACTATGGAATATCTGTCTATATAATAACATAAAGAAATATATTAAATATAAAAAGTATATATTACATATAGTATATAATGTTTAATATATTATGTATTATATATGTTCTAGAATATATTGTTTATATAATTATTATATTATTACATATGATATACAATATATTTTATTATATAATGTAATATAATATGTTAAATTACATTATATTACATTATATATATTATAGTTTGTACATCATTATATCATACACATTATATATTATATAGAAATATATTTACATTTATAGAATTATTATAGTAAATATAATAATAAACTAGCAATATAAATTTTTAAAAATACATCTTAAAATAACTTCATAATACTTATGTCCCCCAATCATCTATTCTATGAATATTAAATATTACATATTAAATTATACAACGTTAATCTAATTTAAAAAATTGAAAGAAAGTTTATTAGCAAGAACTACTCTTACTCCCACACATCCTTCACACAAACTATATTATCAAGAATAAACAACAAAAAACTCCTGTCTTTTTACTCTTAATTAATTTTCTAACTAACTAAAACAAAAAAACTCAATAAACTATAAGGTTTTTTTCATTTTTCTTTAAACTATTCAAACCTACTCTAAACCAAAACTGCTCCACAGCAGGGAGAATTCCAGGCTGGAATTGCTCTGCAGACTCTTTGCAGCAATTCTCCTGCCTCTCGTTTTCAATAAGTTTGTGTAGAAGCAGAATGTCTTCAAAGAGCTCTTTGCTGTCAGAGCATTAAAAATTAAAAATAATCTCCTCCCTCACGACAAAGAGCTTGTTTCTGCACTGAAGTTGATTTTTAAAGCTGTAGATTCAATATTTTGAAAATAGTTTAAGCTAAGATTGACTAAACAGCAGAGGAGTGCCAGAAGCATATGGCATTCTTGCTAATGAAGCCAGCTAGAGAGTTGTGTGCATGTGATCCTGCAGTGCAGTTTGAGAAGAAAAAGTTTATCCCAGATTGTCATTTCTGATTTCAGACATAAAATCAAAGAATGAAAATGAGTTATTTTCCAAGCTTTCACCCCAAGTTCTAATGCAGGAGGTGGAATATAGCAGCAGCAGTGCTGAACAAGCAGCTGTTGGATATCCCAGAGCAAGTTAAACCTACATTAAAATCCTTAACAAGATGCCTTTCCAGGATACTCTCATCTGTAACTGCTTTCTTTCCTTCTCACCCAGGTCAATAACATTAACCAGCCCTTAGAAATAACAGCCATTTCCTCTCCTGAAAACTCCCTGAAGAACTCTCCTGTTCCTTACCAGGACAATGACCAGCCCCCAGTGCTGAAAAAGGAGAAGCCCCTCGTTCAGAGCAACGGTGTCCATTACTCCCCCCTGACATCGGATGACGAGCAGGGCTCTGAGGATGAGCACAATAGCAGCAGGTGAATGCACAGGCACAGTTTCAGGATGAGATTTCTCTCAGGGCTGATAACACTGCTCTCAGCAGGAGGGGTGTGTTTAAACCTCTTTGTTCCCCTTGCTGGAAGCCCCATCCCATTATCTCAAATCTCTTCTGTGGCTGAAGCTGTGAACAGGGAAGCTATTCAGGTATAGAATGTGGGAACCTGCTGCTGCTGCTGCTGTGTTTGCAAGGCTGGCAGGATCTGGCCTTGGAGATAACTGGTGGAGAAATGAGGGAGAAATGGAGGAGACTGAGGAGAAACTCCTCAGGGGCTGCAGCTCCTCCCGAGGGGAGGCAGAGGGGCAGGGGCTGAGCTCTGCTCTGGGACAGGAGCCCAGCAAGGGCTGGAGCTGTGTCAGGGCTTGGCACGGAGCTCAGGGAAAGGTTCTTCCCCCCGAGGGTGCTGGGCACTGCCCAGGCTCCCCAGGGAATGGTCCCGGCCCCAAGGCTGCCAGAGCTGCAGGAGCGTTTGGACACCGCTCTCAGGGATGCTCAGGGTGCCATTGTTGGGGGGTCTGGGCAGGGCAGGGGCTGCACTGATGATCCCTGAGGAATCCAGCTCAGGATATTCCAGGATTCTGTGATTTTCTTACCATATTGCTTTGTAGGAGCACTGAGGTCATGTGTGGTCTCTATGGATCTGTCTCCTGCTCATTTCCAGTTTGAAACTTTGTTTAAAATTCTTCTCTTCCTGCCCCAAACTATTGAAGTGTTGCTCTAGAAATGGATTGTTTGCCACCCTTTGCCCGCCTGTGGGGTGCAATATTTTTCATGTTTAAGATGCTGGAAAGCTGTCCAAGGGCAGGGCTAGATGGGATATTGGGAAAAAGTTTCCCCCTGTGAGGGTGGGGAGGCCCTGGCACAGGGTGCCCAGAGCAGCTCTGGCTGCCTTTGGATTCCTGGAAATGTCCAAGGCCAGGCTGGACAGGGTTTGGAGTAACCTGTGGGGTGGCACTGGATGGGCTTTAATGTCCCTCCCAACCCAAACCATCCTGTGCTTCTGTGAAAACTAATCATTACAGAAATGTGGTTCTACTTTTTTTGAAAGAAATACAGGAACAAATTTCTCTGAACGTGCACTAACCCTGTCAAAGAGCAGTAATTCTGTAGTAGCTCCTGCCTAAAGTTTGTGGTGGGATTTTTGGTGCTTATAAGTTACTTTAGTGACACAAAACTGTGGAATTGACGTGGTTTTTATTCTCTCTCATCTGATAAGACCTGATCCTGAGGGGTATAGAAAGTGAGAATAAATGTGCAACAGGTTTGTTGTAAGTCCTATAACCTTTTTATTTTTCCATTAGAATTGAGAGGAAAATTGCAACAATATCATTGGAAAGCAAATCTCCACAGAAGACTGTTGAAAATGGTAGGTGTGAGGAATGGGAATTGTTTGTGATGGCTGGGGATGGGTGAAGCTGTCAGGCAGTGGGAGGTTTCTGTCTGCTGCTGAACAAAGTGCCATTCTTAATCATCATTAATCCAGGTGGCTGCTAATTACAGATTTTTGGTCACTTCTTTCTGTAATCACAGGTCACCAAAGATCTGAGCGTTTTTTCCACTGGTTCAAGGTTTGAGGAGGGATCTGTAGTGCAAATATTAGGGGGAAAAGCAGATCAGTGCCTCTCAGACTTTTCCTCTAACAGTTTAACACTCAGAGTGTTAAACTGAATTTTAAGGTCTTTAAGGTGACTTCACAAATATTTCTGCCTTTGGTTCAGAAACAGAATTACAGAATGATAAAAGGTGTGCACTGAAGGATAAAAAAGGAGGGTTCTGGAGCAGCTGAGAGAGCTGGGGAGGCTCAGCCTGGAGAGGAGTCCTCAGTCTCTACAGGAGGGAGCACCCTGGGGTGGATCAGGCTCTGCTTGCAGGAAGTAAAGGACAGAACAGGAAGAAATGGCCTCAAGCTGTGCCGTGGGAAGTTTAGATTGGATATTGTGAGAATTTCTTCACAAAGTATTGTCAAGCATTGGAAGGGGCTGCCCAGGGCACTGGTGGAGTCCCCATCCCTGGAAGTGTTCACATAACCAGTGGATGTGGCACTTGAGGACATGGTTTAGTGATTACCGTGCTGTTGGTGCTGGTTGATGATTGGGCTGGATGATCTTAAAGGTCTTTTCCAGCCTTAAGGACTCAGTGATTCAATAAATCCCCACTCTCAAGGGGCAGATTTAGTGAATGATGCTTATTAACATTTTAAACCTTCCCCCCCACAACCAGGTGGCAGCTTATCAGGGAGGAAACAAGCACAAAGCAATGAGAACATGAACAGCAGCAAATGGAAATCGACTTTTTCACCGATATCTGACATCAACCTGACCAAAACCACAGACAGCCCCTTGCAGGCGGTGTCAGCTCTGAGCCAGAACTCCCTGTTTGCCTTCAGGCCGCCCTCCGAGGACGGGCTGCCCATGGACACCAAGGTCCCAGGACACCCCAGGAAGAGCCTGGCAGTGCCCTCGGATGGGCTGAGCCCTGGCACAAACCCCCCCAATGGCTTCACCTACAACGGGGGCCTGTCCTCCGAGCTGGGCCTGCACGGCTTCATGGACAGCGCTGCCCTCCCTCACAAAGCTGCAGACACGGCTCCCAACTGCTCCCTGGGCTTCCCCTCGCAGCGAGCCAAGGACCTGGGCGTGCCAGACACGAACCTTTTCCTCAACAAGAGGCAGCTGGATGGTCTGGGCACCAAGGGAGAAGAGCTGAGCCGGCCGGGGGTGAAGGGCAAAGAGCTCAGCGAGCTGAGCGCCCGAGCGGGGGGGTCTGTGGAGAAAAACTCTGTGCAGCACAACGGAAAGATCGGCAAGGGAAGGGACCGAGATGTGGAGTTCAAAAACGGCCACAACATTTTCATTTCTGCTGCTGTTTCGTCTGGTGGCCTTCTGAATGGTAAAAGCCTTTCTACTGCTGTTTCCTCAGCAGGGACCCCGGCGCCGTCGGTCCCGACGCACCATCCTTTCCTCAACACTCTGACCACTGGATCACAGTTCCCCCTCGGCCCCATGGCCTTGCAAGCAAACCTCAACTCGGTGACAAATTCCTCAGTATTGCAGTCCTTATTTAATTCAATGCCAGCTGCTGCCAGTCTGGTCCACGTGTCATCAGCTGCAACCAGACTGACTAATTCTCACACTATGGGGAACTTCTCTCCTGGGGTTACAGGTGGAACAGTTGGAGGTAGGCAGAACTCTTTCTCTGGTATAAGACAGGGCCTAAAGGAAAGTCTGACACTGCCTCTCCAGGGGTGAAACCCTTTCATTTCTACAGGATACGAAGCAGATCTGTCCCACATAACCAGTCTCCTCTCTCTTTCTCTCTCTCTCTTGGAATTGCTAGGATGATTTCAGTTCCCCACAGTGAAATCTCATGAGCTTTGTCTGCTAGATGAGCTTGTTGTACCACCTTAATGAAACAAAACACCCAGACTTTGTGATTGATAATGTTTGCTTGTTCAGATGTTGCTGTGTTGGAACCAACTTAGGTCTGCCTGCAGGTAACAGATTTGACTTGTCCTGGTACCATGTTAAGGATCTCTAACTTGTCAACTTGAGTAAAGGTTGAGATTAGGCCTTGAATGGATTTAGCGTGATCCAGGAGGAGCAGAACATCAGAGGAGCTGGTGTTGGGAGTTCTGTAGCATTCTGGCCCTTGAATGGACATGAAGAGCATTTCTGGCCCGGAAGGGCAATGCCATATGCACCTTGCACTTCTGGGATTCTGCACAGGCTTGGCTTCTGTGGCCCACACTGGGGACAAGCTGGCAGGACTAGAAGATAGGCTGAACCTGCCATTTCTAAGTGTCCAGGGCAGTTTTTCTTAGCTGTCCATAATCATTCAGGCACCATGTCGGGAAATCCTAACTCTGACATCTCTCAGCATGTAGATTTGCTGGAATTACAACTCCCCTCTGCTGCCCTGTAAGTGGGGGAGCAGGAGGGTGGGGAGGGAAGAGCAGCACTTTGAGTCTTCAGATAACCAACTCTAAAGACCACTTCTAATCTCATCAAAACTCTGCCCGTGTGGTATAGAGCTGACAGTTCTTGGGTCTGACCATTTTTCCTCGTGGCATTTAGAGGTTGGCAGTAGGAAAGGTAAGTGGAACCTTTTGTACCTCCTGGCCTGCACCATTACTCTTCATTGCTTGCTGCCTTCTCACACTGCATATTTTTGTATGGGGCTGTAACTATTATAATTTTGCTCTTTGTTTCTTTTTTATTTTTTTTCTTTTATTGTTTTGTTTCTCTTGTCACTTGAGACTGTACAAAGCCCATCTGTTGAAGCTGAGTTTTTCTCTCCTGTTTGCAGGTATTTTTAACCATGCGGTGCCTTCTGCCTCCTCTCCTCATCAATTTGGAGCCAGTTTCAGCAGCAGTGCTGTCTCTAGCAGCACCGTGCTAAGCTTAAACCCTCTGCAGGCTGTTGCCAGCACCTCATCCTTCCCACCCTCTTCCTCTAATTTAGTAACTTCTAGTGAGGCTAGACCTGCTCAGCACCTCAACAGAGCGCCAGTGCAATCTGTCTTCCATCCCCCTCCTCCCCCTCCTAACGTGTCCTTGCCTCCCCCTCCTCCTTTACTTGCTTCTAACTCCGAGCCTGCTCTCCTGCAGAACGTGCCCTCCATCCCTCCTGGCGAGACGTTCCTGCCCTCCTCCTCTGCTCCTGTCCAGTCTAACTCTTCTTTGTCTATTAAACTGGCTTCTCTCCAGCACAAACCCTCCCGCCCCTCCTTTACAGTGCACCACCCGCCCCTGCCCCGCGTGCTCCCGCAGCCCAACGCCGCTGGCACGGCCGCTATGTGGGTGACCCTTGGCATGCAGCCTCCTTATGCTTCGCACCTTTCGGGGGTTAAGCCACGATAAAGAGCTTGCTTAGCTAACAGTTCTTGTTTTGTAAGGTAAGGCCAGACTCAAAACCGGAGGAGTTTGCGTGCGAGATGCTCACTGACGCTTCTTCCTTTGCAGAGAGAGGTCGGGGCCAGGCTCTGTGAAACAGAAACCTCTGAAACGGGGAAAGTGACCCCTAAAATGGGAGAGACAAACCTCTAAAATGAGGAGAGAAATCTCTAAAATGAGGAGAGAAATCTCTAAAATGTGGGGAGTAAATTACCTGATGGCAGAGGATGGAAAATGTTGGTGCTCTCTGTTCTGGGAGTCAGGATTTCTCGACAAGGAGTGCTCACAGGGGTAACTCTGCTCTGGCTCAGGGTTATGTTCAAGCTGAGATCTCTTCATAGAAAGAGAGTATTCTTTCTGGAGGTAGTAACAGGAGGAAATGTCTATTTTCTGTGTGGTTTCATACAGTTGTTGGAAGTGGGTGTTGCCCACCTGATCCCCCTCCCCTCCTGCACAGCCTGTTTATCCCAAACCAGGCCTTGTCCATAGCACTGAGGTGCTCAGAGGTGCCTCCGTGGCTCTGTGTGACAATGTGGTGGTCAGTAAAAACTGCCAGTCAACAACAGCTGCTCTAAATAGTCATAAAGTTAAAAATCTCTGGCTTATAAGCTTCAGCTTTGCTTGGACAGTGAATTTTCTGGGCCTGCAGTGCAGTCAGTGTCCCCTGCATCACTGCAAACACAACTACAGGTAGCAGAGAAGGGCTGTGACACCCCTGTCACTTCCCTGTGCTGGACTTGCTGCCAGGGCCAGCAGGAACAGTCTCAGCAGATGTTTTATTTTTGCTCCCAAGCCCTGGGAGCACAGGGAATGTGCAGGGGGAAGTGGGCTCAACTCTCCACAAAGGCTGTAGGAGAGGAGGGTTCTGGAGGCTGTGTGCATTTCTCCTGAAGCAGGTATTTATTGAACTGTCTCTAGAGCTGCTCCAGAATAAACTGTACCACCACAGAGCTGGGTACTGTGGTTCATGCAAACACTCTGTGGCAATCCTGCTGTACCAACTCGTGCTTGCCAAGTGCATCCAGCCCTGGAGCTGGCTCCGTGCTTTCCTTGTAGGTCTGTGATGTTGTTGCTCTGCACTGGTACCAAAGCTACAAACGTGGCTGAACACACTTTGCTGCTTATAAAACTCGATTACAACATACCTGAGAGAGCCTCTGTGCATTATGTGTAGTGTCTTCCTCATCAAATTCCTCCTCAGACATCACAAACTCCTGGTTTAGGCTTTTGGGAGGCACGTAAGTATTCTTAGGACAGGGAGGCTGAGGAAGGGCTTGGTGTGCCAGCAGAGAGGTGGGCCTGGAAAACCCCAAACAGAGAGAGAATGGGAATGAAGGAAGATGGGGATGGTGAGGGGGGTCAGTCTGGGGTCTGTGTATGAGGGCAGTGTGAGAGTCTCTGCTGGAATTACTCGAGGCCATGCTGGACTAGGATCCATCAGGTCTGACAGTCCCTGTCACTGAAAAATTCTGGATATAGAGGCACAAAACGGTCTTGTAGAAGAGTAGCTGGATGTCAAAGCTGGGTTGTGGAGCACAGGAGCAGAACTGATGGTAGCAGAGGTGGTTGTGATCCCAAGCCCTGTGACTTGAAGGCAGGTCAGATATTGGAGCAGTGTCCTTGATTTGAGTGAGAATAAATGTGTTCAGTCCTTGAGGAGCCAGGGCTGGAACCAGGAACTGGGGGCTAAAAGAACTTGCTTTGCTTCTCTTCTGTGGAGCCAGGCTGGGAGAGCTGGGGGTGTTCACCTGGGGGTGTTCAGCTCTAGGGAGAGCTGAGAGTCCCTGGCAGGGCCTAAAGGGGCTCCAGGAGAGCTGGAGAGGGACTGGTGACAAGGGCTGGAGGGACAGGACACAGGGAATGGCTCCCACTGCCAGAGGGCAGGGCTGGATGGGATATTGGGAAGGAATTGTTCCTGGGAGGGTGGGCAGGGGCTGGCACAGGGTGCCCAGAGCAGCTGTGGCTGCCCCTGGATCCCTGGAAATGTCCCAGGCCAGGTTGGACAGGGCTTGGAGCAGCCTGGGACAGTGAAGGTGTCCCTGTCCATGGCAGGGGTAAAATGGGATGAGCTTTAAGGTCCCTTCCAACCCAAGCCTTCCTATGATTCTTAAATCCCTCCCCCGGAATACTAATAACAAAACTCAAAGCAGATTAACTTGTACTTTAAAAAGGTGAAGTACTGAGGGGGGAAATACCTTTTTTTTTACTCTTTTCCTCTCCCTTGATGTCAGTCTTTTAGGACAGAGTTCAACACAGTCACAGCTTGGAAAACTGCAGGATTTGGAGGGGCCACGTGTCCCTTGGAACATCCATCCTTTCCTCTAGTTGGGATTGGGTCAAGATTTGCTTCATCTGAGGAGGTCTTGGAGCAATGTAGGAGTGATTGACACATCTAACAACACAGCAGATTTTTGCCTTTTATTTAGATGAGTCTCTTCCTCTCCTCCTGTTGTGCAGGTAACTAGGATTTCTACCTCAACCCAATGTGACCTATGCAAGGACAACGTGGACCAACTTCACTCGGCTTCCACTGAAAGGTGCTCACCTGGCCTGTGCAGGGGTTTCTACTCTCTTACTACTGGACAAAATAAAAAAAACAAAAAAACATAAAAAAGACCTAAACAACAGAGCAAACATTTACTGTGAATCTGAGTAAAAAAAAAGGAAAAAAGGCAAAAAAAAAGGAAAAGAAACGCTTAAAGCTCCAGTTTGTATTGTTAATAGTTTAGATAAAGTATTTATCTTTTTTTTAAAGTGAAAACAATTTTGACTTATTTTATTCCACCTAGACTCATAAATACAAATTCTTATTATTAAATTCTCTGAATACTAAAGGACTGGCACACCAGCAGAGATGTAAAAGAGCCTCCTTGGTGCTATTTTGTCCGTCAGAACTGTGCCTCTGGTTTGAATCCTTGGTGCTGATTTTGGGGGGTTGACCAATGCCAAACCCAGTTCTTAAAGGTCTGCAGATTATTTATTCCCCTGACTCTGTTCATATCCCAAAATCCACTTGCTTGGCAGCTGGGGCTGACAGAGAATTCTCCTCCCTGGGGTTTGGTTTGGACTGAGCCAGGCGCTTTTGAACTGGGTGAGTTTTAATTGAGTCTGTGACTATCGAGGGCTCTGCTCTCCTCTGGAGCAGCCTGGGTGGGCAGAGCCCACGCAGGCACAGTTGGAACAGGAGAAATCCAAGTGCTGCCCCATCCCAACCACTTCCCTGGGCCATTTGCAGTTGCTGGTGGCGCTCGGGTCACTGTGAATTTTGGTAGCTGGTCTGGTAACGCTTCTTGGGGCTGCCCTTGGTGTGTGAGCAGGGTGTGTTCAGTTGTGTGAACACCTCACTGGTGCTGCTGCAGCCCTTGCCCCAGCCTTGGCAAGACTCAGCATTGTCCTTGTGTCCTGCTGCAGGGTGCAGGGTTTGCTCAGCTCGTTGTTTTTTCGTTCCAAGCACGACGTGTTTCCTTGGTAGGGTTTTGATACTTGACTCTGACCTGGCTTGGCCGTGTACATGGATTGACAAGGTGCATTTTGCTTTCGTATTCCTTCATTTTTGAGTAGGTTCTTGAATTGTAGTTCACAAAAACACCCTGACCTGGCTGCCTGTGCTGCCACTGTCCCCCTGGGGCAGGGACTTGTGTCGTGACTCAGTGTTGTGTGTGCAGGAAGGGCCGATTTTATAGAGCTGTGATGAAAACTTCTAAGTTTCCTATGCTTTATTTCCTTTATTTTTAGGTTGTACAATGCACAATGAACCTGTAAAAACTTATTTATTCAAGTGCACAAAGTGAGGAGGGGAAGGAGGGTCCATTTAAGTAGAAATCAGGCTGGTCTGAATTCAGGTCAGGCCAAGCACCAATAAAGGAAACTGCAGTAGAAAGGGGATTGCAACAGCAAAATGACTGGAAAAAAAATCACATTCAGGCTTTGGAAAACACCTCCCTGCTGACGCTGGTGCTTAGAGGGGCAACACTGTCTTTGAATCCTTTCTAGTGCTCCCTGGTGAGTCTCCCACTGCAGCAATCAGGCACTGGCAGGAGCTCCATGGAGCATCCTGGGCTCACAAACAACTGCTCAGCTCCTGCCTCTGGTTTTGGAGCCACTGAGGTCCCTGTGCCCTCCTGTGCTCTCCTGCTGTCTGCATCCAGCAGGGCTGGAAGGGTTTGGAGAGGGGGTGAGGGGCTGCAGCAGCTCCCACCCTCTGCAGGGTTCAGCTCTCTGTGCCTCATCCTGGGCAGTCTTAGGGGAGATTTTGGATTTTTGTTCCTGAGTGTCTTCCATGGGAACCTCTGTGTGCAGACTCTGGGGTCTGGCTCTGCCTCCTTATCCCCTGGGAAGAGACTGAAAGCCCTGGGAGCTGGGGGAATTTTGGAATGTTTTCTGCTTTGTGTGTCCTGCTGAGGGACTGGCAGCACAAGGAAATCCTGGAAAAGGGCAGGAATGCTCAGGGTGAGAGGAACATCCAGTAGCTTCTCGTAGGAGCCAAACACAGTGAATGTCCTGGAATCCAGGAGCACAATGTAACCCAGATGTTTTGCAGCTGGGAGTTGGGCAGCTCCAGCTTCTTCCCCAGAACACAGCAGAGTGCTGGGGCCTCTGGAGACTGTAAATGAGTGATTGCTGGAGGGGCAACAGCCTTAATTAATTTCCTAATTACCTCTCCCCCATCGTTTATATCTCTGGTGAGAGAGAGAGGAGGAAATACAAATAGAAGCTTTTCATCCCCCTGATTTTATCAGATCCATTCCTGCAAAGGGACCAGGATGTGGTGCCCCTTAGGGCTCTTATGCCTCCCTTCACCTCCAGCCATGGAGATCCAGGAAGAAAACTCTGCTGCCATCCCTTGTCCTGGCTTGGTTGGTGCCCAAGGCACTCACAGGATTCGTGCTGGAGAAGGAACCAACCCACAGATTCCATGGAACCCCCTGTGCTTCCCAGCACTGCTCAGCTGTGTCACCCTGCTGGCACCTGGCACTCCCTGCATGATGAGGAGGGACAGATCCTGGTGGGAATGATGGGCTCTGCACCCAGCGGTTCTGGGGAGCCAGGCTGAGCTGTCAGAGAGGCAGGGTGGCCTGGGCACTGTGTCCTCACAGTTGGACTCACTGATCTGGAAGATCTTTTCCAACCTGAACAATTCTATGATTCCAGGACCTTTTGGAGCTTGTCACCTGCCTTTGGTGAGTGTTGTGGAAAAGCAAAGCCCATCTGTCCCTTGGTGTCACCTCTGCTCACTGCTCAGGTGGCCAGCCAGTGTGCAAGGCAGGGCTGGCTCAGGAGCAGCCTTGGGAAAGGGCAGCACAGCCCCTGGAGCTCAGCACCCAGCTGTGACTGACTGAGGCACTGCCAATCCACAGGATTTCTGAGTCTGTGACTCTCCAGATGTCATCCAGGAAGGCCCAAGGGAACCAGACCCAGGAATGAATCTCTGGATTCCTGGAAAAGGGATCCAGACTGCCTGAGCATCAGCCCCAGTGCTTGCTGTTCCCACCCTGCCACTCCACACTGCTGGAATCCAGAGCTGCCCTGGTCTTGCGAGTGTCCTCCCCCCAGATCAGGCCCTGCACTGTTCTGCTCCTGGTAGCAATTCCCAAATTGTGCTTCCAGAGGGGCCTGCTCAGCACTGAGGTTGGAAGCCAAGGGGGTCAGTTTGTGACTGGTGCCTCAGCACTGGCTGAGCTGGGAGATGTTTTTGCCAAGAGATTCCTGGTTTTGTCTTCCTTCTCCCCAAGCTTTTATTGCTTTGCCATGATTTGGGGCAAAGCTTGACTTAAAATTGTGGAATCACAGAACATCCTGAGTTGGAAGGGACCTGGAGGCTCATTGAATCCAACTCCTGGGCAGTCCCTTACTGCTTTTGTGCACACTGGGAAGAGCTTTCACCTGGCTGAAGGCAGACCTTGGAGCTGGTGGGATCTGATCCACACTGCTGGAACACCGAGCCAGAAGCTGAAACCTGTTTGCAATAATTAAAGATCCTTTGGAGCAATGAAAGCCAAACAATTCCAAAAAAGAGAATTTCTGCTGGTGCTGGTCCAGTCATTCCAGGGCTGTCACACAATTCCCCCTCCTCCGTGTCCCTGCTGCCAGCAAAGGACTCGCCAGGAAGCAAAAACACAGGGAGCAAGTGTGCTGCCAAAAAAATGGAACTTCCTGAGTGCTGTGCTGAAGAAAACCTGTCCCTGCTGCTGCATGTCAGCCTTGAGGAACAAGACTTGCGTGGGCTCTTCCTTTTTTGGGGATTTGCCACCTCTGTCTCGCCAGGCCCAGTCCCCTGGGACCCACACTGCTGGTAGGACTCCAAAGTCACTGAACCTAAATTTGGGATTTGCTGCAGATGAGTCATTCAGCAGCAATTCTTCCATCAGCCAGGGGTGTGGGGACAGCCAGCAGTTGGATTGCTGAGGGCACAGTGGGAAAACTTTGCTGAGGATGTAGAGGCTGGATCTGAACTGGTGCAGGGATAATGGGGGTGTGGAGGTGTCCCTCCATCACCTCAGCTTGGCTCTTCCTGCAGGAAGGTGTGGGTCAGTCTGCACAACCAGGGAACATCTCCTCAGTTCAGTTGTGGATGCAGTGGGAGAGGAGGAGGAGAAGGAGGAGAAGCAGTGTTTTAGGGAAGCAGCAGGGAGGGCAGCACATCCATACTGTCCCTGGCATTCCGGGACCCAGCATCACCTCCAGCTCCTGATCAGCAGGAGTTTGTGTCTCCTCAACCAGACAGATCAGAAATTCTTGTGCTTCCATCTCTTTTCCTTCCTTCCTGTTGGGGACAGCACTTTGTCTTCCAGTGCAGGCTTTGTGCTCCCCTGCTCTTGGCTGGGGTTTGGCTCTGGGCTCAGCCTGGCATGGGCAGTGGGATTCCCCCTGTGCCAGGACTCGCTGGTGGGATCAGGCTGAGCTGGAGGGTCTGAGTGTGGAATCACACCCACAGCCCCTGAAGTCCTGCAGGCAGAAGGTGACATCACTTGGTCGTGAATGGATTTACTCATCTCTTTTTGGATCCAGAGATTCCAAATCCCCAGGACTTGACACTCCTTAGTGTGAAACTCACCCAGCTCTGGGTCACGCTCAGTTCAAGCGCTGAGTTACTTTCCTCTTTCTTTAGTCAGAACTGAATCCTTGAGGAAGTCACTTGAGCAATTGCAGCCTGGCATTGAAGACGTTTCCAGCCTCAACAACTCTTCCATCCCATCTGGAAACATCTCCAGCTGGAGCATTGCTCCAGGGCTGCTTGGGGCTGTGTCCCTGCCCTCACCCCACTGGGGACACGTTTGTTTCTGAAACGTGTGCTGGGATCACTTCTTCAGCCTTCTTTGGGGGGACTAAATGACCTTTAAAGGTGCTTTCCAAACTGTTCTGATTCCCTGTACAGACACATCTGGGAGGAGGTGGATGAGACCCAGACCTACCTCACCTGCTGCTCCTGCACCTCCGCCCCAGTGGGGTTCAAGAGTTGGCAGCTCAGGTGCTCCCCACCACAGGGAATTCACTGCCTGTGCTCATCGTTTCCATCTCGTCCCAGCCTCCCTTGCAAGAGCCTGGATCTTGTTCTGCTGGGCTGCCCCTTCCAGGGGAAGTTTTTTCTTGTGGGCTTTGGTTCTTGCTGGGATTGTGTGTTCAGAAAGCAGCATCTGCTACCCCCACCCGTTGTTTTTCCACTTGGAAGAGTCCAGGCAGAGGAGAGGCCAAGGGAGTGGTGGCAGGGACAGTCCCAGCAGTGCAGGGAACACCCAGCCCTGGCTCAGGGAGGGGACAGCCAGTGCTTGCAGCTCCTCTGAGTCCCTTCAGGGCCTCCTTGGCACTGGGGACCTGTGAGACCTGTGGGACCTGTGTCCTCGGGGTGCTCTGGCTCCCCTGCCCCCTCCAGGTCCTGCTGGTTGCTGGCAGAGGAGCCTCCCAGCTCTGGAGCTGTTCTCAGGCTGCTGCTGGTGATTTCCCCTCCCTGCTCATCCTTCCCTGGGCCCTTCCCTCCCTCCTCAGCCAGGTCTGGAGCACCCCCGAGCCTGGGTCCCTGTGCATGGGTCCCTGTCCCTTGGTCGCTGTCCTGGAGCCAGGGTGCTGCTCTGGGCAGGATTCCCCAGGATCCTGGGATTTCTGCTGTGGCTGGTGCTGAGGTGGCTTCTGTGGGTCACGTCCTGTGTGACCCATTTGCTTTGGGTGCTGGAATTCTGATCCAGGGCGTGGAAACCTGAGCCTGCTCCGTGTGTTGTGTCCTGGGTAACTCCACCCTGGAGTTATCCCAACTCCCAGGCGTGGCTGTCGTGGAAAATTCTGCTTTTCTTGTTTTGCCTGAGCCAAAAGCACAGAGAGGATTAAGGATTGGGAGCAGGGGAGGGCCTGAGGCAGGGCTGTGAACCCAAAATCCTTTGGGGAGCAGAAACTACACAGTGTTTTTGTGAACTATCTTTGCAGCACTGAGGAAAAATCACAGGAATTGGAGTTTTGGGAGCGCAGATGTGCAGTCAGTGTGTGAATATTTGAAGTCTTACTGGGTTTAAAGGGGTTTTTTTCTTCCTTTGTTTTTTTGCTTCATTTCCATTTTCCGCTCCATTTTGCGGATCAGGTTTTCACTAAAAGCTGGAGTTCCAGTTTCAAAATGTTGTTGTGCCATATTTTATTTATCCTTATACATTATAAATATATAAATATCTATTTAGACTGAATATTGCATTGAAAGATGCTGTTATTGGGAGCTTCAGGGTTTTAACCCGAGACAAAAATATTTGGGAAATAATTCTCCAGTACTTTTGCTGTTTGGGACCTTCCTGAAGAGGCTCCTTAGGCTCTTTATGGTGTAAAAACAAAATCACATCTGAAAATTCAAAGTTTGATGATGCTAACCCTGAAGTTCCCAGATTTGTGATCCTTTGGTTTTCTCAAGGTACATCTGGTTGCTTTTCTGGTGCAGTCAAATAATTTTTTTAAAGGTTTTGTCTCTGGAGTTATTGAGGAAAAGGTGGAATGGGTTGATCCATCCTGCTTGGCTTTTTTAACCTATTAATCTTTGAAGTGATCGATTTCCAATTAAAACCCAACTTTTTAGGTCTCTGTTCTACTTAAACTTTTTAGGAGTGAGAGCCTGCCCTCGCTGAGTGGGACTTGGATGGGGAAAGCAGTAGATGATGAGGTTGCTGTTGCTCAGGAATTGATTAGTAATCTTTTAACTACTAATAAAAATCCATTTTTCAATGGATTTTTAGAAAAACCCATTTTCTTAGGACAGTGATATGGGATGTTTCCTAGTGAATAGGAATTAGTTTATATAGTTTAGCCTATTAAACTGAATTATTTAAAATTCAAACTTCCCCTAATTTATCTTTTTTTGGTTGTTATTTTTTTGCTTTTTTTTTTTTTAATTTTTTTTTTAAATACTGGTAAGTTGTCCTGTCATTCCTTTCATTCCTGCCTAGCAGTAGTGTGAATTCTGGTGTGTATATATGTATGTATAATATATATATTTCCACCCGGCCTTTCTAATTCTCCACAATGTAAGAGTTAGTTTTTGCTCCCCTCCTTCCACTTAATTTCTTGTGTCTCCCTTGATTTGTAATTGAAATGATGCTTTGAAGTTTTGTCTTTATATTAAAGTGTCTGTATTTTAATACACCGAGCTCGTGTGGACTTTCACTGCCTCAGCAGGACGGGCTGGAATCAAGAGGGAAATGGGATTTGGGGATTTTGTGGGGGCACAGAGGTGGCACCCGCAGCTCTCAGGGTTTGGGGATCCTTTGCTGGGCACTGGGGAGGGACAGCAGGGCCTGGGGACAGCTCTGGGCAATCAAGGGACACTGAGGGGCTGGAGCCTGTCCAGGGGAGGGAACAGAGCTGGGGAAGGGGCTGGAGCACCAGGAGCAGCTGAGGGAGCTGGGGAGGCTCAGCCTGGAGAAAAGGAGGCTCAGGGGGGCCCCTGTGGCTCTGCACAACTCCCTGACAGGAGGGGACAGCC
>VRYO01000038.1:1608406-1629558 GCA_009812075.1 Sialia sialis
CTGGGAGAACTGGGAGATCAGGAGAAGCAGGGTTGGGGGTATTTGGGGGGGCGGTCTACAGGAAAATCAGAAACATAGTTAGAGGTGAGGGACTGGGAAAGAGGCATTGGGAGAACTGGCTGCTCTGGGGTACTGGGGAATCCAGGCTGGGAAACTGGGGGTAGGATCAGGACAGGACTGAGAGTACTGAGTGAAGAGGGACTGGGAGAACTGGACAGCCTGGGGTGGTGGGGCTGGGGGAACTGGAGAATCAAAGTGGAAGACTGGGGTGGGACCAGGGAAGGACTGGGAGTACTGGGAGCATCGAGAGGAGCACCTGAGTGGGAGCCAGTGGGCCTGGACTGGAGAATCAGGACTGGAGTTACTAGGGGTGTAGCTGGGGAGGGAGTGGGGGAGACACACTGGGAGAACTGGGTGCTCTGTGGGGAAGGATTTGGAGTTCCTCAAAGGCCTTTCCAGTGTTTGGCCTCCATGTCGGGAGGTCTAGGGGGACCTCCAGGACCTCACCTGGGGCTTGAGGACACTGCTCAGAGCCCCTGACTGCTGGGAGGCTTGGGGAGCTCTGACCCTCCCATGGTTGGGGGTGGCCTGGGGCTTCTGAGGCTTTGGGGAGTGTTGGGGGAGTGCCAGACCTGGGTGGGGAGGAGAGGGGGAAGCTCCTGGGCCTGTTGGTGCCTCAGGTGGGGAGGGAAGGCTCCTGCTGGGGGTCTCAGGGAGCCTCTGGTGGGGCTGCTTGGCCTCCTTGCGGCCAGCTGGGCTTGGGAGTAGCTGAGGAGTTGAGAAGGGCTCTTGGGGGATTTTCTGGATCCTTGTACTCTGGTTTCCTGAGTTGGTGATACAGGATGTGCTCCATGTGAAATTACATCCCGTGGTGTGTGCCCAGGGCATGTCTGGGGTGTCATCCCCATCCTCTCTGGCAGAGCTGGACAGTTCTCTGCTTCAGTTACCACTCACACTCCTGTCCTTCCTTTTTGCAGACTCTCCGTTTGTCCGGGAGCGGCTGAAGGCCAGAAGTGCCCACCATGGATTTCCAGCACCGGCCCGGGGGTAAAACGGGCAGCGGGGGCGTGGCCTCGGCCTCGGAGAGCAACCGGGACCGGCGGGAGCGGCTGCGGCAGCTGGCCCTGGAAACCATCGACATCAACAAGGTGGAGACAGCCCCCAGCACGGGCCTGCCGCAGCCCGGGCACCGAGGGGAGAGCACAGCCATGACATCCCAGGATGGTTGGGGTTGAAAGGAATGTTAAAGCTCATCCAGGGACACCTCCCACTGTCTCAGCCCTGTCTGGCCTGGCCTTGGACACTGCCAGGGATGCAGGTGGAAAATCCATGCCAGGGCTTCACCACCCTCACCGCCAAGAATTTCTTCCCATGCCAGGACCTCACCACCCTCACAGCCAAGAATTTCTTCCCAATATCCCATCTAAACTTGCTCTTGCTCTATTTGGAGCCATGTCCCCTTGTACCCCTCAGCTCTATAGGAACCCAACCCTTTAGGCTGCACAGTCACCCCAGAGCCTGCTCATCTCCGGGCTGAGGTGTGGGTTGGGTTTCAATACTTCTGTTGTTGGGCATGTGGGGGTTGAATAAGGAATATTTGGGACACAGTGACAGGGAGGTGCCAGCTCTTTTATTTCACCTGTTTCCAGTCTCCTCATGGCTGGTTTGGGTCATGGTGATTCCTGCTGCAGTTGGGAATTCTGTCACCAATGCACAAAGCTGCTGTTGGTTCTCTCTTGTTTCTTGCTTCTAAAGCTCTCTTGTGCTGTTAATTTAAAATCTGAACTCAGCTAGAGGATCCTAGGATATTCTGAGCTGGGAGGGACCCTCAGGGATCATCAGTGCAGCCCCTGTCCCTGCCCAGACCCCCCAACAATGGCACCCTGAGCATCCCTGAGAGCGGTGTCCAAACGCTCCTGCAGCTCTGGCAGCCTTGGGACCATTCCCTGGGGAGCCTGGGCAGTGCCCAGCACTTCCTCCATTGCAGAACTCTGCAGTATTTTGGTTATTCTCTTGCTTTGCCAGTGGATTTTTGCTCATAACTGATTCTTTTCCCAGGACCCCTATTTTATGAAAAATCATCTGGGCTCCTACGAGTGCAAGCTTTGCCTGACGCTCCACAACAATGAGGTGAGAGGAACCCCTGCCTGTCCTGATCCCAGCAGCAGCAATTTGGGAGCAGCAGTAACTTCAGCACCTGGGCAGTGAGTGCTGAGCTGTGCACTGGCCGCTGAGTGACAGGAAGGATGGTCTGACCTGACAGCAGTACACTGAGAGCAGTGTGCACTTCTGGAGTGGGATTCCTCTGAGCTGAGGATTAAAACACTCCTGTCAGGGTGTGATGCAGTCTCCCTGTGACAGCAGTGTTTCAATCATGGCTTCATTTAACTTCTACCTCGTTTTTTATTTCAGGGCAGTTACTTAGCACATACCCAGGGGAAGAAGCACCAGACCAATTTGTAAGTCATCCTCTACCATAACTTTATTCTCCATTACTGAAGCACTTCAATCTTATGATGTTGGGTATCTTTAACTCCATTGCACTCTGATTGTTCTTTTGCTGAGGTTCCTCATGCAGCCAGGAGGCTCAGCCTGGATCTGCTTTAAAAATAGTACTGAAAATCTCCATTTTAAGCTAAAGTTCAAATCCAGTTGTGAAATTTCTGAAGGAAGAGGGAGAAAGAAGTTTAAAAGCAAATTGTCTGAATCTAGTTAGAAGGATTCTGCTTGCCAGAGCTGCAGGAGCGTTTGGACACTGCTCTCAGGGATGCTCAGGGTGGGATTGTTGGGGGGTCTGCAGTGCTAGGGGTTGGATCTGATGATCCCTATGGCTCCTTCCAACTCAGGAGATTCCAAGATTCTGTGATCTGGATTTGTCAATACAGGTTTAGAGAAGTCTGTAAGTTTTATTTTATGGAATTCAGTTTGCTTTGCTTTGTCTGTGGGTTTGGCTTTTTTTTTTTCTTCTTCTTCATTTTGATTTCAAGAATTAAAGTTTTCTCAAATCCATCTGTGGATCCTGGGTGGATCAGATGGTTGAGTGACAGCCTTTAGCTAGAGGGAGGATGGATACAGCTAGGGAAGGGAAATTGGTTTTCCTGGTGTGATTCCTGTGAAGTTCTGTGCTGAGGGATTCAAAGTGCTCCTGGGTATCCTTTAGAAACAAGTGCAGGTAACTCTGAAATTCTGAAATTAATCCCCAGGGCCCGAAGAGCTGCCAAGGAAGCCAAGGAAGCCCCTGCCCAGCCTGCCCCAGAGAAAGTCAAAGTGGAAGTGAAGAAATTTGTGAAAATTGGGCGTCCAGGCTACAAAGGTGAGTCAGGGAGGTCCCTGATGGGCAGTGCCTGCAGTGGGATGTGAATTATTCATCAGTCTTTTTAGCAGCTCTGCCCATGAATAAGATATGTGCTCTCTCCTGGAGTCCTTTTATTGTTCAAATTGCTCATGGAACATCTTTTTATTGCTGACAGGCTCCACTTTAATAATAGATGGGTGTGTCTCAGGCTGCCAGGGAGATGATGGCATTTCATCTCTTCTTCTCTTGTGCTGCAGCAGCTTTCATTAATGCTGTAAATCACTCACTGTGCACAACTCGTGCATTTTCCTGAAATCCCATCATTTTGGCCTTCACTAGAACATTTGGCTTTTTAATCTTGCCAGTGCTTTTCCCCACAGCAGCTGAACTTCAGTAGAGGTGAATGATGGAATAGTTTAGTTTGAAAAATACCTTTAACATCATTGAGTTCAACAGTAAGCTTGGCACTGCCATGTCCCCAGGTGCCACATCCACAGATGTTTTAACATTTCCAGGGATGCTGATTCCTGGACAGCCCCTTCCAATGCTTCACAGCCCTTTCAGGGGAGCAATTTTCCCAATATCCAACTTATATCTGGCCCAGCCTGAGGCTGTTACCTCTCCTCCTGTCCTTATTCAGTGGAGCAGAGCCCAACCCCCCCGGCTGTCCCCTCCTGTCAGGGAGTTGTGCAGAGCCACAGGGGCCCCCCTGAGCCTCCTTTTCTCCAGGCTGAGCCTCCCCAGCTCCCTCAGCCCCTCCTGGGTGCTCCAGCCCCTTCCCCAGCTCTGTTCCCTCCCCTGGACATGCTCCAGCCCCTCAATGTCCTTCTTGGGGTGAGGGGCCCAAACCTGCCCACAGCAGTGACACAATCCCAGCCAGGTTTGGGTTGGAAGGGTCATTAAAGCCCATCCAGTGCCACCCCTGCCATGGCAGGGACACCTTCCACTGTCCCAGGCTGCTCAAGCCCTGTCCAGCCTGGCCTGGGACACTGCCAGGGATCCAGGGGCAGCCACAGCTGCTCTGGGCACCCTGTGCCAGGGCCTGCCCACCCTCCCAGAAGTAGCTTTGGTTAAAGATA
This sequence comes from Sialia sialis, assembly GCA_009812075.1. Taxonomy (NCBI): domain Eukaryota; kingdom Metazoa; phylum Chordata; class Aves; order Passeriformes; family Turdidae; genus Sialia; species Sialia sialis. The sequence continues at coordinate 1,612,781 of VRYO01000038.1, forward strand.
ATGTGACATTCTGTTTGATAAACTGATGAAAAATCTTGTAATCTTTATTTGTTGGAAACTCTGTGTGTTGCCATAGCAGATGACTGCTGCTCACCCTGATGGGGGATGTTCTCAGCTTTCTTTTTTTTTTTCCTTCACAGTGACCAAACAGAGGGACCCAGAAACAGGCCAGCAGAGTCTTCTCTTCCAGGTAGGGGCAGGGTTAAAACTCTGCCTGTCAGGGTTTTCCAGGTAAAATTGCTGCTACATGAGCAGTCCTTTGCAGGATCCATGAAATCAATCATAATAAGGAGTCCTTAGCTGATTGTGTTGAGCAAATCCCTGAACTCAGCTGTCACGCTATGTGGTGGGAGAGGAGTGTGTAGTGTGAGGTAGAATGAGATGATCCCCAAATCACAGGGTAGTTTGGGCTGGATGGGACCTTAAAAATTCTCTATTTCCAACCCCTGTGATGGGCAGGGACACCTTCCATGAGACCAGGCCTTGGACACTTCCACAGCTTCCCTGGACAACCTGTGCCAGGCCCTCCCCACCTTCATGGGGAACAACTCCTTCCCAATATCTCTGCCAAATTTCACCTATTTCAGTTTGGGGCTGAAATTCCAGTCTTTAAGGTCCCTCCCAGCCCAAACCATCCTGGGATTCTCACCCTTTCCTTTTTGTTTCCTTTGTGCTGAGGATTGCTCTGGCTGTGCTCCACGCTGGGGAATGTGTTTGGAGCAGAGGTGGGGATGCAGAGGGGGGGTTGTTAATGCTGCCCTGCCCCCCCAGATCGATTACCCTGAGATAGCTGAGAGCATCATGCCCCGGCACCGCTTCATGTCGGCCTACGAGCAGCGCATCGAGCCCCCGGACCGGCGCTGGCAGTACCTGCTGATGGCAGCTGAGCCCTACGAGACCATCGCCTTCAAGGTGAGACCTGGGGGACCCCTGCCTCAGGAAACCTGCCAAGGCTGGGAGAGTTCCCTTCCTGCCTTTGCCAGGTCATGGGAGGGGATTGTCCTGCTCTGCACTGCACTGGTGTCAGGAAAGTTAATCCACAAACACCAGAGGTTTATGTCCAGAAAGGGCCACAGGAGTCCTGTAACTTTATTCAAATAAAGGGAGAGGCCATGGGGCATTCCCCTGGGATCTCTCAAAATTTTGGAGGACACAGCCTCCTTTATATCCCAATTTCCTGGCTGCATTTCCCTCTCTCTTTCCCCATTCCTGAGGTACTTGAGAGGCACAGACTTCCCAAACACCTGATACCTGAGCTTCCCCTCTAGTGTTGTGCTGGTTTAGAAGACAGGTATTTGCCAAGAAAGGCAGGAGCCTCTCCCTGAGATGGAGAGTGCAAAACTCCCTCCCTCCAAATTATTATGATTTTGGAATTAGGTGCTCTCAGGCAAAAAATATGGGGATAGCAATAACAGTTCTTTACTAATATATGTAACAGGGCAAATTATTTTCCTGGCCACATTTCCCTCTCTTTCCCCATAGGCTGAGGTATCTGAGAGACACAGACTTCCCAAACACCTGATACCCGAGCTTCCCCTCTAATGTATAACCCTCCCTTTTAATTTTTAATTCTTATAGAATTCATGGTTTTTCCCCATTGCTTCTTTCATCTTTCAATATCCAATTTCATTTATCAGCAAACCTACAGTTTGTTTGTAAAGGCAAATTTCTTTTTCCGTTCAGCAATCAGTGGAATCCATCCCATTGTTTCTTTCATCTCTCAGTGCTGGTTTGATCTACCAGCAGACCCACAGCTTGTTTGTAAAGACAGATTCATCATTCCTCTCACTGGGGTGGCTTCACACTGTGTGTGATCACTGTGATGTGAGAAGGATATTGATCCACAGAGAGTGTCCAAAGGAGGGACACAGAGCTGGGGAAGGTCTGGGGAGCAGCTGAGGGCACTTGGCTCGTTCAGCTGGAGCAGAGGAGACTGAGGGGAGACTCCTCAGGGGCTGCAGCTCCTCCCGAGGGGAGGCAGAGGGGCAGGGGCTGAGCTCTGCTCTGGGACAGGAGCCCAGCAAGGGCTGGAGCTGTGTCAGGGCTTGGCATGGAGCTCAGGGAAAGGTTCTTCCCCCCGAGGGTGCTGGGCACTGCCCAGGCTCCCCAGGGAATGGTCCCGGCCCCAAGGCTGCCAGAGCTGCAGGAGCGTTTGGACACCGCTCTCAGGGATGCTCAGGGTGCCATTGTTGGGGGGTCTGGGCAGGGACAGGGGCTGCACTGATGATCCCTGAGGGTCCCTTCTCACTCAGGACATTCTGTGATTAATTCCTAATGAACACTCTGATGTCTGTGCTGACCTTCAGGGGTTCATGGAGTGGGAAGTGGGGGCAGGAAGATGTGGCTGGAAGTCATTAAAGCCCAGTGAGGTTTGGTGGAGGACTCTGGCATGAAAAGCAGACTGTGCTGAGCTCTGGGGAGCTGTGAATTCCCAGTGTCTGGCACAGACAGGAGCCTCCTGGGCTTCACTCCTCAGCCTCTGTGCAGATGTTCAGGGAGGGATTTTTGCTGCTTGTCCTTGACCGATAGGGAAGTAACTTAATTCTTTCCTGCCCCCACCTCTGTCTAATAACAGCCCTGCAAGGCCTGGAATAACTGTGCTTATCTCACAGGCTCTGGGGCTAAAAAGTGCCTTTGAGCTAATCTGGTGCTGCTAAGAATAGCTCTGTGTTCTCTTTTGGTGCAGGTGCCAAGCAGAGAAATTGATAAAGCAGAGGGAAAGTTTTGGACTCACTGGAACAGAGAAACCAAACAGGTAACTGAGGTTTTGTAATGTCTGTCCTTAAGGAGAGCAGAGCAACTTGAGACAGTGACATCAGTTCTGTCCTGCTGCCTTTGATGTTCAAATCTCCATTCCCTCAATGCACCTGTGCAGTGACAGAGATCCTCCTGTGTGGGATCTTGGAGAGGATTGAATTTCTGGCAGCAGCAGGATGGGGCATAAATATCCAGAGCAAAGGAGGCTCAGGGGGACCCTTCTTGCTCTTACAACTCCCTGACAGGAGGGTGCAGCCAGATAAGGGTGAGGCTCTGCTCCCAGAGAGCAGGAGAAAAGACCAGAGGGAAATGCCTCAAGCTGTGCCAGGGGAGGTTTAGGTTAGAGATTGTGACAATTCCTTCACTGAAAGCATTGTCAGGCATTGGAACAGACTGCCCAGGGCAGTGGTGAAGTCATCAGCCCTGGCAGTGTTCAAAAACACATGGATGTGACATTTGTGGATATGGTTTATTGGTGAATGTGGTGGTGTTGCTGGGCTGATGGCTGCACTTGATGATTTTAGGGTTAGAGTTAGGTTTGGCTTTTCCCACCTAATGGTTCCTTGGTAAATGTGCAGCACCGTGTCCTCTCCATGGCTCTGTGCCTTGTGCTCCCTGCACAACCCTGGCTGAGGGAGCCTGGGGTGCTGCCCTGTGTCCTGTGAGAGCAGGGGACAGTGCCTGGGGGGCTTCACACCCCTCACAGGAACCTCAGTGCTCTGAGTCCAGAGGAATTAAAATCTGGGGCAACACTGGCACCAATCACAGCTGCTGCCAGGGCTGGGACAGCTGAGACTAACATGAGGGGTCTGAGCTGTGCTCTGGGGCAGAGAGCAGCTCCTGTGTGCTGGCAGAGCTGTCACCAGGGTGCTGGGCACTGCCCAGGCTCCCCAGGGAATGGTCCCAAGGCTCCAGGAGCATTTGGACACCACTCTCAGGGTGGGATTGTTGGTGGATCTGGGCAGGAACAGGGGCTGCACTGATCAGCCCTGTGAGATCCAGCTCAGGATATTCCAGGATTCTATGAATCTCTGATTAATTGTTCCTTTTCTCTGCTTTCCTCCCATTCCCAGTTCTTCCTTCAGTTCCACTTCAAGATGGAGAAGCCCCCGGCCCCCCCAAACCTCCCCCCAGGGCCCCCGACTGTCAAGCGGCCGCCGCCCCCTCCCCTGATGAACGGGCTGCCCCCACGGCCCCCCCTGCCCGACTCCATGCCCCCTCCTCCCCCTGGGGGCATGGCCCTGCCCCCCATGCCCCCCTCTGGGCCAGTGCCACCCCCACCCGTGCCCCCCCAGCTGCCCCCAGCGCCCGGGGTGCCCCCCCCTGCTCCCCTGCCCCCCATGATGCGGCCGCCGCTCCCCACGGAGGGGCCGGGCACCATCCCCCCTCCCCCTCCCTCAAACTGAAGCCCCTCCTGGACTCCATCCCCTGGGATTTGTGTCTTTTTAACTTCAGCTCACCCCTGATCCAGAGAACAGTTCCTTTTTGTATGTCTGGAAACCTGATTGAATTCTGTAGGTTCATTAAAAGGTTTTTGATTTTCCTTTCCCTCTGGTTTCCTGTGCTGCTGTGGGTTCCCTTTCCTCACTCCTTAGGTACAGGAAGCATTTCCAGGCTGGTTATGTTTTGGAAATTCTCCAAAGAGGAGGCAAAGGATTGGGAATCTCAAGGCACTCCTCTCCTGACTGGGTATCTCCATCAGGCTGGGAGATACCCCATTAATTACCCTTATTAATGACTCCCCATTAATCAGTTCTGATTCAAACAAAGCCCTTCATCTGTGTTCATTCACTGAGGGGGACATGGAAAGGCTCTGTTAAATCTTAGTTTATTATTATAATTCATTGAGTGTCAGTACCTGCTGTCACATGATTTTATTGTGTGTCCTCCTCCCACTGACAGCTCTGTTCAAGCAAGGTTTTACTTCTCTGTGGGTTTATTTATCCTGAATGTTTCCTTCCAACCATCACTTGGTACCCATAACAAAGCAGCAGTTCTGCCATTTCTCTGGCTTTTCCCAGGTTCCTGTCCCTGACTTGAGGGGTCAGTGGGGGACCCTGGAGGGCTCAGTGGGTGAGGGCATGGCCAGGGCAGGGGTTCCTGAGCAGTTCTGGTTGGTTGAGGGGCCATGGGGGCCCTGCAGCTGCACCCCCTTGAGGAGGAATCAAAGCATCTCTGCTTCTGGTCCCAGTCAGTCACAGAATCCTGAACTGGTTTGATTGGAAGGGACATTAAATCCCATCCAGTGCCACCTCTGCCATGGGCAGGGACACCTTCCACTGTCCCAGGCTGCTCCAAGCCCTGTCCAGCCTGGCCTTGGACAGTGCCAGGGATCCAGGGGCAGCCACAGCTGCTCTGGGCACCCTGTGCCAGGGCCTCCCCACCCTCCCAGGGAACAATTCCTTCCCAATATCCCATCCAGCCCTGCCCTCTGGCAGTGGAAGCCATTCCCTGTGTCCTGTCCCTCCATCCCTTGTCCCCAGTCCCTCTCCAGCTCTCCTGGAGCCCCTTTAGGCCCTGCCAGGGGCTCTCAGCTCTCCCTGGAGCCTTCTCCTCTCCAGGTGAGCACCCCCAGCTCTCCTGGAGAGAGGGGCTCCAGCCCTGGGAGCAGCTCCATGGCCTTTGTCAGCTCCTGTGGAAGTGACCTCGGACTCCTCCAGCCCTCACTGTGGTGTCCACGTCCTGCTCCTGTCTGTTCCTGAGCTCCAGACTGCAAAGGCTTTGGAAGATAAAGGTCTTCCCTTCTAGGGAACTTTTTTGTTGGGACATTTTCCCTTGCTAAAATCAGGAGATCTCTTGGGTGTGGGGGGCAGGTTTCCAGGATGGTTTAGGTGGGTGGCGCTGGCAATTCCAGCTGTTCCAGTGAGTCCAGGCATCTCATGGAGGGAAAAGTCCTCATGTGTGTGTGAGAGTTTCTAAGGGAGGTAGAGTGTTCAAAGCCCTCAGGCTGCTGCTGGTTCTCATTGCCAGGATGAAGCCCTTTTCCAGGGCAGCCTGTTGAGCTGCAGGGTGTGAGGGGAAGGTTTTCCAGCCAGAAGAGGGAATGCTTTCCACACATTTACTTATTTCTGCCCATGGTCTGCCTCTGTCCCCCTCCTCCTGCTCTGGCTCGCTCTCCCCCCCGTTTCAGTGCTGCTGGGGTTGTACATACCAGTCCCCATGAGGATCCCATTCCAGACACTCATCCTCCTTTAGAAAACATCCAAAGTCAAGGCCGTGCATCCCTCCGAGTGAGTGCAACAGCTTCGATTTTTGAACGTTTCCAAAACGAGCTGCAGACCCAAAAATAGAACAAAAAAAGTTTCTTTGCCACCTCCCTCGCTCCTCTGCAGCGCCACAGCCCCGGGGCGGCTCAGGGGAGGTTGTTGTGCCTCGGCCACTCAAGGCCACCCGTGGTTAAAAGGGAGACGCTGCCCTCCCTCTTCCTGCCGAGGGCTTGGGATTCGGAAGAGCTCAGGTGGGACCATGAGCGCTCTCAGGGAACTCCTGCTGTGCCTGGTGCTGCTGCTCCCCTCTGCAGCTCTGCCCTGGAAACAGGAAAGGGGTTCCCTGCTGGAAGAGCTGGAGGCAGCAGGGAGGCAAGTGGGAAATGGAAGTTTACAGGAGACACCCAGGTCCAGGAGGGCTGCTGCCACTCGCCTCTTCTCCCAGCCTGAGCCGGGAGCCAGATGCCCGCAGGGAGTGGCTGACGAGGGGGGCCTGGGCTGGTCCAGCCCGCAGCCCTGGCCCCTCGGGGGCCTGGAAGGGCCCGTGTGCAGGGTGAGGATGGAGCAGGACGGGGCCACCCCGAGGCAACTGGAGGTGGTGGGTGTGCTCAGCCACTACGAGAGCAGCTTCATCAAACTGCTGAGGCGGCGCCGGAGCTGGGACAGGAACTTCCCGGGGACCTTCGGGCTGTGCCGGGCCGGGGAGGCGGGGGCTGCTCCCCATCCCCTGCAGAGCATCCACGAGCACGTGCTGGAGCCCGGGCTGGAGAGATTCCTTGTCCTGCACCTGGAGGAAGGTTGGTGGCAGAGCCCTGCAGGCTCCGAGGTGGAGCAGGGAGGGGAAGGATGCAAGGTTTGGGGTGGTGATGCTGTTTGCTGGCCCTAAGCCAAGGATTTAAACACAATTAAATTTGAGGGGTGGGTTCCCTTTAAAAACAGCACATTTTTAAGGAGGTTTAGCAGTGAGGATGGCTCTGCCATCTGTCCCTGCCTCTGAGCAACACCCAGGTGCCACATTCCAGCAGTGTTTGGACACCCCTCTCAGGGATGCTCAGGGTGGGATTGTTGGGGTGTCTGTGCAGGGCCAGGAGTGGGACTGATGGTTCTTGAGAGTCCCTTCCAGCTCAGGACATTCTGTGATTCTTGGTGGCTTCTGCTCCTATCTTGAGTGTTTCTCACTTTCTGCCCTAACACCGCAGATGGGTTTGGGTCTGAGGAGAAGGGAGAGGGTTGGACCCAGCTGGACGGGCTGTGCTCTGAGCCCGGCACGTGTTGATCTCCCACTCTTGGGGCTGTGGAGCAGCCCGGGGTCCTGGCCTGGTCCTGTAGCTTCAGCCTTATGGGAAACCTGAACACACAATCCCCTGTCCCATCCCGGGGGTGATGCTGGTGCTGGAGAGGGAGTAACACCTTCCAATTTCCTCCGTAACAAGAGGGCAGTGATTGTTACTTTCGTCCTGAAATCTTCCTCCTCTCCTGAGATTTGGATTTTCAGCTGAACTCACCAGTGCCGGGCAGTGGGGAAGTGGAAGTGGCTCTTCCCGGAGCAGTGGCCACAACGTCCTCGAGCCACTGGAGAGCAGATTTCCATGGGATCTGGGGGGAGGCTCTCCATCTCTCTGGGGCCGGGGACGGGATTTGCTGTGTCCCTTCACCCTGTCGGCTCCTGTCCCCGGTGTCTGCATGGGGACAGTGCTCGGCCCGAAGCCCCCTCCTCACCCCCCGGAGGGGATTCACGGCCGTGTCTCCCCGCTTCCAGTGCAGTGGGAAGCGCAGGTGAAGCTGCGGTTCCAGCTGGTTTTCCAGGCGGAGGTGGGCCGGGCTCTGGGACAGCTGCAGGCGGCCGTGCTGCTCTTCTACCTGGGCCGCCGGGAGGGCTCCGGACACCCCCAGGAGCTGCTGCTCAGCGGCGCGGGGCTGGCGAGGGACCAGGTGGGTGCGGGCCTGGCTGGCAGCAGCGGGGCGGGAGGGGTGTCCCGGCTCTGCTGCTTTGTCATCCCTCCCGTGCCGCTCAACAACCCTGCAGCTCCCTTTGCTCACCCCTCCCAATTCATTCATCGTTCCCCCAGTCCATTCACAGTCCCCTCCCAGTCCATTTACAGTCCCCTCCCAGTTCATTCACAGTCCCGTCCCAGCCCCTTTGTCACCCGTCCCGGTCCGTTTGCCATCCCCTCCCAGCCTGTCCGCCCCGTCTCCCGCTCCCGCCGTGCCTGAAGATGGAGCTCTTACCCTGTCCCCAGCTCCCGCAGGGCCAGAGGATGCCCTAAGTACCCAGAGTGTACAGCCCGCTCTGGGTCCCCCAGGCCTGCCCCTCGGGGCTTCTCTGCGATCCCTGCAGCCCCCGGAGCAGCTCTGGGGCTGGGGGCGAAGCTCGCAGTGGTCCCCACCCTCCCTGGGCCACCGCGGGCTGGGTGACCCGGAGCCCGCAGGGACCCCAGCGGGGGCTCACAGGAGTGTGTCCCCCGTGACGTCTCACCCACGCCCTCGGGGCTTCTGTGTCTTGTGTATCGGTGCAGAGGCTCTGCCTCTCCAGGGACACGCAGTACCTGGCCCTGGCAGCCGCCACAGCCTCGGTCACCCGCAGCGCGGAGCGGCTCCGCTTCTCGGCGTCCCTGGCCATCCACGGCGGCGCGGGAGGTACGGACGGGGCCACACCCTGGGGACAGCAGCATAGCTGTCCTCGTGTCCTCGCCTGGGCGTTTGGGGTCCTCTCGGGCACACGAGAGGCGGTGGGGACATGCAGGGGACCCCAGAGCAACGCCCTCACCTCTCGTCGCCGCTGCAGGTGCCCCCCTGCCCCGCACGGAGGTGCAGCAGCTCCTGTTCGGCTCCGATGACAAATGTTTCACCCGGATGACCCCGGTGCTGCTGCTGCTGGCCAAGTCACGGCAGCAAGAGGAAGAAGAGGAAGAGGAGTCTTTGGCCCCATCCTCCTACCTCTCTGCTGAGGGGGTGGTGGACACGGCTCCGTACCCACAACTAAGGTCTGTGGCCGTCACTTCAGGCACGGAAAAACAGAGGCTGGGAGAGGGAGTGGGACAGAACAGCCCCTGCTGTGGGACCATGGGTGGCTGTAGGGCACGGCCTGGTGGGACCCCCGGGGTACATGGGGTACCCGTGACTCTCCCTCCCTGTGTTCTCCTCGCAGCCCAGCCCAGGCCGGGACCGAGGAGCTGCCGACCCCCGCTGCCCCGAGCCAAGCCAACAATTCATCCCCAGCGCCCGGGGGCAGCGCCCAGTTCCTGGCAGTCCTGACCCAGTTCATCCGGCAGCTCCTGAACTCCTCCAGCGAGCCGCCCCCCCAGCCCAGTGCCCACCACTGGCTGGACTTCCAGGTGATGGAGACCCTCCCTCACCAGCTGCTCAACCTGTCGGAGGAGGCGGCGCTGGAGCGCCTGGTGCAGTCGGAGGAGCCCTCGGTGCTGCTGCTGCCCCAGGACAGCGGGGCCGTGCTGGAGCAGCACCTGGGGGACTGGCAGCCGGAGGGCACCGTGCTGCAGCTGCTTTTGGGCAAACTGCAGGTGCTCATCCAGGAGCTCAGGGACATCCCGACTTTCCAAGCCAACGCGGCGCTTTTCCAGCAGCTCCTGACCTTCTGCTATTACCCAGCTGAGCCGGGCCAGGCCGAGGCGGCCGAGCGGGGCCCGGGCCCGCGGAAGCTGCGCACGCTGCTGCTGCTGAAGGCGCTGCAGTCGGTGCGGGCGCGCTGGCAGGAGCACAGGAAGGTGCAGCGGCAGAACCGCAGCGCTCGGCACCAGGCGCACTGCCGGCTGCAGGAGCTCACCATCGACCTGCGCGACCGCCACTTCATCGTCATGCCCACCGCCTACGTGGCCAACAACTGCGAGGGGCCCTGCCGCCTGCCGCTGTCCTCGCGCATCTCCAGCTACTTCTCGCACACGGTGCTGCTGCTGGACGTGCAGGAGCGGGGCTCGCCGCTGCGCAGGGCTCCCTGCTGCGTGCCCGTGCGCTACTCGGACCAGCTCATCATCAGCCTCTCCTCGGATGGGCTGGAGATCCGCAAGTTCCCCAACATGGTGGCAGAGGAGTGCGGCTGCCGGTGAGGCTCCCGCCGGCCTCCCCGCTTGCCCCACCCCGGCCCCTGTCCAGGTTTGCTCTCCCGGCTCGGGATCTGGTGCTCCCGTGTGTCCTTCCCCTCGTGTGTCCTTTTGGCTCGTTAGCATCGCTCTGGTCCTGGGTTCATCCATGCCCGTCCCTGGCGCTGCTGTGCTCCCTGGGGATGTCCCCACTCCCGCTGCTGAGGATTCCCGAGGTGCCAGCGGGCTCTGATCCACGGGGCAGTTTGTGCTGGGTACGGGCACGGCAGGAGGGCAAAGTTTGGCAGATCCAGGCAGGACCGTTCTTATTTATCCCTCACTCTCTGCTCCTGTAGTGGCTGGGAAGGGCAGGTGCTGCTTCCTCCAAGCCTTGTAGCATCCTCTCGCCATTCCCCAGCCCACCGCCCATCACGGGGCCCCCCTGGCCACACGGCTCCACTTGTGACAGCAGATCGAGATCCCCTCGCAGAGAGCAGAGAGCCCTAGGGACCTGTCTCTGTGTGAGGAGCTGCTGGCAGTGGCTTGGGGCTCCTGGCCAGGTCACATCTGCGTCACCCCGAGCTGACCCCGCTGCCGGGGCCGGGGGAGGAGGGAGGGAGCGATTCTGTTACACCTCCCGGGCTGCTCACACCATTCATGGGAGCGGGAGCAAGCGGCTGCCAGAGCACCTGCTCCGCGTCCCCGCCGGCCTCAGCCCCAGATCATCTTCCAGCTGAGCCCAGCCCTCAGCCGCAGATTCAAACCCTTGGCAAGCAGCTCCTGGGCTTGTCCTGGCTGCACCTCCTTGGGTTTTACAGCGTCCCCACAGCCCTGAAGGATTAGCCCGGAGCCCCTCGGGTTCAGGGGGCACAGAAAACACACACACACATCCAGGGACAAAACACATAACCAGGGACAAAACATGTAACCAGGGACAAGGGCTTTTCTCGTTTTCCTTTTTTCTCCCTATTTTTTTTAAAACATCCAGTTGAATACCTTATGAAAAATGAAAATAGTTTATTTTAACCACTGTTGATTTAGCAAATACTGAAACCTGCCACGTGTCAGGGCTGTGAACGCCTCTGGCTGTGTGATATTGCTCTTGTGTTTCCTTCCTAAAAGCGACTCGGAGAAGGCGGGGCCCGTAGGGATCCCTGGGTGAAGGGCTCCAGCCCTGCTCTGTCACCAGCACGTTCTGGGCCACCCCTGGGCTCGGGGAGGTCGAGGGGTCTGTCCCTGATGTCCCTCTGAGGACGGCTGCAGCCTGGTTCTGTAACCCAGAGTGTTCTTCTCTCTTGATTTGCTTTCAATAAAACATTAACCCAAGAGCTGCACAGTCTGGACACAGCTCTGTTCTCTGGGAACCACGAGTGGAGATGAACTGCAGAGGGATTTTGGGTGGGGATGCAGAAGCAACGAGGCCCAAAGCAGCTCCTTCCATGAGTCCTTTTGGGTCGCCTTTGATCCAGGGAGGCCCAAAGTCTCCGGGCAGGCTCGTGCCAGGCTCCTGGGCTGCTTGGGGCTCCTGGGGTGCTGCCCATGCCCGGGGGTGTCTCTGGAGGAGAGGCGGGGGGCAGAGATGGGATTGGATCCCCCTGGACCCGGCACCATCGAGCCCCGTGTCCCCCCGGCCTCAGTCGCGCCTCTTGCCCTCCCTGGCCCGGCCGTCCCTGCCCGCTGCGGGCTCCCAAGGCTTCCTGCCCTTGTGCTGCTTCCAGTCCCGCCTCGGGCTCTCCCGGCCGCTGTCAGCCCTGCCGGGACGGCCCTTCCACCCCTCCCTGCGGGACTCCTCCCGCTCCCGCCGTCTCTCCTTCCTCTCCTTCCTCTCCCGCTCCCGCTTCTTCTGGGGCTGCTGCTCCGGTTCCCTGGGGGCCCTGGGGGCTCTGCCAGGTTTGTCCCCCGGTGTCCTGTCCTTGGCTCGTGCCTCCCTCCGGCTGCTCCTCTCCACATGGACAGCACGGCCTTCCCGGGCTTTCTCCTTCTTCTCCTTCTTCTTCTTCTCCTCCCTCTCCTCCTCCTCCTCCTCCTCCTCGTCTTCCTCCTCATCTTCCTCCTCCTCCTCCTCCTCATTCTCCTCTTTTTCTTCCTCTTTCTCCTCCTTTTCTTCCTCCTCCTCCTCCTCCTCCTTCTCCACCTTCTTTTCATGCTTCTCCTGGCTCTTCTTCCCCTCCATCACAGCCATCGGCACCTCGGGGACATCTTCAGGTTCTTCATCCTTGTCCCCATCCTCATCCTTGTCTTCATCCTTGTCCTCATCCTCCTTGTCCCCATCCTCATCCTTGTCCCCATCCTTGTCCTCATCCTCTGGTGTTGTGCGGCCAAACCACTTCTTGAAGATCCAGGGTTCTGCCTGTGGGGACAAAGGGGACCAGGAACTGATGATGCAGCCCAGGGGACCCCTCTCCATCCCTCCCCCTGGGGACAAGATGCTCCCTGCCCCTGCAGGTGCCACCCTGACCCGTACCAGGTTGCTGTCAGCTTCGCTGTCATCGTCATCGTCACCATCTTCGTCATCACTGTCATCCTCCATCACGCTGCTCTCCGGTGGTGGCGCAGGCGGGGCAGTCACCACCTCTGGGATCTCCTCTGCCTTGGGGCTCAGCATCTCTGGGAGGGGAGAGGGACAGGCTGTCAGCTGAGGATGAGGCTGTTTGGGATACCCCAGACAGGGGCTCCCCAGCCTGGGATGTGGCTGAATCCGGGGGGTCTGGGGAGGGACGGAGCTCTGGACCCACCGGCAATGGGAGGGGGCGGAGGCTCCTGCCGGCCGCGGGTCAGTCCCTCCTTGGAGCATGGCGCTGGAAGAGAGGAGGGGACAGGAGCCAGGAGGTGGCAGCAAGCTCTGGCCACCCCTTCCCGCCCCGTCCGGCTCCCGACTCACCTTGGAGCACCTGGAAGGTGACGCTGAGCAGGGCGACGACAGAAGCCACCAGGATGCACTTGTTGAGGGTGAGCCCTTCCCAGAGCAGCGGCTCCTCCGCAGGGTCCAGGCTGGGCGGCTCCGCCTTGCTCTGCACGGGGAGGCTCCTGGGGACTGCGGACCCCAGGGAAAAATGTTACTGGGGAGAACTGGGAAGAGGCTCCGAGCTGGGGGTGGGGAGAGCTCTTAACATCCTCCTGCACAGCCCATTCAGGGACAGGGACAGGGACGGGACAGTGACAGGGACAGGGATAGGGATAGGATGTGTTTGCACTGCAGGAGTGGAGACAAGAGTGTCCCGGGGGCTGAGACCGAGGGGTTTGGCCATGGTGGCGTTCGAGCATCCTGGGGATCAAGTTGGGAAAAGCTCTGTCTGTGCTCCTCCTCCAGCAGCAACTCTGGGCAGGGTGGAGAGGAGGAGGAAATGGAGGGTCTGGCAGGCGGCCCCATCTCCATCCCCGCGTCACTGATTTCCCTGGGACTGTGGAGAGCACAGCTCCTGCTGTCACTGCTCCATGCGCGGGCAGTGTCCCCGGGCTGGCCGGGATTGCTGGGGCCCGGGGGGCCATTCAGGGGCAGGGAGGGGCTTTCCCACACACCCACCTGCAGGCCCGGCAGCGCTGCCCTTGGCTCCCACCTTCTCCACCCGCTTCTTCTCCGCCGCTTTCCTGTCCCCGCCGAGCGGGGCTGGCTCTGGCATGTCCGGCTCCTGTCTCTGCCTCGGGCTCGTCCGGGTCCTGCTCGGAGACACCGCGCCGAGGACTCTGCTCTATTCCCTGCGGGACAGGGACATTCTGCTCGGGGGTCCCCGGGGCTGAGCCGGTGCTGCCCCAGCGAGAGGCACCAGCCCGGCTCCTGCAGCACCTGGCGCGTGTTCACCCCAACAGCCTTAAAGCAGGGGGGTATTTGACGTTATTTAAGCTGGATTTAGCCACGAGTTGGCCCCGGCACACGCGGATGAGCCCCAGGCTGTGCTTGGGACCCCCGGAGCAGCCCAGGCTGGACTGGGGCTGCAGCACCCACTGAGGTCGATGCGTGGGGAGCGGAGGGAGCCGCTCCGGGGCTCTGGTGGCCGGGCTGGGTGTCGGTCAGTGCCACCAGGGAGAGCTGCCCACCGGCACGGATCAGTGACAGTGACAGCGACAGCTGGGGGACCTTGGGCTGCCCCGCGATGGACGTGCTGCAACACTGCCGGGCGGAATGTCACTGCAGGACAGCCCCAGCTCTGCCCCCTGCCCTGTTCTGCACAGGGATCCATCCCTGGCACCCCCTGCCCAGCCATGGCACAGGGATCCATCTCTGGCACTCCCTGTCCTTACCCAGCACAGGGATCCATCTCTGGCACCAATGCCCCGGCACAGGGATCAATTCCTGACCTGCCCTGGCACAGGGATCCATCCCTGGCACCCCCTGCCCAGCCATGGCACAGGGATCCATGCCTGGCACCCCCACCCTGACCCTGGGCACTCACATGGGCTCCACTGCTGTCCCCGTGACTGTCGCTGCTCACCGGAGCGTTGGCATCTGTCAAAGACAACACAGCTCCTCAGGTGACAAATTTGGGGAAGTGGGAATCACCGGGGGCTGGGGGGTATGGACCCCTCGGTGACACCCCTCAGCCTGCAGAGAGGGGACATCTGGCTGTGCTGCCCCCATTGGTGTTGCTGGGTCACCTGTGGATGGAGAGAGGTGTCCCCAGTCAGGCAAAACCCACCCCAGGCATGGAGGGGAGCTCTGGGACTCTGAGCCCCAAAATGTCACCAACCTGCATATCCCAGGGGAGTGGCAGCCAAAGGGACAGTGACCTCCCTGCCAAGGTACATGGTGGGACCAACCACCGGGGTGTGCTCAGACACCCCAAAAACACAAGGCTGGACACTGGAAGGCCAGAGCCTGGACAGCAGGAGAAGTCCCAGCTACCACAGAGCAACCAGAGCTCAGTAAGGAACTCAAGGGGACTGCCAAGCTCAGGGAGGACTCTCAGGGCTTCTCCCAGCTGGGAAGTGGGAGAGCAAACTGAGGCTCCCCAGGGTCCTGAGGGTTGGGCTCCTCAGGGTCCTGGGAGAGCTGCGGGGCTGGGAAGGCACCACAACGTCCCAGCACCACTGGCCTCTTGGCATCTCCAACTCCTGTGCCTCAGGTGCCACATCCTCCTCAGAAGGAAGAATTTTTGCCCCCTTTGAGCCAGATTGAGTTTATTTCCCCCTGTGGAACACCGAGAAAAGATAGCAGTTGTCAGGTTGAAACCTCTGACTCAATGTTGGAAGCAGAACATATAAATAAGAGGAAACCTTCTGGCCATGATCTGAAAGGTCTTTGCATTCAAGAGGCAATAAAATGAGTTTTTGGTTTGTTTAAGTGATGTAAGTCTGGTCTTTTCTCTGCTGGGAAGGCACAGAGCTGCCCCAGGACTCTCGTGGTGGCTGTGGGGGGTTCCCAGACCGAAGGGAAGCACAAAGGTGGAAAACTTTTCCTCAGAGGATTTTCCCCTCATGTGCTTGCCATGTTTTTCAGCTTCTCAATCATTCACCCTGGTTGTGGGCACAGATGAGCACCAGGAAGGTGGAGGGGGGCCCAAGCCTCTCCTCCTCTTCTCCCTGGTCATAATCCATGTTCCCATGGAGCTGCTGTCACACAGGTGTCCCTCAGTGCCCGAGGTCACCCTGTGAAGTGACACCAGCACAAAGAACCATCTCTGCCAGGCTGAGCTGTGTCCTGCAGCATCTCACACACCTCACTGGTGGCCATGGCTCATGGTGAGGACAAGGAACCTCTTCTCCTGTCCTTCCTTGGCCATCTCTGAGCTCTCCCTGCCCTTTGGTGGCCTCAGGGCATCCCAAATCTTTCTCGAATGCTGCACAGGAACCACATCACTTTGAGGGACCCTCATTAACTGAGAGTTATCAAACACTGTGCCCACAGCACAGCCCAGTCCTCAGCTGAGCCCAGTGCCCTGTCACAAAGTCCAGGCTCTTTCCATGTCTCCATCCCTTGGGGTTCACTGTGATGGAGGAGCCTCCAGAGCCAGGGACAGGCAGATGCCTTTCCCTGCCATGTGCCCCAAAGGCATTAACTCGGTCCCAGAGCTGGCCAGAGCCATGTCCAGGTCTGTCCCCTTGTGCAGGAGTTGGGGCTCCATGCTCTGGCAGGAGGTGGGTGCACTCTGCGGCTCTACAGCCCACGCAGGATCTTCATCCTCAGCCAGGATGGGCCAGAGCAACTTCCTGGGCTGGGGATCCAAGCACGGCCCCTGGCCAGACCAGGCATGGCAGGGATGGCCACAGTGCCAGGGGTGGCCACCAATGCCAGGAGTGGCCACAGTGCCAGGGATGGCCACCAATGCCAGGGACACTTTGCCCATGGCAGGGCTGGTCACCTGCAGTCCCCAAGCCCAGCTGCCGCTGCCCTGGAGCTCCCATCCATCCCTCCTGCCCGCCCGTGCCGCTCTCTGGGACTCAGCCTCCCACGCCAGATCCGCCCGTAAACGCTCAAAATCGCCGGCACTTAACAAATAATCAGCTCGGCTCTGCTGCCGCCAGGACTTCTCCTGCACGGGCTGCCGAGGTCGCCTTCACCGCTGACTCACATCAAAGAAACTTCCAAAAATAGTCCCCTCGCCTGCCCCGCTCTCCCTGTCACCCTCGCCCCGGCGTGAGCCCCGTGGCTCCCGGTCCCTCTGGCCAGAGGGAGCCGGGCTGTGGCTAAGGGCTGGCCGGGGACTGCCCCACATCAGGGCTCAAAAGCCACAGAAATTCGTACCTGGGGTCGGCCGCCGCCTCCTCCTCGGCTGCAGCCCCGGGCGGCCCCGGCTCTCCCGAGTAAAGAACAGCAACAGCTGCCGGAGGGAGCCGGAGCAAA
>VRYO01000038.1:1630558-1657762 GCA_009812075.1 Sialia sialis
ATGGATGGATGGATTATGGATGATGGATGGATGATAGATGGATGGATGGATGGATGGATGAGGGATGATTGATAGATAGATGGATGGATGGATGATGCATGGATGGATGTGGGTGCTGGGGATGCAGAGGTGCAGCAGAAACTTGCCAGGTACAGGTAAGGGGAGAGAATGAGAAATCCCCCTGGGGGCAGACAGCCCCAGTGAAAATCCCACTTTGCAGTGCTTGGAGATATCCACTGCACTCCCACCCCTCTGATGTCCCCAGGAGCCTGTCACAGCCACAGGCACCTCGTGGGCAGGTGGGAGAGGGGATGTCCCATCCCAACAACTTCCAGGATACAGGGAGGAGATGAAGAATCTCATCTGGGAGCTGCAAAAGACCCTCAGGCTCTGGGGCTGCTTGTGGGGGTCATCCCAAGCCTGCAGCTCAGCACGGGCAGGAATAGCCTCAGGCAGAAGCTGCTGTGCCAGGGATGTGGTGCAGACTGGGACCAGCCTGGCACATCCCACTTTGAGGACATTGCTCTTATGGAGAGGCTCACAAACCCCCAAATCGCTGAAACTGTAGCATTTCCCACCTGCAGTACTGATGATTTTCTTTAGCAAGATCTAAAGGAGGAACAAGGCAGGCACTGCCTTTCCCAGGAGACCTGGTGAGGCTGGATCCAGGTCCTGCTTTAGGAGCTCTCAGCACACGAGCCCAGGAGCAGCCTCTGCTCTCCAGGACAGGGAATTGCTCTCTTGACAGGGACAGCACTGAGCACACCGAGGCATGAACAATGTGCCGTGGAAGCCGGATGGCTGGAGAAGGGATGGGGCTGCACACAGCTCCCACAGTGGGCACACTCTCAGCAGAGTTTTCCCGACTCTATTCCCACTCCAGCAGGCTCAGGGCTGCTCACTGGCGTGGCATTTGCTTTATGGGGAGCTGATGAAAGAAGAAAATCATAAACAGGCCAAATAAAATCCCTTTTCCTCCCAGTTAATCACGTTTCCCAGGCTGCCCCCAGGCTTGTTGCTTGCTCCTGCCTCCCGTGGGTGAGCTGGTCCTTCCAGGAAAGATGCCAGCGGCTGAACAGGCACCGTCTGCACTCGCAGAGCTCCGGCAAAACAACCTCCCACTTCATCCTTACATGGAGCCACAGCACACAGAGCTCTCCTCACCCTTCCTAGAACCTTTCAACACCCCTTACCGGCAGCGGGGAGGGACCGGCAGCGTTTTTGCCTCCACACGTTTAGCTCGGAGCCCCGTGGAGCTGCAAAGCCTCCTCCACCTCTATCGCACAATTTATCCCGGGCAGACGGAGGAAAGAGATTCCCGGAGGCAAATTCTTTCCTAATCTCTTGAACCCCCCCAAATCCCGGCTTCTTCCTTGTCCTGAGTCTGATAAAAGTGTCTCTGGGAAGGGGTGAGCTCAGGGAGGGGGAAACCCGATCCGGCTGGGAGAGCAGGGGAGGGCAGTGGAGCAGCGTCCAGCCAAATGCTGACTCTGGATCGGGCTGGATGGCACAGCCCCTCTTCCCTGCCTTCCCGGGCTGTCCACCAGCTCGTGTCCTCAGAACTGTGCTCCAGGCTGTGCTGCAGCATCCCCTCACTGCCATGGCAACGCTCACTGATCCTCCCACCAGGACATCTTCTCCCTTCTCCCCGTTTTAAATAACTCACAGTTAAAAGGCAATCAGAATGGCATAAAATTAGTCACGGAGTATTTGGGGCACAGGTTGGTTCTGGGGATGAATTTTCCTTCTCTCTGCACAATTCCCTCTCTCCCCAGAGCTCCCAGCCCTGCCTGACTCTGTCTCCTCCTGCCACAGGTATGAGGGGTGGCAGATGCTCGAGCTGGCTGCTCTGGGGGTTTTCCCACTCCTCATCAGGCTGGCTCCAAGTTTTCTCCTTGGATTTCATCCCTGGCTCCACCAGAACCCGTGAGAACTCAAGGCTTGGGACTCCAAAACTCTTCCCAGCCTTTGGGGCCTTTACACTCCATCCTGGGCAGGGTTGGGCTCTTGGCCCGATTTTAGAGATGGTAATTTGGATGTTGTCTGCCAGCCCAAGTGCCCTGGGCACAGCTCTGCAGTTAATGCCCAGCTCCAGCTGTGTCACCCCCATGCTGGCATTGTCCCTTGGGGGCTGCACAGGGCAGGTCCCCTGCTGCTGGCACCAAACACCTGCTGGAGATGCACGCGGAGCTCGCCCCGGTGCGGCACAGGCTTGTTGGAGCAGCTTGGTGTCTCCCAGCCCCCCACTCTTCCCTCAGATGTGGTTGGGGATGCGTTCAGAGCGGGGCTGGTGGAAGAGAGGATCACAGAAACACCAAAATTCTCCAGGAAATGGGGTGAAAGAGCACCTTGATTCCCTGCACGACCCAAACCTCAAAGGCACAGGTGTCCCCATGGCAACCTGGCCACAGCTCAGTGCTGACAGCAATATTCCAGTGATCCAAAATTCCTCTTTCAGCTGGATCCACCGGCTCTTCCCAGCCTGGGGGGCTGTGCAATGGCTGTGCTGACGCACAGCTGCTGCCTCCTTCCCCTGAGGAACCAAACATCCACCCAGGAGATGATTCCTGCAGGAACCACAGAGCTTTCTGAGCACTGGGGTTACTGAGGAGAACTTGGGAGGTTTTGGGAAGGGAAGGGATGTCTCCTCAGCTGTGCTGCTCCTGTCAGATCCCATCTGTCAGCACAGAGATTTCAGATTTGATCTGAGCAATCTCCTTGCAGAGGTGTGGAAAATGGAAGGCCTGGGGCAGTTTGGATGCTGGAGCTTCCTGTGGCTCCACATCCCCAGGTGTGGCAGCAGGGCTGGAGGAGCCAGCAGGAGATGGAGCATCCTCTGCATGAGCTGATTCCCACAGCTGATACCTGGATGGGCTCCACGAGCCCAGAAGGGCCGATTGCAGATCATAGGACTACAAAGCTTCTGATGCCAGTTCTGATCAAGAACTCAGATCTGGGTCCTTCCTCGTAGCTTCAGGGATTTGGTTAAGCTGGGAAACAAGGCCAAGGGGATCTTCTGTCTCTTCTCCTGGGTGTGGGACTGGTGAGAGGAGATGGGAGCTCTCTGGACTGGTACCACTTTGATTTAATGAACCATAGCCCGGAACAATGATGGGACAAAAGGAACCAGCCTCAAACTGCTCCAGAGGAGGTTCAGGTTGGACATCAGGAGGAATTTCTTAATGAAAAGGGTGGTCAGGTATTGGAAGGGGCTGGCCAGGGAGGTGGTGGAGTCACCAAGGAACAAGGAGGTGGCACTCAGTGCTCTGGGCTGGTGACAAGTGGGGATCAGTCACAGGATGGACTCAATGTTCTCAGAGGTCTTTCCCAACCTAAATGAGTCTGGGGTTCTGGATCTTGGAGGATCTTCTTCCTCTTACCCTCTTAGCCTGGAGGGAATGCAAGCCAGAAAAATGGTGGCTCTTGTTTGAAGCAATAGGACCCAGGCAGGGAGGACACCCCACCACAGGGTTTTGGGAGAAGATGCTGCAGTTTAACACATTCCTCCAGCTGAGCATGGAGAAGGGGATGACATCTCTTAGAAAAACTCCCATGTCAACTCTGGCTTCCCAGCCCCGAGCTGGATCCATCATCCATCCATCATCCATCATCCATCATCCATCATCCATCATCCATCCATCCATCCATCATCCATCATCTATCATCCATCATCCATCCATCATCCATCCATCCATTCGTCATCCATCCATCATCCATCATCCATCATCCATCCATCATCCATCATCCATCCATCCATCCATCATCCATCCATCCATCCATCATCCATCATCCATCCATCATCCATCATCCATCATCCATCCATCCATCCATCATCCATCCATCATCCATCATCCATCATCCATCATCCATCCTTGGAGCAGTTGTTCTGGACACACACCCACCCCTTTCAGAAGTGTCCTGGTCACCCTCAGGGTCAGGGCTGTCTCACTCCCAGTGATGGGGGAATCCTGCTGGGACAGATTTGGCAGAGCTGAGCAGGACAAGGAGCAGACAAGGTCCTTCTCCCCAGTCCTGGTCCCTGCAGGTCACTGTGGTTCAGTTCCAGACCTCAGTGCCAGGACTGGCAGCATGGTGACAAAATCAGGCTGGCAGGGACAAAAAACACGTCATGGATGTGCTGTTGGATGAAATGAACTTGGCAGGGCTCCATGAAGAGCAGAGAGGGACATCCTGCTGTGACATCCATGTCTGAGAACAGCACAGGACCCTGCCCTGGGGTGACTTCAGGACCTCTTGCAACTTGAGGATGTCACCGGGACCACACAGGGGTGAGGGACACCCCCAAGCCAGCAGGCAGGGCAGAACACTGCAGTGACAGTGGAGGGGGAACCTTCCATGGCCTCATCCCATCACCCCTGGATGACCCACAGGTATCTGGAGCAGCTCCACATCAAAGCCACTCTGCCCAGCACGGAATACACGTGTGCCCTAAAAACTCCAATTCAGAAATCTCTGAGGTTTTGTTCCTTTTCCCTGGCAGAAGGAGCTCATTGAGGTCAGTGGGGATAGAAGATCCAGATCCTGGTAAATCCTACTTTTAGTCTCAGCTCCTTTCCATAATCATTCCATGATCTCTTTTCTCACAGCTCAGCAACACTCAGGGCTGATACCTGTTCTCTTTAAAGATTTACAGCTGTTTGGCACTCCCAGGAGAACAGGAGGACATGACTCCACTTTGAACATTTCAAAGGAATTATCCTTGGAAGTGCCATTTGGGATCAGGAAAGTGGTCATGATATTTGTCCCACCAAGGGCTGTGGACTGTGGAACACAGCCTGGAGCAGCCATGCCATGGGAAACTGAGGCAAAGGGGATTTAGGGGAAGTGAAGCTTTGGATAGAACAGCCTGGAAATATTTAACATCCCAATGATCACAAATCCTCCCCTTTTTTGGCTTTCCTGATGGATGGAGTGGTTCACCCAGAGAGGTTCTGGCACTGGGGGCTGCAGATCCCAATCTGTTCGTTCCTTCCCAAATCATTCCCAGTGAAGGAGCTGCTCCCCTCTGCTGTGAACAGGCACCTGCAAACAACCCAGGGCA
The DNA here is from genome assembly GCA_009812075.1 of Sialia sialis. NCBI lineage: Eukaryota > Metazoa > Chordata > Aves > Passeriformes > Turdidae > Sialia > Sialia sialis. Next base: position 1,635,621 of record VRYO01000038.1, read on the forward strand.
CTGGGAATGAGAGGGCTCTGCCTCCTGTGGGAATAACATCCCACAGAGCCACCAGCCCCTTTGGGATGATGGCACCCACTGGAGAGCAGCTCCTGCTGGATTTAACACCTCCCCCAGGGCTCCAGGTTTGCCCCACAGGACTGAGCTGCCAGTTTTGAAGCAATGAATCCACGTCCAGAGGAACACCTCTGTGCCATGGGGATGCTCCCAGACTTGGCTGTGCTGGGAGCTGCTGGCCTGAGGGACATGGGGAAGGAGAGATATGCCAGGCAGGCTTCAGGCTCATAAAAATACAAAATCCACCACAAAGTACAGCAGAAATTCCTGCAGGGATAGCAGAAACGGCAGGAACTTCCTACCACCCACCCCCAGACCTCCTCTGGGGTTTCCCAGTTTCCCCCACCCTGTTCCCCATTTCTCTCTCTGTTATCAGACCAGAAATTCCCAAATTAAAACTTAGCAGACTCCAGAAACCAAGGGCAGAGGTTTCACCCTGCCACTCCTGTCTGCTCTCGCCTCCTGCCTCACAGCAGGGATTTCTCAGCTCCTTTGGGACAGCCTGGGAAGGCTGGAGGGCTTTGGGTTCCTTCCTTATACCCTCACCAGGACCAGGATGTGCTCTGGTGCTCTTTGTTCCTCTAAGGCACTTGCTGGGGGCCTCATGGAGGGGTTTGGTCTCTCTGAGGTCTGGAAACTTTGCTGATGACTTTACTTCTCCAAAATTGAAGCTGGTGTCCAAACTCCTCTGAGGGGGACAGAAAGGGATGGGACCTGGAGATGAGGTTTTTGAGTGAAGCCCCTTCTGCTCCAACCTTCTCTCTTCCTACTTTCACACAGCAATGCCAAATGCAATATTTTATGTAATTTTATCTAATAAAATATATGTTAAGTATTTTGTGTAATAGGAACAAGCAAGAACCAAAACGAGCAAGGACTCCAAACATCAGGAAACTCCCTTTCCAAAGCCACATTCTTAATGAACCAATTTTCTCTCATTTTTGCTCACCACCCTTGACCCACCCTGCAGACCAGGCTTTGTTCAGTGCTGGCAATCTCTGTGCAATGAGGAGATGTTAAAACTCAGGATCTTTAATGTTTTCCAGTTCTTTCCCAATATGTCCTTGCTGGACATCTGTTCCTAAGACATTTCTGTGTTAAAATAAAACTTGAGACCTCCCAAGGCACCACCAACCTGCAGGGCAGCCAGGGTGTGACTGGAAGGGAAGGGAGAGATGGACAAAGGTTCACCCCTCCTTGCCATAACCCTGGATTGCCATCAGCCTGCTGCTGGGAGCCAGCACCCAGCTCCAGCACAGCACAGCCAGCGTGGTTTAGGCAGCCAAGCAATGAAATGTCTCCTCCAGGCTGGAGGACAAACACAAAGCCCTGGGGAGGGCTGGCAGGGCCCATCTGAGAGGGCAGGGATGTGGCTGTGTCTGATGTCACCCTTAACACTCACAGCTGCCAGGGCTCTGATGCTGGATTGGTGCTGGATCCATCTGAGGAAGCTCCACTGAGTCAGGGAATCAGAGTTTGGGTTGGGAGGGACCTTAGAGCTCATCCCATTCCACCCCTGCCATGGCAGGGACACCTTCTACTGTCCCAGGCTGCCCCAATGTCCAGCCTGGCCTTGGACACTGCCAGGGATCCAGGGGCAGCCACAGCTTTGGTTAATGTTACATTTTGTTTGATTAAAAGGTGAAAAATCTAATATTTAATTGTTGAAAACTTTGTGTGTTCCTATAGCAGATGAATGCTGCTCTCACCCTGCTGGGGGATGTTCTCAGGTTTTTGGTTTTTGGTTTGTTTTTTTTTCAAGTGACCAAACAGAGAGACCCAGAAACAGGCCAGCAGAGTCTTCTCTTCCAGATAAGGGCAGGATTAAAACTCTCCTTGTCAGGGTTTTCCAGAAGTTTTCCCAACTTCTTCCCAATATCCCATCCAGCCCTGCCCTCTGGCAGTGGAAGCCATTCCCTGTGTCCTGTCCCTCCATCCTTTGTCCCAAGTCCTTCTCCAGATCTCCTGGAGCCCCTTTAGGCTCTGGAAGGGGCTCTGAGCTCTCCCTGGAGCCTTCCCTACTGCAGGCTGGACACCCTCAGCCCTCCATGGGGTTACAGGAGATTTAGAAGGAAATCACAGATTTCACAGGCATCAAAAGGCCCAGCGTTAGGAGTGTTGCTCCTCCTCAACTCCCTGGCAGCAGCAGGAGAAAGCAAATGTCCTACAAAATGCAGGCTGCATCCACCTTGTTGTGATTAACACAATTTCAGGTGGAATCTTTCACTGACTGACAGAGAAGAGGATTCAGGAGTGAACCTCCAGTGGCTCTGCCCACCTGGCTGGGAGAAGGTGATCCAAGGGATTTGGACAAGCACTTTCACCCAGGCAGCTCCTGAGTTCAGGAATCCTCCAGCCTGGAGCACTGCCCTGGTTTTCAGGCTGTTCTCACCAACACCACATGGTGATGTGAGGACTGAGCCCTCCCTTCTCCCTCCTGCCCAAACCCCCTCACTCCCACTCTGCTTTCAGCTGCTTGTGCTGTGCTTTGGGCAGGGCTGTGATCACACCTTGGATCACAGAGTTGAACACAGACTGAAGTGGTTCCCATGATCAGATACGACACCAGTCTGGTATTTGTTGGCAAAAAGGCACAAAGGAATGAAATGTGCCCCGGGATGGGGCAGGAAGGTGCACAGACATGCAGGGGAAGGGCAGCCTGCCCAGGAGCTGAGGCAGGAGCCTGCAGGCTCTGGTGGTAACAATCCTAAAAGTGATGATGGAATTATTAAAACACGGCAACATGAGTGTAGGAGTGGGCAGAAGAGCAGCAGAGGAGCTGCTGGCCCAGGCTTCTGCCAGCAGAAAGGTGCTCAGTGTCCCTGCCACCCTCACATCCCTGGGGACAGGCTGGGAGAGCTGGGGGTGCTCACCTGGAGAAGAGAAGGATCCAGGGAGAGCTGAGAGCCCCTGGCAGGGCCTAAAGGGGCTCCAGGAGAGCTGGAGAGGGACTGGGGACAAGGGATGGAGGGACAGGACACAGGGAATGGCTTCCACTGCCAGAGGGCAGGGCTGGATGGGATATTGGGAAGGAATTGTTCCCTGGGAGGGTGGGCAGGCCCTGGCACAGGGTGCCCAGAGCAGCTGTGGCTGCCCCTGGATCCCTGGAAGTGTCCAAGGCCAGGCTGGACAGGGCTTGGAGCACCCGGGACAGTGAAAGTGTCCCTGGCACTGGATGGGATTTAATGTCCCTTCCAGCCCAAACCATTTTGGTTCCTGTGATCTCTTGTCTTGGCACTCCTCAAGTGACCAGTGAAGATTCCATGACTGTAGATCCCAACAAGAGGAGCAAGACCTGGATCCAGCTGCAGGCTCCATCCTGGGAAGGAAATGGAGGCAGAGCAGTTGGAGGGGTTTGGCAGGGCCATGGCAGGAGCTCTGTGAACTCTCCCAGCCCCATTTCAGCTCAGCTGCCCTCGAGTGCTGCCTCTGGGCTCCAGGGAAGCTCTTTAAGGGACATCAAGGGACATTAATTTCCCAACACAGCTCCAAGACCAGTGTTTAAGCACCATTACCCACACTTCCCCCATTCCCTCCTCTCCCCACCTGTGCCCAGGCTGCCTCAGCTGGGGGGGACAAAACCAAAACCAGCTGAATCCTTTTGCTTGTTGTCTTTGTTTCACTGAAATATCCACCATGGCCTGAAAGAATTCCCTCCTTGAGTCCCAAGCCAGGCCCCAAATGAGACACTGAAATCCATCAGGAGGTTTTTCCATAGGAAATGCTGCAGGAGTCTCACGCATCAGCATCCCCCAAATCCAAATCCCACATCTGGCAGGCCCAGGGAGGAGCCAGGTCCTGCAGGTCACAGTCCCTACGCCAGCCTCGGGTCCCTGCAGGGCTGCAGGTGGTTTCCTGTTCCAGATATCCAAGGATTTCAAGAGGAGAGGAGAGGAGAGGAGAGGAGAGGAGAGGAGAGGAGAGGAGAGGAGAGGAGAGGAGAGGAGAGGAGAGGTCACCTCCCCTCACCCACCTCTGCCCTGCAGAGAAGTGGAACATGAGGCCTCTCTGCCTCCACCAGCCCCCTGTGGTGGATCCCACACACCACCCAAGCCAGAAAGATTTAACACCATTTTTAACACCAATCTCCAGCAGCCTGCTGGGTATTCCCACCCTGCACACCCTGTAGGAATTCTAGGGGGGAAGGGGCAATTCCCCCTTTTCATACTCACAGAAGCCATCCCCAGCTGGGGGACAAAACCTACCCTCCCCAAATTTCTGGGATCTGGTTTGCAGATTTCTGGGATCTTCACCATTGGGATCTTCTGTCCTACAATGAGCAGGACCAGACAACCACAGAATCATCAAGGTGGAAAAGATTTTGAAGATCAAATCCAACCATCAACCCACCACCACTGAGCCATGTCCCCAAGTGCCACATCCCTAGGTTTTTGGAACACTCCCAGACTGACACTGTGGTGGCCCAGCAGGTGATGAGAAGAGAATGAGGAAGAAACCTGGAGAATGAGGAAGAAAGTGGCGTCAGAATCCCACTGGGAGTGTTTTGCTCCTGCACTGGGAGGTGAATGATCTCACCAGAGAAGCATCAAAACCTCTCTGCAGGTGAATGAGCAGCAGAGCCAGGCTGGGAACCCAGGACATGCCAGGACAGGCTGTGGCACAAGGAAGAGCTGGGATTTTGGCCATGGGGAGCTCGACGCCCTGAGCTGCCCCGTGGGAATTCCTTTTACACTCAGGCTGGGGAGGAGCCTGGATGAGTAATTGCTCCATGGCAGCTCCAAGAAGTGAATAATATTCCAAGAATAAAGGTTAAAAGCCTGGAGACTCCAATGAAAGGTGCTCTATAAATAGGATGAAGTAGGCAGAGCAGTGGGAATAACAGGCAAAAAAAAATTGATGTGGAAAAGGGCAGGGAAGGATGTGACACCCATGGTGAGACTGGACATGGATCTTCAGAACAGATCTCAGACGTGTTAGCATTTTGGAGTTTTATCAGAAAACAAATTTGGGCACCCCTCAGAGGGCATCTTGTGCCTGTTGGGAGCTGCTGGAACCATCCAAATGTGGGATTTGTCCCTGGGACGAGGCACCAGCAGGACAGGAGGGGAAATTTGGGCTTGCTTAAAACACATGGGACAACTTCTGCTGTGCCCAAGGGACCTGGAGGAATTTCCTTTCCCATTTTTGTCACCCATTCCCATGTCCCTGGGTGGGACAAGGGGGTGCAGGGACAGCCTCATTGCCAGTGTGGCACAGGCTCTACATCAGCCTCTTCCACTCCAGTGGGAAAATCAAAATCACCCCTCCCAGGGATGTTTATCCCTCCTTCCACTTGAGCTGTTGCTGGTTGGTGTTTCTACAGTTATCAGAAGGAGGGGTGAGCTCACAGCACAATTTATAATCAAAACCACTTTGGTTCTTTAAAAAATGATGACTTTTCTGCAGAACTGGGCTGTAAAGCAGCCAAAGCTGCTCAGAGGCCTCAGAGGATGTCACTGTGCAAATGTCAGCTCGGGGTTAAGGCAGCAAAAAGCCTTGCCAGGGAATTGCTGTGGTACAAGGATGATGCTTGGAAAGATCATTCTGGGTTTGCAGGAATCCCCTGCACCCCCATGGCTCTGCCTGCAGCTCTTGGTCACCTCAGAGAGGGAGAGAAAAGCAAGAAAAATCGAAGGGCATAGGAGCAAGTGGTGCAACCGGCAAAACTTCCCCAGGAGGAAAGGCTGAAGAGAAGGAAATGTCAGCTTGGAAGAGAAACAACAGCCCCAGGGAGCTCTGGAGAAGGAGCAATTTCCCTCTAATCCACAAAACACAGAAATTTGGGTCCAGATGTAACTGGAAAGCCACAGGTTGAAATCCAGCAAAGGTTTCCTCATGGAATCTTCAAGGAATCTCTTCATGGAATATCCTGAGCTGGAAGAGACCCTCAGGGATCATCAGTGCAGCCCCTGTTCCTGCCCAGACCCCCAACAATGGCACCCTGAGCATCCCTGAGAGCGGTGTCCAAACGCTCCTGCAGCTCTGGCAGCCTTGGGGCCGGGACCATTCCCTGGGGAGCCTGGGCAGTGCCCAGCACCCTCGGGGGGAAGAACCTTTCCCTGAGCTCCATGCCAAGCCCTGACACAGCTCCAGCCCTTGCTGGGCTCCTGTCCCTGCCCCAGAGAGTTCAGTGCCTGCATCCCTGTAAGGGACTCATGGATCTCATTGCTGTGGGATGTGGCTGGAGCCAAGTGTTCTGTACTTTGGGAAAGGATTTAAAGCCCATCTGGTGGAAGGATCTGTGAAATCAGACTCTGGAGCCCTAATTGATACTTGAGAGCCCAAATTCAGACTCCAGAGCCCAAAGCTGGGCAAGTTGGTCACTTTTCCACCCAGCCCAGCAAAGGCAGATGATTTGCAGGAGCTCTGGAATTGTGTGCAAGGTTACAACTGGGGCCCAGATCTGCACATCAAAATGGATTCCCCATAAATTACTCTGTTAAGGCTTTTCATAAAAGTTTCACAGGGGGAGGGTTCAAGAGGAACCTGTAATGTTTAATTAAAGGGAAGAAATGGATCCCACTGTGACAATCTTCCCAATCCCATGCCAAGCTCATCACTGATTTGATTCATGGAACATGAATAGGCCAGAAAATGGCATAAGTGGGAAAGCTGGGGAACTTCTGCCAATGAGGGATACAAAGATGTGCAAAGGGAGGGGGATTTAAAAACTAAGTGAGGCAAAGGTGGAGGTGCAACAAGAAAACAGGGAATGAACTCCTGGGCACAGGATGGGAGGATCCAGCCTAGATCCAACCTCCAGCTGCTCTTTTTGCTCCAAGCCTGAGTTTTGCCTCTTGGTCACTGCCATGGAATTCCCTATTGCTTAAATGTCCTGTGTCCCTCAGGCTGGAATCCCACACGGAAAAGTGTCAAGGCTGTGATGCTGGTGACACAGACACTGCTCTGACTCTGATGGAACTGACAGAATGACTCTGGATTTACACAGTTCCACCCCACCCATTGCCAGGGGAACCTTTCTCCAGTTTTGCTGAGGTTTCCCTGCCCTGCTCATGCCTCTCTGTGCCCATGGTGGGACACAACCTGTGCCCAGAAAGGGATTTTCAGTGTTATTCACATGGAAAAAATGCAGTGGGATTGCTCCAATCCTGGAAATAACTGGTCCCATGAGCTCAGTTCATGATTCTTGATTCCTGAGTGGAAGAATTTCCAAAAGTGAGGAGGGAGAGGCTGCTGGGTTTGTGGGGAAGGGACAGGGAGGCTGCAGTGACAGACTGCTGGGAAAAAGATTGGCTTAGAGAGAGTCAGCTGAGCCTGGGTCCCCACACCATCATTCCAGAGCAAAGCAGGGAACTGGGACCCCAAGAACCACAGAAAGCTGCTGCTGGAGATGCCTTTGATGAGGAATTCACCAGCCACTACACAGAGCAGCTCCCCACCAACATGGAAGAGAAGGAAGTGAGAAATTCAAAGGCAGGAGGGAGGGGAGGTCACTGCAGAGCTCCTCCAGCTCAGCAGCAGTTTCACAATGCTTTAAAGAACTTGAAATAAAACACTTTCAACACCACTTCCTGCTGGCCTGACCAGGCCTGGCCACTGCAGAGAATGTTTAAAGCTCAAGGTTTTGGGAAAAAAAGGTGAACAGATACAGAGGAAGGTCAGGCAGGAGCAGCTCCCTGATTGTTTAAGGAGATGCCTCCAGCTCCTTGGATGATCCTTGTGGGTCTCTCCCAGCTCAGGACATTCCATGATTCTACAATTCCTCCTTCCTTTGCTCTCAGTCAGAGTCGGGATTTTGCAACAAAGCTGAATTTGAGGGAATGAAATTGCCAAGGCAGTCAGGGGGCTCCTGACACATCCCACAGGCAGCCCCAGCTGAGGAGCTGGGATGTTCCACCTCCTTGGGAAGAGGCTCTCACCGAGTTTCAGAGATAGCAGGGGTACAAGAGAGATTTCAAAGCAGAAGAAAACAAATCAGAAAGGCAAAAAAATACGAGGAAAAAAGCCCAACCCAAGACTCAGGTGCAAAAAGTGTTGCAGGAGCCAGGAAAAACTGTGCATGATCCACTTTTATATTCCCACAACCAGGAATCATTATTGATCCAGTCTTCGTATTTCCACAACCAGGAATCATTATTGATCCAGTCTTTGTATTCCCACAACCAGGAACCATCCCTGATCCACCCAGCCTGTAACTCCATTCCTTTATCTCCATCCCTTTCACAGCATTCCAGCCAGGCCTCTGCCTTCCTCCTTTGGAAAGGCTTTGCTTATGGCAGCAACTGCTCAGTCAAACTTGAATATTAGATTTCCCCTGGTTTTTAGGGGCAAAACCAGGCCCAGCACAGAGCCAGCTCCTGGGAATATTTCTGCCCTGAACTTTCCACCTCCATCCCTGCAGTGCAGCTGGGGCTGGGGTGTGTCCCACAGCACCAGGGATCCAGCTGGGAATGCAGTGAGGGAAGGCATGATTTAAAAAGAATTGAAGAAAAGGGAGTTAAAAAGTCATCCAAGCCAATCTCAGTTCCTAAGGGAAGCTTCTCAGCTGTGTAGCCCTGAGATTTTCCTTTTCTTATATCCCAGAAGGTTGTTGGCAGGACCACCAAGAAAATACAAGGAGAGTGAGAGCAGGAGGTGAAGAGAAAAGCTGGGCAGCACTGGGAGCAGAGGGAGAGAATGTAAAAGGAAGAAGGAAAAGAATCAGGGACGTGGGCGAGCAAACGAGCCAAAAATTCTGGTTAAAAAAAGCAAGGTCTGAAAAAGGCAATGAAAAGAAAACGGAGCAGCCCAGCAAAGCAAACCCCTGGGGAAGAGGCAGCCCGGGCAGCCTTGGAGGACGGGAGTCGTGGAAAGAGGGATGGACCCACAGCCCGCAGGATGGGGACTGGGTGTCCCTGTCCCTGTCCCTTCCTGCCCTCCCCTGCCCAGGGAATGCCCCCGATGCTCCAGAGGAGCTCAGGGATGGAGCTCAGCCCCCGCGGGACCGGGACCAGCACACTCCAGCACGGCCACCCCTCCCATCTGCTGCTCCTTGTGCCAGATGGGCAGGGGAGGGAGGCAGCGAGGGCTGGGGGATGGAGCCGCAGCGCTGCGGTGCCAGGGACTCATTTCTTGCCATTCTTTCCCCAGCGACATTTAAGCGGCTGGCCCCAAAACGCTTTCTGATTGCTGTGCCTGCCCTAGTGACACCAAGGCAGGAGCCGTTCGGAATAAATCATTTAGAGGCACAGAAAGAGAAAAAAGCAGCAGCTCCGACCCCAAAGGCACAGACACCTCCCTCCTCCTCCTCCTCCTCCCCTCCCTGCATGTTTTAGTGCTGCTCGAGCAAAGGGGAGAGCGAACAGGAGTAATTTTCCACGGATGCAGGGAACAATCGAGCCCCGCATGGTTTTTCTGGTTGAAATGCTTCCCTGCAGCAGTTCGTGCTCATCCCCGGCACACAAAGGCGATGCACATGCAGGGACCGGTCGTGTCTTGCTCCAGCCGCCGGTGCCGAGGTGCGGGGGACGGGAGGAGCGGGGGGAGATGCTGCAGCTCCGCTCCCTGGGCTGGGGATGGCTGGAGCCGCCTGAGTCAGCCTCGCCCAGCACGGGCACAGCCTCTGCCCTGCCCAGGATGAGGGCACAGGGGATGGGGCAGCTTTGGCACGGAGAGAAGGCACCCGTGGGTTTGGGGTTTAGGGGCACCATGGTTTTTCATGCAGAGTCTGGGGGAGGAAGGAGGCCACAGGAATTCACAGCTTCAGCCTTGTGCCTGATTTCCCCGGGGATCCAGCCCCTCCACTCACACAGGAGACACCCTGCCCCATCCAAGGGTTGCTCCTGGGGACTGGGTGTGCTCATGGTGAGGATGGATGCTGGCATCACGTTCATGGGGAGAGGCTTTCGAGGGGAGCAGGGAGCCCTGGGCACCCTCAGCACCATCCCCTGACAGCCCAGAGGGGGCTGGACAGTGGTGGGGCTGGACTGGGAGTGGGGTCCAAGTCCTGAAGCACAGTCCAGCAAAGCCTTGCCAGGATCCTTTCTCCCCTTGATCCCTGATTCCCTTCCTATCTCGACTCCTTTCAAAGATTCCTGGAATGGTCTTTAGTGTTGGAAGGGACCTTAAATCCCACCCAGTGCCACCCCTGCCATGGCAGGGACACCTCCCACGTCCCAGGCTGCTCCAAGCTCTGTCCAGCCTGGCCTTGGATCCAGGGGCAGCCACAGCTGCTCTGGGCACCCTGTGCCAGGGCCTGCCCACCCTCACCCATTCAATATGCCACCAAACCCTGCCCTCTGACAGTGAAAGCCACTCCCTGAGTCCTGTCCCTCCAGCCCTTGTCAAGAGTTTTCAGAGGGAGGAATTTCATCCCTGCCTCTGATCATCACCCTCAGCCCCGTCAGGAGGAAGGGGACAAGGTCTGGGCCCTCAGAAATCCCCTCCCCACATGTCAAACCTATGAAAAGATGAACTTTTATAGCCCAGACCTGCCCCAAATAAGAGCTTCAGAGTTTTGAAATGAGAAGAACTTTGAAATGTCCATCTCTAGGGCCTAGAGGACAGCAGGAGGCATGGTTTGGTGTGGCAGCTTTGCTGCTCTTGTACATCAAGTCATGGCACCATTTCTGAGCCCCTTTTGGCTCCTGTTCCCAGGGGTGTGCCTGTTAAACCCCCCTGGGAGCATTCAGGGCTGAAGGGACAACACCTCTGGTCTTGTGGGAACCCTGTCACAAGCTCTGGCTGGGAATAAATATGAAAAGCACTCAGTTTCCACAAAAAAACCCACAATAATTCTTAGTTCCTGATCAAAGATCAGCACACAGGAGCTAAACAGACCCAGACTCCTGCTGGGAGATCTCTAAGCAACATTTTTGTGGTGCAGAGTGAGGTTTTGCCAAACTCCTTCTACCTCCATCCTCCTGAGCCAGGGGCTCAGGCAGGGCTGGTTTGGATCCCTTTGCCAGACCACTGGAGGCAGCTTCCAACAGAACATCAAAGCAGAGACCCACAGGGATCTCAGGATCCAGCGTGAGGATCCAACAGCAACACTTAGATTGGATATTGGGCAGGAATTGTTCCCTGTGAGGGCAGTGAGGACCTGGCACAGGTGCCCAGAGCACCTGGATCCCTGGAAGTGTCCAAAGCCAGGTTGGATGGAGCAGCCTGGGACAGTGCAAGGTGTCCCTGCCATAGCAGGGGTGGCACTGGATGGACTTTAAGGTGCCTCCAACTGAAAGCATTCCATGATTCTGTGACTCTTGTCAAATCATAACCCCACCATGCAGATCTGCCACTCTTCCCTTCTTGTTCTGCTTGGGTGTTTGTGATTTTTTAGCTCTTTTTTTCAACAACCAACAAATGAATTTAGAAACACTTGGGTTTTCCTGAGAGGTGATGGCACTTAGGTGGTCGTGGAGAGATGCTTTCCACAAATAACTTGTGTGGGAATGATTCTGGATGGCTGAGAGGCTTCCTTGACAAGAAGCAGGGAAAGGAGAAAGAAAGATTTACAGAGGAAAGTCTCAGTTTGCTTTGCCTACCAAAACAAAGGGGTTGGATTGCTACACACAAAAGCACCAAGAGAGAGCCAAGATGCCAATTTAAGCATAAAGACAATGCTGGCATAAAACCAACTGGAGAAAAAAAATTGGCTAAAATAAATAGAACTGGAGTTTAAAAGGAGCTTTGTAAGTCTGAGAGCTCCCAGCTTATGGAAGGGACACACTGGGGGCTGAAGGGGGAGCTCTGTGCCTTTAGGAATCCTTGGACCACACGTGGACAGCAGGATTGGGCTCAGAAGGTCCCTCCCTGCCCTGTCCCTCCAACAACCAACACATCCAGGTCTCCAAACTGGGAAGCCAAACCTTGCAGGCAAAGAATGCTTGGTGTCTCCAAAAAGCTGCACCAAGAGCTCTTGAAACCTCCCCAGATGAAAAGTCGGCCCAAGGATTGGGAATGCCTTGGGAATGGGAGCTTTTCAAAACATTCCGATGAGCAGGGATCTGGGAGAGCTGCAACAACAGCTGATTTCCAAGGAAAATTAAGGACAGCTTGTTTTCCCAAATCCCAGTTTCCTCCCAATGCATCAGAGCTGTTATACCTGGAGGTCAGGGAAAAAAGGCCTCAGTGGAATTAGTAAGCGTTTTGGATGAAAGAAAAGACTTTGGATGTGTCCTGGCTGAATCCAGTGAGGACAGACTGGAGAGAAACTGTTCCTGCCTGTGGGAAGTGGGAGATGAACAGCAGCCATGGATTTAAGGGGGAAAATCCAAAATACTTTGTAGTAGTAAACACAGCAAAGTATTGAAAGGGATTATTTTGGGAAATGTTGGCCTCCCTCTCTCTGAAGAGTTTTCTGACCAGGTTTGTCAGGAAGGGTTTCTGAAAAGCCCCTCCTTTTTTTAGGGCAGGATCCTGGGTTATTTGTCCTTCTACAATGGCAACTAACAACATCTGTGACACAAAATGGGCTTCTCTGATCCCTTGTGTCCACAGCTGGACACAGAACTGCTGCCAGCAGGGACCCCAAGGACCCCTCACATCCCACAGTGACCTGGGAACACCACTCCTGCAGCAGCTGCAACACCCTGGTCCCAGCTTGGTGTCACAGTTTGGGCCAGAATGATAAAGGTTTCATCATATTAATTAACTTCATTCACACTGATTTGCATGGAAGCCTCAGGAAAGGCTTGTTGTTAAAATTCAGTTTTTTCTAAGTCCCAGGGACACTGAGAGCAATGATACAAATAACCAGAGTTTTGGTGCCATCATGTCTGTGACAATGATGGGGTGGCTCCTATCACCATCACCATGAGAATGACAAAATAAATCCAGTTTTCTATAAAATGATATCCTGCAGCCATCTCCATAACATGGGGAAAAGCAGGAATATTCCTGATCACAGCTAAAATCTTAAAATTGCAGAACATAAACCTGACAATGCCAAACAGCAAGGAAACCATGGGAAAATGAGCCAAATATGACAGAAAAGAGAATTAAACATGATTATCACTGCCAAAGTGATCTCCCATACTTTAAAAGGCAACAAAGAGATCAATTAAAAGAAATAATAAGGGGAGTTGAGGTAGGATTAAGACAGATAATTTAGATTAAAAGGAACATTTTGCTTTGGAACATTATTTCCAGAGGAGACTTTTCAAAGCAACCTGAACTCCCCCGAGTCCATTTTCCCCAGAGAGGGGAGGGAGCAGCAGAGCCAGAGCAGCTCCCAATCCCCAGTGCTGGAATCACAGTCCAAAGGGGCTGCAGGGGTCACAGGGGACCTAGACACAAAGCACAGCCTGTGCTCCCTCAGGAATACTCAAGGAATCCTGAGGGATCCTGCAGGGATCAGGTTTAACGTTAAGCCTAAGCCCAGGTTTAGCAGAGCAGGGCTCTGCCTGAGCTGCTGGCTCCCATTGCTTCCTGCCACATCCCGTTCCTCAAGGATCCCAGGTGAAGTTTTCCCCCCAAATAAACCCAAGGAGTCTGAAGATGGGCTGAGAGTGCCCAGTCTGTGATCCTGGCCCCAGGATGTGGCAGCTGGTGAAGCCAAACAAACTCGGGAATGCCAAGGGGAACGAGGAACTTGAGCTGAGAAATGAAAGTGCTGCAGGACAAAAGTCCAGGAAAACAGCAGGAAGGCAGAGCAGCATCAGAACCTGAAAGGATTTACTCACTGGACAATCCAACAGGGAAACTCAGACTCAAGAACAGACAAACATTTATAGGGTGATCAGAATGGTGCTAAACACTCAAGAAAACAGATTTCAGAACTAAATCTCAGGTCCAGTTTATTTCCAGTAGTCACAGCCACTCCCAGTCTTCCACACAACTCTGAGGCAGGAGGTTTTCAGCTCATCACCTGAAGTAGCTGGCAAAAGTCACCATAAGCAGGAAATCAAACTAAGTAGGTCACAGCTCCAAGCCTGAGCAGTAATTTCAAGGGTCTTTACCTTCCTTATGCCACCTCTTTATCTTCCAGCACCTCAGGAAATCTGCTGGTCTCATTAAGAGCTCAGGGCATGTGCTCAGCTCTGTGGGAAATGGGGTTTTACCTTTCCAAAGAGGAGTCAGGGTGTCTGTGTGTGACACACACAGCAGGACACACGGGAATAAAGAGCTCCCTAAAGTCTGGTTTGTCTGGAAACACCAGAACAGGCACCAGGGAGCGTGGCTGTGAAACCCTGCAGTGCTCACCCCTCTCCTGGAGCAATGAACCCTTCAAATGACAGCTTCTCCCAGAGTTAATGACCAACAGGAGGCAGGGGAAGTTAATCTGTACCTAGAACAGCTTCATAAATAAAACCCTTTGGGAAAACTGGAAAATTCTGGCACTGAACTAGAGCTGCCTTCATTTTAAAGCCTCCACTCCTGAGTGTGGTGGCAGCCTGGGGACTCCTTTGATGGCAGCTTGCTGCCAGTCCCTCAGGGAGCACCAAGGCTTTGGACTTTGGTTTGTCACTTCCAGAGCAGGTTTGTCACTTGCTGGGGAGATGCCAAGGCCTGCCCAGGCTGGGGTTTGCTGTCCAGCCCCTTGCAGAGGGGATTTTTGGCTGCAGAGCCTCTGGGGTGGGCAGGTTGCTGCATGGAGGGCTCATGTTCACCGGAGCTGTCACGCTGCCACCTCTCCCAGCCTGGAAGTCAGGAGTATTTTTAAAAAAGATGCAAACAAAGGGAAGCTGCTAAGCTGGGCTGATGCTGGCTCCAGCCCTGCTCTCACTGCAGGGATTGCTGACAATCCCAGTACACAGAGCCCTGAGTAAATATTGGTTCAGACACGGATGCAGAGAGCACGAGGCCGCCTGCAGCTCAAAAAACAGCCTGGCCAAAGCAGCTTTCCCCAGGCTGCACCTTCCTGTCCCTCCTGCAGCTCAAAAAACAGCCTGGCCAAAGGAACTTCTCACCAAAGTTGGATCATCCTGTCCCTTCTGCAGCACCCCAAGGGCTGCCCTGGCTGTGAGCACAGGGAGTTCTGGCCAGTGACAGAATCCACGTGGATTATCCCCAAAATAAAGCAGTGTGGGGCACGCAGAGCTGGAAGAATTCCCCCTCTGCCTGTTGGTCTCTGGCTCACTCTCAGGGTGAACTGGTTCCCTCAGCCCCAACTCTCCAAGGGGTGAGCGTGGGATAGAACTGATTCCAGGCAAAATAACCTTCCCAGCCCTCCAGGCCTGCTCATTTTATTTATGGGAAAATATGCTCGTTAATGCTCTTATCATGCAGGATCTAATGCAGGGGGGGAAGTCTCCTTTGAGTATCTCCATGTTAATGAGCTGCTGGGTGAAATGTTTCAGCAGGCAAAGCTCACTCTGAGCTGGTTTCTGACAGAGCAGCCTCTGCACAGGTCTTAACGCTCATCCTGCTGGCAGCTGTTTGTTTGGATAACATTTCCAAACTAAATTAGGGGTTACAAAAGCAGAGCTGCACCGTGCACTTCCTCATCCCTGAGGCTGCCTGATCCAAGCACAAGAGGAACTGCAGGAAAACAAGCCAGGCTGTCCCATTCCCCTTCCCAGGACAGGCGAGGGGATTGTCCTGCAGGGAAACCTCAGATGGTGCTGGATTCTGGTGGGGGAGAATGGAAACAAAAATTAAACTCCTCAATCCAGCACATAAAGGCTCCAGCAAGCAAGCAAGGGGGAAGGAAAATGTTCCTGGAAGAATTCCTGGGAGCCTGAAATGCTGATCATGATGGGAGTGATTGTGGAGAGGTTTGCAAAGGGTTTGCTCAGGACCCCAAGTCCCTCTCCAGGCAAACAGGAGGGACATCCCCTCCCCAAATTAACTCCCCTCTGTGACTCCTCAGCAAGAACCAGAGCTCCATCACCTCTGGGTAACTCTGGAGAGAGGTTGGAGCTGAGCTGCCTCTGGCCCAGCACAAATGAAACAGAAAATGGGGTGGAGAAGGGAGGCTGTCGCAACGTCTTGCACTTGATTGTGCAGCAACCACCTCCAGATTCCTCAGGGCCATTTGTTCATAACTGGCAGCAACAGCCAGAGAAAAATCAATACAGGAATCAGTGTTGTGGAACATTATCCCTAAATTACAGACCCACAACAACCAAGTGCCCCAGCACATTTCCTTCCCAGAAATCATCAGGTGCCACCCTCGGAGTGTTCTTGCAGCTCCTGCTCTTGGCCAAGCCCCTTTCCAGCCGATTTCCTGTTCCCACTTCAACATTCCCCCCCTCCCCCCCCATTATTTTTATGTGGAAACTTCTCAGTCTGATCCTGCAGACTCAAAAAGAACAACTCAGCCTTTCCCAGGTGATGTTGTACTCCACCCCTCATTCAGATACGTGAGAATTTACAGCATTTTAAACATCTATTACCTCATCTGCATTCAATCCTTCTCCATGCCAGCTATTTTGAAGTGGAAAAACAGAGATCCAAAGTTTTTTTTGGTGAGAGTACAGATCTTTTTTTTTTGTTGGCTTGATGACTGTTTTCTTCTACTTCAGTATCTCTCAAAAATCTTGGAAAAATAAATTCTTCCCTGTGCTGGTAAACACCTAAAAATTCTGGCTTCATTTGGCAATCTCCTTCCAGCACAAGTGGGTCTGCAGAAAACTGACCTTCAAATGAAACCATTCTCACAGGGATGACAGTGAAAATGAGGAGAGTTTTCCAGCTAGAAAAGGTGTTCTAATTACTTGTCCCACAAAGATCAGAATAGATTCTGACACACTAAAGAGTAATTTAGCAGGGGAGTATTTAAAATTAGATAACTAGTACTTAACTGTTACCTGTGAGATGAACCAGAAGTTCTAAGGAAGGAGAGGGGTAGATTTAAGAGCCATTTTTTTTTAAAGAATTATAAAATGATCTGATAAGTTTAGAAATAACACTGTCCAGTGTTTTGATAAAGCCTCACAAGCTTTTGCTGTCCTTTGTCTCCACAGAGAGCTGATCAACAGGAACATTTAAATTATTCCATGACTAAAATCAGCCAAATTACAGGGTGAAGTCATCACAGACAATGACTTCTATGAAAACATGTCCTGATGGACATCTCTGCCTCAGCTTCTGTTGTGTTTTGGTGCTTGGCTGCATCTCTAGACACCTCTCAAAACTGACAGTCTGACAAAACTGAAAGTCTTCCTGCAGTGGAACAGAGAGAAAAAGCAATCAGATCCACTTGATTTTAAAGCCTGCTTCAATAAATTAATAAATGAATATATTTTATTCCCATTTTTGGGGAGGTATTAAATGGGCAATGCTATGCATGGACTGCACATGCTTTGGAATGGAACTCATGTTTTTCTCTCTGCCGTTCTTCCCTCGTCAGCAAATCAGAGCAGGATGAATTCCCCTGATGCTGCTAAATGCCACAAACATCCATTTCCACGTTTCAGGAGAGCCCTGACAGTGTGATGCAGCAAAGCACAAAACACACAGGGCTTTCTGCTACTTGTCAAAAAGGATTGTTGTCCCACTCCCCTTCCCTGGAGCTTGGCTGCTCCTCTAGAACACTCATGCAGGAGCAGCCTCAGCTCCAGCAGTGGCACAAAACCAGACAGAAGCAGCAGTTTTTGCAGCTGTATGATTTAATCCTGCTTTAATCACCTAAATGACAGAAGGGTTTATCTTTCCTTCTTGGAATAAATGATGCTCCAGAGCTGTGGTTTCAACGTGCAGGATTTCAGAACCTTAGGAGATTTATGGGTGTTTCAGCTCCTGAACATCCTTCTAAGCACCAAACTTGTATTATCTGATCACAAACACCTGAAAACACAGGGAAGAGGGAAGACAGTTACTTATCCCACACCCATTTCTTGCTCTAATACATTCACAACAGTTTTCAATCTAGTTTTCTTCCTGTGCTGACATAAACTCTTCTTCCAGACTATTTCAGAAAGTAAAACCCATAGAAGCTTGGCAAAGAATCACTGACTGGTGATTTTAACTATTGAAACCTCTTTTGTGAAAAGAGGGTACAAAGCAGAAGGAAACAAACAAAGAAAAGAAAATCTGGGAAAATCAATTGTGTGGCTTTTCTCAGCCTGAAACAGTTTCAACTTAGATCCCTGACAGAGATTGGCTGGTTGGTGCTTCTGTCCTTTCCTCATTAACTGCTGTGGTTATTGAGTAACCCAGGCTGTACAAGATTCTTGCCCAGGAGGTTTCAGACAGCCCAGTTGCTGTGACCTGCTTGGGGTAAGAGCACAGAACAACCGGGACCTGCTGGGGGCTCTCTGGAGAGCTAAAGAGCTGAGAACTGACCCAAGCTCCTGGCTGGGGGACTGGGAGGGTCCTTGGAAATGCAGTCGTGGGAGGGGAAGGCTGTGGTAGCTGGAAGGAGGAGGACTTTGTGTGTTTGAGGACACCTGCACAGGATTTGGGATGAACGTGAGAGATGAGATTCTCTGTTTGCAATGGTTGTAAAAATGCAATGTAATGAAGAAACAAAGAAGGATCCAGAGGTGTTGGAGAGTCCAAAGGAGGGACACAGAGCTGGGGAAGGTCTGGGGAGCAGCTGAGGGCACTTGGCTCGTTCAGCTGGAGCAGAGGAGACTGAGGGGAGACTCCTCAGGGGCTGCAGCTCCTCCCGAGGGGAGGCAGAGGGGCAGGGGCTGAGCTCTGCTCTGGGACAGGAGCCCAGCAAGGGCTGGAGCTGTGTCAGGGCTTGGCATGGAGCTCAGGGAAAGGTTCTTCCCCTCGAGGGTGCTGGGCACTGCCCAGGCTCCCCAGGGAATGGTCCCGGCCCCAAGGCTGCCAGAGCTGCAGGAGCGTTTGGACACCGCTCTCAGGGATGCTCAGGGTGCCATTGTTGGGGGTCTGGGCAGGAACAGGGGCTGCACTGATGATCCCTGAGGGATCCAGCTCAGGATATTCCAGGATTCTGTGAATTTTCCCTGTGTGTTGAAAGCTGCTGTGCCTCAGCAGAGCCTGGCTGCTCAGATTGTCAGGGTTCACTGCTCCCTGAATTCGGTAATTCCAGGGACTGCGATGCCAAACTGGGGATGCAGCTGGAACAACAACCCTGCTACAGAATTACTCTGCCACAGGAGGGGCAATCAGGGCAAAGCAGGGGTGAAAAACCAGCTGGGGATGGCAACATCTCCAACTGCCTCAGCTATAATCCTGAAATTGTGACTCAGAAGCTTCTGTGTGAGGATTTATGAATCACTGTCCCTGCTAAAGTGGAAGTTGGGCTATCTCAGCAAAACTGCAGCTGGAACTAATCCCCCGTGGTGTTGAACACAAACCCAGCACAGGTTGGTTGGGTTTGTGCAGAGCGCAGCGCTCCCGGAGCTTTCCAGGCACTCAGCTGTGAAATGGAGTGATGGGCCATGGAGGTGACAGCAATTCAAAGGGCAAAGCTGCTCCCAGTTCACAGGGAAGAGGAAACAGCTGCAGCCTGATTCCTCTCACACAGAGCCATTATAAGGAATTACAGGCGGATTACTACAGGAATAATAAATACCATTATTGGAGATAATGAAATCTATCACCGAATACTAATGTGGCCCTTCCACCCCCGACACCTCCAGACCCCAGCAGGAAAAACCTTCCTAACACAACCCACAGAGCAGGAATTGCTAAATCTCCTCTGATGAGCTCCGTGTGCTGCGGATATTCTGGAATTGCAGCTATCCCATTGTTCCAGGCTGGACTCTGGCTAATGCATTGAACAGAAGAGTTTCCCCTCCATAAATCAACACCCAAATCTCGAGGGCGAGGTGAGCACAAGCTCAGTTTATGTTGTGTTCTGGGAGCTAAGGGCAGATGCCTGCAGACAGGAAAAGGACTTTCCTCTCATCCCTTTTACTTTCTAGGACTCCCAGATTTTTCTCTGGCTCCTCCTCTGAGCTGCAGGAGAGCGAACACTTTGTTCCATCCCGACTTATCTGAGCAGCTCCAGGACACAAAAGGTGGGAGGAGGTTTAGACAATGATCCCTCTGCAAAGTGGAGCCAATCAATCCATTGTGCTCAGAGCTCCTGGATGGGGATATTTTCAAGCAAATAAAAGTAGGTAGCAATGAAACCCCCTAAGTAATGGCCAAATGCAGCTCTGGCAGCTGCAGGCAATAAAACAGGTGTGTTGTGGCCTGAGTTGATAAAGAAAAAAGAAATGCAGCCATCTACAAGTTTTTTAATGGAAAACCACGATTTTTAAAAACCATTACAATGTCTCTTCAGCAGTTTTCTTTGGTTCTATAAACACCTTTCCCCCCTTAACTCACAAGGCATCCCTGCCAGCAAACACCATCACATACACCAGTATTTTGAGCTCTCTTTCCATAGAGGATAAAACCCACTGCTCAGGATGTGCCTCTGCTTGGTTTTCAGGCTGAAATAGTCAAAAAGAGCTGAGCCAAAGATCTGATACCCAAACCCATGGGAATGATGACCTACTTAGCTTTTTGTGCACATTTGCTGCTATAAGATGGATTTTGAAGGCTGACCCTCACCCCCAAGGGATGAAGCTGTGTTTCCATCAATCCCATCCAGAAGAGCACTGAGGGTGTCCTGTTTCCAAATTCCCATCCAGAAGAGCACTGGGGGTGTCCTGTTTCCAAATTCTCATCCTTTTCTCTGGACTGTTCTTGTCATGGGACTGCAGAAAGACCCAACCACATCCCCAAGCCTCAAGATTTCTAAGCCCTGGCAGGAGATGGAAAGCAGAGGGCACAGCTTGTTACAGGCATGAGCGCTTCTGCTGGGTTAATAACCAGCATTTACCTACTTCTTCATGAAGGCACAGCAAAAAAGCCTAAAAGATCATCACTGTCAACCATTGCCCACCCCTAGTCTCTTATTGATCCATAAACCAACTGTTCCCCATGCCTATTCCCCTATAAATCCATGAAGCGACCATTCCCCATCCCTATTCCACTATAAATCAATCATTTCCCATCCCTACTCCCTTATAAAGCCATAAAACCTTTCCTCATCCCTATTTGACTATAAATCCATGAACCAATGATTCCCTATCCCTATTTGATCATAAATCCATGAGCCAACCATTCCCTATCCCCATCCCCCTATTAATCCATAACCCATCCGTTCCTCATTCCTTTTCCACTATGAACCTATAAACTGACTGCTACCCATCCCTATTCCCTTATAAATCCTTGACCTAACTATTCTCCATCTCTATTCCCTTATAAATCCATAAACTAATTATTCCCCATCCTTATTCCATTCTAAATCCACAAACCAACTATTCCCCATTCCTGTTTCCCTACAAATCAGCCAGGTCAAAGGGGAGCAGTCCAAACACTCTGCACAACACCAGGTCACAACTCCAGCCCGATCTTTCAGAGACCCTCCCCACTACTTGTGGGGGTTTTATTGTTAGTTTTTAATTAAAAGTCTCCCACAGCACCAAGCTTTATGCGAAGCTCTCATGCCCCCGGGGGTCCCACAGGTAGTCCTGCTGCCACCCCTCTGCTGCTTCCAGCGCCAGGGCTGCACCCGCCGGGTCTGTCCGTGTTTTTCCATCTCTTTCCATGACTCTTCACGTCTCTCCCTCCCTGTGCTCCCTCACACCCCGCTCCTCCCGTGGCCCCCCCCCCCGGTTACCTCAGCCGGGCGGGGCGCGGCCGCGGGACTCGAACCGGCGGCTCCGAGGGCAGTGAGGGGTTGCGGGGCGCCCGCCGGCCGATGCCTGCCAGGCCCCGCCCACCCACGGCGCGCGCAGCCAATCACGCGCCGCTCCCCCCCGCCTCCCGTGCAGCACCTCCAGCCCATGTCCCTCCCCCCGCGCGCACTTTAGCCAATAGACAGCGAGATTTTCTGATTGGCATCTAAACTTTCCAATAGACGCCTTCTCCCTGTGGGAGGGCGTGGCACGCGCTGAGGGGCGTGGTCTCCTGGGGGCATGGCCGACAGAGGGTATATAAGGAGGCACTGGGGCCGCGGTGCCATTTTGTGTAGCAGTGCCTGGGGAGAGGGGGGCGGAGGCGGCGGAGGGTTTCGGGGTTCGGACCAGAGCGGCCGGATGGTGAAATCCTCCCTGCAACGGATACTCAACAGCCACTGCTTCGCTAGAGAGAAAGAGGGGAATAAAAGCACCATCATGCCCGCTGTGCTGAGCCTCAGTACCGGACAGAGCAGGTGAGGCGCCGGCGGCCTCCCTCAGCCTCGCACCGCTGGGCACTCGCTGCCTCCTTCCTCTTCCTCGCCCTCCTTT
>VRYO01000038.1:1666028-1687795 GCA_009812075.1 Sialia sialis
TTTCTGATGTGTCCCTTGGCCCCACGGGAGCTGCCACCCTCATCAGCCACCCCCACCAGCGGCACTGTCTCATTCAGCAAATGCAGAAGTGGATGCAGAAAGGGGAAGTGGCCCCAGTGTCATGTCCCAACGCTCCTGAATCTCCAGGCTCCCTCTGCACCACCCAGGGCTTTTACCCTGACTCCCCCCTTACCTTGGCTGCGAACTGCAGCTGTCTCTGCTGGAAGGTGAAGCCCACCCTGAAGTACCAGGCATCCCCGCTCTGGCAGCAGGGCTGGGGGTCCAGGACACCGAGTGCTGCCCAGCACTTCCCTGCCAGCTCTGCCTGCAGCAGCTGCTGCCTCTCCTCGGGCCCCACCAGCTCCTCCTGCATGTGAGATGACAGCCGGGCCAGGGAGGCCTCCTGGCACCCCAAAATCACCCCACAGACCCCGGCCGGGGTCTCCAGGAGCTGCCCCAGCTCCCCGTCCGCTGTCCCAAATGTCAGCTCCTTCAGGCAGGCTGATGGGGCTTCCTGGGGGCTGCTTCGGACCAGCGGCTCCCCCACGCTTTGGGACTTGGTCAGGGGCTTCTTGGGTGCCCAGGAGGGTCTGTCCCGCGGGGGAGCCCCCTCCCCGTGCCACAGCTGGGCTGGGGGGATGCTGCAGAGGATGCTGCCAGCCCGGGGCTCAGGGTCGCCATGGTAGCGGTGGGATGATCCCGGCTCCGGCAGGGACTCGGCTCGCTGGAGCTGCTTTTTGGGCAGTGGGGGCGGCTGGGGGTCCGGGTTGGGCTGAGGGAGGGGTCTCCCAGGGCCTTCCCCTCGGCTGGCCTTGCGGGGGACGAGGTGGGCCCGCAGCTCTCCTGGGGAGGGAGGGACAGAGGTGACAGGACAGACAGGACAGAGGAGAGGTGAAGGGATGGGATGGGATGGGATGGGATGGGATGGGATGGGATGGGATGGGATGGGATGGGATGGGATGGGATGGGATGGGATGGGATGGGAGTACAGCACGTTTTTCTTTGTCCCCCTGCATATTTCCAGCCCCAAATCCACACCCAACACCAGCCAGAGCGGTGACACGGGGGCAGGACAGGGACAGCAGAGGGGCTCGTGCCACTGTCCGAGGTGACACGTGGGCAGGCAGGGGCACAGCGGGGTCAGGCCGTCACTCACCCACGTTGCTGTAGATGAGGGCTGAGTTGGGGGGCCGAGGGGGGCAGCCCCCCGGCGTGTCCGGCATGGGAGTGGCCAGTGCGGGGGCAGCCCGGTCCAGGCTGGCACTGCGGAGCGCGGAGCTGGCCCTGCCAGAGCCGGGAGCAGCGTCACCCCCGGTCCCGCTCCCTTCGGTGCTCAGGGAAAGGACGCGGAGAAAAGGGGAAGCAGCAGCCGGGGGAGCCTCGGCGGGGCGGTTTTGGGGAGAAACACGGGGACTTTGGTGGCCAAGTGACTCCAGTTGCCGCACTGGGAAATGCTGGGGGTGGGAGCTGCCCCGGGGGCTCCACATGCCCTGG
The DNA here is from genome assembly GCA_009812075.1 of Sialia sialis. Taxonomy (NCBI): domain Eukaryota; kingdom Metazoa; phylum Chordata; class Aves; order Passeriformes; family Turdidae; genus Sialia; species Sialia sialis. The sequence goes on from VRYO01000038.1 coordinate 1,667,523, forward strand.
TTCCCCCGCTGCATGGGACACATCCATGGGCGCACAGCGGCTGATGCGCTAACTGTGGTCCCTGCTGGGTGAGCCCAGGAGGACACAGTGCTGGTAGAGGTGTGGGACAAGAGCAGGAAAAACCTTTGACACCCCCAGCCCGGTCTGGGGGACGGGACAGGGGTGGGGAGGGAGCAGAGGGAGCCCGAAGGGGGTGAGCACTGAGATGGAGCCGCTGGGTTTCACTTCCGTGCCCCGGCACTTTGCTGCCACCGGCGATACCGAAAGCACGGCGGCTTTGCCAAACCTCACCGTTCTGGGGACAGCACGGGCTGAGCTGCTCCAGGCTGTGTCCCCAGCCAGACCCCCGTGTCCCCCGGGTCGCTGCCGTGCTGAGCAGCTCCATCCCCCCGTGCAGAGCCCCCCGTTACCTGTGAGCTGTCCCTGGCAGCTTGGGGGTCCCGCGGGGCTCCAGCTGCACATCCCGGAGCCGCAGCAGCTCCCGCTGCCCATCCCAGCCCTTCCTGGCGCTGCCCATGGCCCGCTCGGGACCCGCCTTGCGCAAGGCGCTGGGGCAGGATGTGCTTTCTAAACCTTTCTGAACCTTTCAAAGCTCCCTGCTCGGCTGGAGGAAGCCGGGGCTTGGCCTCGCTGATCACCGTGTCACCGTCAGTGCCACCTGTGGATTTGTCTCCCCAGGGAGCTCGGGACCCCCAGGCTGGAGCAGCACGGCTTGGGGACCTGCAGGGACACACAGGACAGGGCCAGCTGTGCAAGGACAGAGCCTTGTCCTGGGCTGGGCCATCCTGCCAGCTCAGGGCCACCAGCCCTGCTGTGACCCACACGTGCTGCTGGGGTGTCCCTGCACCCTCTGAACCCAGGAATGGAGCCAGGCTGGCTTTGAGCAGGAGCTGGGACTTGGGGATGGTGCAGCCCCAGCTGGGCTGGGCTCTCATCCTGCTGTCCTGGGCAGCCAGCTCTGCTCCAGCCTCTGCTCCTGGAGCTTCACTCTGCTCTTCCTTCCTGGATGGCTCTAGGGGTGGCTTTAAGGGTGGCAACTGCTCTGAGCAGGGGATTGCCTCCACAAACCCCCCTCACATCACAGAATTAATTCCCTTTCCTCCAGATTCTTACTCTGGGTGGGTTGGCAAGGAGGAATAGTTTCATTTTCTTCCATGAACCGAGGTTGTGGGTTCAATTCCTGTAAGAGTTGGATTTGATGATCCCTGTGGTTCTCTTCCAGCTCAGAATATTCTTTGATCTGTGATCTGTCTTTTTGCTGGGATTTCCTGCAGCCATTGCATGAGAGGAGCCCAGCCCTTGGAAAACATTTTCTTTTTTTTTTTTGTTTTGTTTTGTTTTTTTTATTTTGTTTCCCAGAGCTTTACAGATGCTCAAAGAGCACCAAGTGACCCAACTCACTTGCTGGAAAATATCCTGCCATTGCTGTCTGTCCCCTCTAGGACAAAGTCACTTTTTATTCAGTCTAAACCCCAAATATTTCAATATTTCCTCCCTTCTATTTACTCTTCATGTCATCAATGGTGCCGCTGTGAGTGCTGTGGGAAGACACAGAAATCCTGCAGGGATTTCTCCTGGGAGCAGCGAGGTTGGGATGAGCAGGCTTTGGGAGATGAGTTTCCATGAGAAAAGTGGAAAATGTCATTGCTTGAGCCCAGCCATGCAAGCAGGAGAGCAGAACCTTGGATCCAACAGCTGGGCAGGGTTTGGGGGCCGGAATGGGACTGAGGGTGTGCTGTGAGGAGCCCACATTTCCCTTCCCCTGGATTTATTTCCGTATTTCCCAGCCCACTGCAGGCCAGCCAGGGTTGTGGCTGTTGGCTGTGGCTGGGGCCGTTTCTGGGTGCTGAGGCCGTGTGTGAGAGCTGATAAAAAACCATGTGGGGCTGAGTCACGCTTGGATCCAGCTCAGGGAGGAGGTGCAGGGCTCTGGGAGGGCACAACCATCCACCCCACGCTGCACCAGCAACCCAGACTGGTTTGGGTTGGGAGGGTCCTCAAAGCCTGTCCAGTGTCACCCCTGCCATGGCAGGGACACCTTCCCTGTCCCAGGCTGGTCAAATCCCCAATGTCCAGCCTGGCCTGGGACACTTCCAGGGATCCAGGGGCAGCCACAGCTCTCTGGGCACCCTGTGCCAGGGCCTGCCCACCCTCACAGACAAGAAATTAGTTAGAAGCATCACTGTTTTTACCTAATGAATAAAATTATGAAACACCAGAAAATGTTGGGAGTAAAAGGACAGAATTCCTGCCATGCCTGTGACCCTGCCAAGCTGGCGAGAAGTGGCCAGGGAAAGAGGGGCAGCCAGGAACTGCCTTTTAGCTGTGAAATTCCTCACTTGTCTTATGTCTTATGACAAGTTTAAAATCCACCCAAGCCCTTAACAAGGATGGTTGTTTCCTGTTGCCAACCTCTGCAAAAATGCTGATTTAATTCTCCAGGCCATGGGCATCCCTGGATCCTTTGGTGACTTCTGCTGCCTGCTCCAGGTGGATAAATCAGCTACAGGACACGGCCCTGATGGCACTGACGGCATCTGCACTCTGCTCCAGGAGCTTCTTCCCCTCTGGATTTGGGGAATTGATGCAGGGAAGCTTTTCTTAGTGCCAGCCTTTTTGATTTGTAAGGAAATTGCTTTCTCTTCCCAGTGGGAGATAGGATCTTTAAACGCAGCCGCTGGAAAATTGCCATTTTCTAATTGTCTTTATTTTTTTGCTGTTTTTTTCCCCATTATATTGTTCAGCAGCTCATGGGTGCTGTGGGGATGCTCCGTGCTCAGGGCTGGGGGGTTCTCTGGCTGCTCTCTCAGCATCTCCATCCTGCAGCTGACCCCCAAAAGGAGCCGGGGATTCCGTCCTGACCCCCACACCCCACAGGGCACAGAGAGCAGCTGTAACCTCGACCCTTCACCTCCCCATGCCATGCAACGCATCTCGAAGCAGGAAACGAGAGAAAAACCCCAATTTCCTCTTTCCTCCCCCGGCAGCTCTCGCCCAGCCCGCGGGCGCTGCAGCCTCCCGGTTATTTTTGCAACCAGGGCCACCCTCCCTCGTGTCTGGGGTGGAGCTGGGAGCCTGCCCGGACCCCAGGGAGTGTGTGCTGGAATTCCGGGCTGGAGTGGCCCAGGGCCGGTTTCTCCAGCAGATGGAGGCATTGCTTTGCTTCCAGCAATGCGCTCCCAGTGCCAGCCCGCTCCGTGCTGGGAGAGCCGCGGCTGGGGCTGCCAGGGGACAGGAAAGGGACACGGGGCTCTGGGGGGGACACAAGGACAGGTGTCCCCCGGGCACAGGGACAAGGGGAGCCTGGGCTGGCTGAGCCCGTGGTGGGGACAGCTCTGGGGAGCCCTGGGGGGGCCAGGCTGTGCCCTGGGGCTGGGGGATGGGAAGGACACTGGGGGGTCACTCTATGGAGGAGGAACTGCCTCCCCCTCCCCACTGGCTCCGGCCCCACTGCATTGCCCTCCCCCTGTGCCTCAGTTTCCCCAGCACAGGCTCCCAGTGCCCAATTTCCCAGCCCCATCCAAGGGATTTGCTCCCTGTGTGCCTGTGCACATCCGCGCACTCCTGGGTGAACGTGTCTCCTTTTAACCACCCCCCCTGCAAACCCCAATTTTCCTGCACGCAGGACTTGAGGTGCTGACTTTGCACCCTCCACTTTTGGCACATCCTTATAAACACGGCATTAATAATTAATAATCGATTAATAGCAGCAGCAGTTCGGTAGCACACGTGCATTAATCATTTATTAGTTATTAATATGGACTTTGGTACCCTCTGGGAGGTGGTTTCACATTGTTTACGTGTGGTTTGTGGGACTGATGGTGGTGACAGACTCAGGTTTGTGGGACTGGTTGTGGTGACAGACTCAGGGGCTGCAAATCCCAGCAGAGCCCCGGGAAGGAGGAAAGGTCTGCTGGAATTCTGGGGGCTTCCCAGGTTGCAGCAGGTCTGGAGAGCTCAAAAGTGTGCATTGTGGTGTTCCAGGTCTGCTCAGGCTCTGCCCACTGACTTTGCCTTTTCTTATTGAGGCACGTAAGGAAGAAATGGGGAAGAAAAACCCAAATGAGGCACACAAGTCCGTTTTTTCCCCCTTGTTTGTTTTGCTCACAAATACATCTCACATGCTCATTACATAGAAAACTGTGCCAGGTCTGCACCGTCCCTTGCTCCCACTGTGAGGGTCCATGCCCGACCTCCTCCCCACCCCCGCCCCCCCACCTCTACCCCCCTCCCCAAGTTAAAAAAACCCAGACACCAAACAGGACCCTAGTAGGACACGGCATGCACGGCTCGGGGACGGGGGGACACCGGGCATTCCAGGGCTGGGGGGATGTTCTGAGCAGCCCCTTGTGCCCCACAAAGCTCCCAATCCCTCGGATGCTCCGGTGCCACTCCGGGATGCCCGTCAGGGGATGGGCAGCTGTCCCCTGCAGCTCCCAGCCTCACCATCATGGCTGGAGAAGGGACATCCAGGTGGGGAACATCCCTGCAGGAATGGGGACGGAGGTGGGACCTGAAGCAGCCCCGGGGTGCACATGGGAGGAGAAAGTGGAGGAGGAAGCAATGAATTCCCTGGATCCTCCAGGTCACATCCAGGCTCTTCCATTCCAGCTTCATTCCTTCTCCCACGCACAAAAAATCCACGCCCTGAGGCAGAGGCAGGGCAGAGCCTGGGAAGGGGTGGGATGGGAGGAGAGGAACCCCCCCATGGCAGCAGGGAGCAGCCCCAGGGCCACTGACCCGGTCCTCAGCGCCAGAGGGTGCAGGATCTGGGATGGAGGTGTCAGCCAGGATGTTCTCCTGGACTGCTCTTCCCAGCTTCTCTCTCCTCTTCTCTCCTGGGCCGTAGGGCCTCCCTGCACAGGATGAGCCAGGTCCTGCTCTCCTGCAGATTTCGACTTTGCAACTCAACGAAAATGAACCCCAAAGTGCCTTTTGAACCCGTAGGAATCCCAGCCCCCGTCGGGCGGGGGGTGGGGGGAGGCTTGCATTGCCCTGGGGCTGCTCTTCCTGATTTTAACGATCTTGGCCTCATTCTGCCTTTTTCCCCCCTTTTTTTTTCTTGCTGACACCTCTTCAGAGCCTGGCCCTGGAGGCTTATTATTGCTTGTGCAGAAGCGTCCCCGGGCACCCACATTGGCAGATGCTGGATCTTAAATCCATGGATGAGAAGCTCTCAAGGCACATCCGTGCCCGGGGTGGGGGAGTCTGTCTTTGCCAAGGGAGTCTGTCTTTATCCCCCCAGTTCAGCACAACCTCCCCAGACCCACATTGCCCCGGAAGACATTTCTCTTGAAAATTAATTAAAAAAAAAATTGGACCAAAACCCCCACCAACACCAAGAAAAGAACCACAAACAACTACCAGGAAAGTTTTCTGAAGAGTCCCTTACAAAAAAAGGGAAAGGGTGGGGGGGAGAACAGGAAGCATTTTTCTCCCAGGCCCAAACACTGCTGATCTTTTGGCTCAAGAAATGCATAGTTGGTAGCAAAAACCTCGCTACATCAGGAGCCCCTGGGACGGCCCCTGAGCCCTGAGGGCTCTCCACGGGGTCGGGACATCGAGGTCATCCCTCCCCGACCCTGAGGTCCCCGTGGTCCTGACCTTGCTGGCCTGTGGCACCTCTGTCTCCAGCCATGTCCCAGCACAGCGAGGTCACTCTGCCAGCTCTGGGACATGGCCAGTGCTCCCACAACCCTCCTGGCCCCGTCCCACCATGGTTGTGCCCGGGGCTGGGCAGCACACAACGGTTCTCCTCTGGGAGAGGCTCAGATCATCTTCATGTTGAACTTCCTGGCCCCTCCCTGGCCGGTGGTGGTGGTGGGACCGTCCACCTTGCGGAAGGAATATTCCACGGAGAAGTTGTTCTTGTGCTGCCCTCGGCCGCGGCTCCAGACGAAGAGCAGGAGGAAGCAGAAGAGCACCACGCCCAGGAAGGTGATGCAGCCCATGGCCGTGGAGACCAGGATGGTCTTGAGGTCCAAGGTGAATTTCAAGAAGACCTGGGTGTCGTTGTGGAAGGTGTCATTGAAATCGCTGAGGTACAAAGTCCGGTTGGCGTGGTGGGCGCCGTCGGCCGGCTGCCCCTTGACCGTCAACGTGGCGAAATAGGTGTCGTTGCCGCCGGCATTGCTGGCGATGCAGATGTAGGTGCCGCTGTCCTGCACCTGGGCGAAGCGGATCTCCAGCGTGCCCCCGGGCAGCACCGTAGCGCGGCCCGTGCTGCGTGTGGTGATCATGCGGTGCTGGGGGGACACCCAGGCGATGGAGGGGTCGGGCTCCCCGTCGGCGCGGCACAGGAAGGACACGGACTGCCCCTCCCGCGCCGTCACGTGCTGCAGCTTCCGATCCCGGATCTTGGGCTTCTGGCAGGTGAAGTACTCGAAGAGCACCGAGTCCGGGAAGTCGCGCAGGGCGTTGCCCTGGATTTCGGGTGGCGAGGAGCACATGGGCTGCTGCCCGTCGAAGTTGAGCGTCTTGCGCCGCTGCAGGATCCAGAGGATCCGGCAGTCGCAGGCCAGGGGGTTCCTGTCCACCCGCAGCGTCTCCAGCGTGTTGACCGAGTGGAAGGTGCTCTCCTCCAGCGTGGACAGGAAATTGCTGGAGAGGTTGAGCAGCCGGATCTGCCTCAGGCCGGAGAAAGCCTGTGGCTCCACAGACACCAGGAGAGCGCCCACGATGTGGAGCTCCTGGAGCCGGATGAGGTCTTTGAAGGAGCCCTTGAGCACAGTGCTAATGGGGTTGTAGGACAGGTTGAGGTACCGCAGGTACACCAAGTTCCTCAAGGCAGCAGCAGGCACTGCTGTGATGTTGGTGTAGGTGATGGAGAGCGAGGTGAGGTTCAGGCCCTGGAAGCTGGTGGGGGACACCTCCTCCAGCAGTGGCCAGTTGTCAATCTCCAGCTGCAGGAGATTGTAGAGCTTCTTGAAGTTCTGGTCCTCCAGTGCAGAGATGCTGAGGTGCCGCAGCCGCAGCACCTCCAGGTTCTGGAGGTAGGACAGCGACTCGGCCGAGATGGAGGTCAGGTTGCACCTCTCGATGGTCAGCTGCTCCAGGCCCAGCAGCCCCGAGAAGGCGCGCTGGGAGATGTACACCAGGTCGTTGTCACCCACCTCCAGGCTCTTCAGGTTGCGCAGATCCTGGAACATGTAGTCCAGCAGGATGACGAGCTTGTTCTCGCTGATGTCCAGCAGGGTCAGGTTGGTCAGCTTGGTGAAGACCCCCGGGGGGATGAGCTTGAGCTGGTTCCCCCGCAGCCGCAGCGTCTGCAGGTTGAACAGGTTGCTGAAGGCGCCGGGCTCCACATTGGAGATGATGTTCTCGCTGAAATCCAGCTCCTCCAGCAGCGGGTACGGGGCCAGGTCGCCGGGGTTGAGGCAGCGGATGCGGTTCTTGTTGAGCTCCAGGACCCTGGTCTCGGTGGGGATGCCCTCGGGGATGGCGGTGAGGCGCTTGCGGTGGCACAGCACCGAGCGCAGCTGCGGGGCGCATTCGCAGCGCGCAGGGCAGGCGCCCGCCCGCGGGGACAGCAGGACCACGTGCAGGGCCAGCACCGGGAGCCACCATGTCATTGTGTGGGGCATGGTCTAGGGGCTCACTGCCGTTCTGCCATGCGCCTGCCATGGAGAGAGAGCAGAGTCAGCGGGCACAAAGCCCGACCTGGCCCCACAGATCACCTACAAGTGCTCCCCAAGCCTGTGGCCCCAGTCCCTCCAGGAAACCCTCTGGATCCTTTTCACCTACCCTGCAACCTGGGGATCCTGCCCTGTGGGATAAACGAGCCTCACCCTCCATCGGAACAGGGAAACTGAGGCAGGGGGAGATGTCTGTGAGAGGAGCCAGGGCTGCAGATCGACACCTGAGCCTCTGCTCCCGCTGGCTCAGCCCTCCCTGTGCCCCTGCTGGTGACCGTGAGCACCCTGGGATAATGTGGGGCACAGACACGGGCAGGGCGGGGCAGAAGCAAAGAGATGCTGGCAGAGATGCTGCCAACTCGTGACACAGGTGGGAAGCCCATGTCCTCTGGTGACACGGGTGGGATGCCCATGCCCTCTGCTCCTGGTGTGAGGTCTCATCCAGTGGCACAAATTCTCCCCAGGCCCCCGGCTTGGAGGGGTCCCGTAGGATGGGGGACAACACGGTCCCCCACCCGTGTCCCTGTTTCTGTCCCCGTCCCCATCCCTGTCCCGGCCTCTGGAGCGCAGATTAAGGCGGCCGCAGGCACAATCTTTGCCGAGGAGGGATTAACACCGCGCCGTGCCCCGGCTGCCCTCCTTTCCAGGGATTAGCACTTTGCCACTGCTTTCCCTTTTCTTTGCTTCCCCCTTTCCCGCTCCCTGTCCCCATCCGTGCCCCAAATCTGCCAGGCTGCCTGGGAACACAGCTCCCAGCGCCACCGCCAACTCCTCAGCCGCCTTTCCTTAATGAAGCATGATCATTAACCTAATTAAGTGGCAGAGTTGCTCGGTTGGGGAGCTGTGGGGTGTGTTTGAGCCTGGCAAGAGAATATTGGGGGTACCAAGGGCAGAGCCAGCCGCTCCAGACACCCCTGTGGAGGTGCAGGGAGCAGCACTGACACCTCCAGCATGAGGGGGGATTTGTCCCATCGCTCCCACAGCACTGGGACAAACTGGGGTGCTGGTCCTGAGCACTGGTTCCAGCCCTTCTGACTTCCAGAGAGCCCAAACTGTGCCTCCAAGGAGCCCCTCACATGCTCCCTTCTGTCCCTCTGGGCACCTCAGGGACCACAAACCTGTCTGTGGCAGCCCAGCAGGATGTGGGGTGAGGGAAGAGGACAATGTGACATCTGTGGCTGCAATGCTCCACCCTGGTGCCACTGCAGGTCCTCAGTGGCCAAAAGATCCTGAAAAAATCATCTTGAGGTGGCTGCTGCTCGGCTTAGGGGGTGACAGAAGGAGAGCAATGGGGACCCCAGATCCCCTAGAGAGGTGACACTGATGGAGCAGGGACAGCATCGCCTTCTCCTCACTGTGCTGACAAAGGACACCAAAGGCTGGTGTCACCCTCCCTCCCGTCCCCATGGGCTGGTGGCACACAGGACCTCAGGGGGCTGGGGGTTATTGCCTTTCAGTGCTCGTGTCGCAGGGAAGATGCAATCTCCATGGAGAATTTCCTGCCCTGATCCTATTACCTGAGAGGGGCAATTCTCTGGGATTAACCCCATTGCTCAGGCACAATTTTGGAAGAAGGGGAGATGATCTTCAAGGAGTGTTTGGACATCGCTCTCAGGGATGCTCAGGCTGGGATTGTTGGGGTGTCTGTGCAGGGCCAGGGGCTGGACTCGATGATCCCTGAGGGTCCCTTCCCCTCAGGATATCCCAGGATTCTGTGATCTTTTACAGATGTGGGGATGTGGCACTGAGGGACGAGCAGTGTACTTGGCAGTGCTGGGGTAACAGTTGGACTTGATGATCTTAGAGGGATTTCAAACCTCAACAATTCTATCCTGAGTCTATGACACCTTTTTTCTTTCTTTTTGTGTGTGTGTCTTAATTTTGCCCCGTTTCCCTTTTTCTTCCAACGAATCAAACTGAGAAGGAAGTGTCACCATTTCACACAACACAGGATTACCAGCTGAGCTGGGGCACAGGAGGGTGGGACCACCGACCCCACTGCTGTCCCTGCCCCTTTCTCCCCTCTTACAGCTTCAATCTTGCACCAAACCCCGTTGGGGACTGGAGGTCCCCAAATGCCACCTGGGCACTGGAGCTGCTCGGCAGCCTCTGCCTTCCAGGAGAGCCACTTTGTGAAGGCTCTGCCTGGCTGGTGGCCCCAGGAACCTGAGCTGGCTCTGGGGTGAGGTGGGGGCAGCTCCCCTTGCTCCCCTGGTTCTGGAGGCCCCACTTGTGCCCTTGGGAAGGATGCCCCAAGAACGACCTGCAAACCCACAGGACAAAACCCTCCCCATTTACTGACACTTCACTGTGCTGTTCAGTGTCTCTACACCACAGAAAGGTGCCCTGGTGCCCCTTTAATGGTGTCCAGGCTGGGCTGTGTGCCTGTGGCCACCATCCCTCCCTGCCAGCCCTGGGGGGATCCATCCCTTCCCCTCCCTGCCCGAGGCTCTGCCCCGTGTTCATTATGGATGAGCCCGGGGTAACCCAACTCCACTTTTGGTTACTACTCCGGCCACCTGATCCTCTAAACAAAGCTGGAGTTGTTTTCCCTGGCAGATGGAGAGCGGGAGCCACAGCCCCGGGCTCACCTTCCCTCTCCCCAGCCAGAGCATCAGCAGCCCTGCTGCCCCACACCCCACCCAAGGGTGCTCACTGACCCCACTGACCCCACAGCGGGGCCAAGGGCTGCTGGATCAGCCATTCCCTGCAAATCCTGACAAACCCCAGCTCTGGAGCGAGGCTGGCTCTGCCCACTGGTCTGTGCTGCCCCAGGACATCCCGCAGAGGGGCTGCTCAGAGCCTTGTCCCCTGCAGGGACACCTGGGTCCCTCCCTGTCCCGGGCAGAGCCAGGCAGAGCCGGGCTGTTTATTAATAGCTCATTACAGTGATTGTGCAGCACTTTCCGGGCTCGCCTGGCCCCTGGGGAGCCAGGGCAATTAAGATCCAGAGCAAGGCCTAGATAGAGGCTCTTCTCGTCATTTAATTTATTTTTAAAAATAACAAGCTTACTGCATGCAGGGCTGGGGACAGAGCCAGCAAAACCCCAGGCTGAGGGGCTGTGATGGGGGAAGCAGAGCAGAGCAATTTTGGACAATTTGGACAATTGGACAATTTTGTGAGTCCCTGGAGCCTTCCCTGCCCCATTCCCTACTTCCCCATCAAGATTTGTGACCACTGAGCTTGTTTTGTCCCAGACACCTGCAGCACAGAACTGCTGCTCTCCAGCCACCCTGGCTTGGGGTTACCCAGAGCAGCTGTGGCTGCCCCTGGATCCCTGGAAATGTCCAAGGCCAGGCTGGACAGGGCTTGGAGCAGCCTGGGACTGCAGAACTTGTCTCTGCCCCATGGCAGGGGGTGGAACGAGATGGTCTCTAAGGTCCTTTCCATCCCAAACCATTTGGGGATTCCTTGACTCCTGCAGATGGGATTTTGCTCCCTCTCCATCCTTCAAACAGCTCCTGCTTCTCTGGCACAAGCTCGGTCCTGCCTGCTCCTCCAAGAGCACCTGCTCCTCAGCTGCCATTATTTCTCTCTTTTTGTGAATAAAGACTAAAACATGAGCCCAGGTTGCCATTTCCAGGTTCCCCTGCTCAGTTTGTGCATGAGCACAAACTCAGTCAAGCAAGGTCTTGTTTTATCCTTCCCTTGACACACAGGATGTAAAATGCTCCTGCTGAGCCCTTCTCATTCCAGCACCCCATTGCTGCTGCTCCAGGCCAGGCCCCTCCATGGCAGGGGCCAGAGGCAACCAGGGGATGCTGCTGCATCTTCCCAGGGATGCAGGGAACTGCAGGAGAGGATGGAGAGCCCAAACCAGGAAGGGAGCAAAAGGAGCAGAAAGTGATGGTGGGACCCCCACCCTGAAAACAGGGGCAGAGGGATAACCCCAGTGCTCTGTCACATGGGTATTAGTGCCAGCACCCTGTGCCAGTGCCAGTTTATCCCAAACTTGGCATGAGACAGGAGAGAGCTCCTACAAACACCAGCAGCAGCCAAATGCAGTTGGGAACACCCTGAGCACTGCCCGCTCGCCAGTGCCAGCCCTGCCTGGCAGCCGAGTGGTCCCCACGCCATCCTCACTCCCTGGCTGTGTCCCCAGCCCGGCTCCATGCCAGGGAAGGCAATGCCAACCACGCTGGGCTGTGCCAGCATCCTCACAGACACTGTCACCCTGCTCAGCCCTGGCACGGGGCTGGGTGGGGTTGGGGTTCGATGCAGTGGCCAAGCATCCCCGTGGTGTTTCCCAGCTCACTGACAGCTTGCCAGGATTGCTGCTGGGCTCTCCATCAGGACAAACTCTGTGTGCTTCCCTGTGCTGGGCTGTGACTGGGTGAGATCTCCATTCCCAGGACCAGGAATTTGTGGTTCAAGCAGGCTCCATGAACTCAAGCTCCCTGAGCTGCTGGCAGGGCATCGGAACAGGGGATGGAGAACTCTGAATGCTGGTGCCAACAATTCCCTGGCTTCAAGCTCTGCCCATGGGGAAGGGAAAGTGCAGCCAGAGCTGCCCCAGACATCCAGAGCTAAGAGGAGCCCAGACCTCAGTCCTGTGCCAAAGCCCGTCCAGACGTCTGCTCCCTCTTCCCTGCTGGAAAACCCTGAGCCCTCAGTTACACATTCCAAAAACACCTTTCACCTCACATGATTTAAGTCTGAAAAGGGAAAAATGAGAGTGCCTGGGGTCTGCTCCATGCTCAGCTCCACTGGTAACACCACCCACACTGATCATGGCACCAGGGCTGCTGGGGATCCCCAGGGGGATGTCCTGGTGTTGTTCAGAGCTGGCAGAGCACAGTGTGATGCCCACATGTGAAGTCAGGGAACCCAGCTGTGTTTTTCCAGCTGTTGCTGCAGCTCAGAGCTGAGCACAGTTCCCAGGGGCACTGAGGACCAAAGGTGACCTGTGCCACCCTCCAAAACAAACCTGTGGCTCCTGCAGCTTTGTTTTATCCCTTGCCTTGAGTCTGCAAAGTCAGTGGGTTTGGAGCCACACTGAGCTTGGAAAAACCCCAGAAAAGACAGGGGGGCATGAGGAGGATAGAGGTGATGGGGAGGAGCTCCAGGAGCATCCCCTGGATCTTCCCTGGATCCTGGGTAACACCAGCAGGTTTCTCCTTCTGCACAGGGCAGCAGAAAGATCCCAGCTTGTGCTGGGGCGTGGAGGGGATTAAATCAGAGCTGAGACAGAAACAAAGAGGCAGAAGCTGGAGGGTCAAAGGAGGCCGGGGATGTGCCCAAGCCTCAGCTCTGGTGATCGGCAATTAGCAAACCAAGCATGAGAACAAATAATCCAGCTGAAACAGGGAGAGCAGGACAGAGCTGGGGCTAAGAAGGAAGGAAAATCAGTCACCAGACCTAATGGAGAATTATCCAGGAGACAGTTCTTCCTAATCCCATCAGGGGCTGGCTGGGAAACAAATTCTCCTGGCTCTGCCACTCTCAGCACGATTTTCTGGGTCAGGGCTGGGTTGGGCAGGGCTGGAGGAGCAGAGGGAGAACCAATGGCTGGGAGGGCATTGAGGGCCCCTAAAGAGCATCTTCCCACCCCACAGGACCTGGTGAACACCTTGAGGCTCCTCAGGCCTCAAGTCATCAAAACAAAAATATTACCTATAAGTAAACACGAAACCAAAAAATAAATGTAACCATATGCAGTATTATTTATTATGTGTAATTTGGTTTTTAGACAAAGATAATTTTAGGAATGGGTTTGTTTGTACCTGAGGCAGAATTGACTTTTAACAATTTTTTAACAAATTTTTGATACATATTATTGGGATTTTGGTTTTGTTTATTGTATGTAAGGATTTAGATTGGGTAGGGCCTGCTTGGTTGGTAGAGTTTTAGATGTTAATTAATTAGGTGGCTTTTGTTAGACTTTGTTTTTAATTTTTGAAAGATTTTTTTATTTAATGTTTTTAAGGTGATTTTTAATAGTTTATTGTTTGTTTGTAGCTGGTGTATAGTAGGGGATATGGTACACTTATTTAATGTTATGTTTTTTAGCATAGGTGTTGATAAGGTTGTTTTTGAAATGTGTTTTATTGTTTGATTTTTTTTTTAGGGGTATTATGTTTTTACAGGATTGTAAAGTGGCCAAGTGATCACCCCAACAGAGCCCAGCTGGGCTGTGGCCATGGTGGCCACGCTCCTGATGTCACCCTCGTGTCCCTCTCAAGGCTGCTCAAGCAGAAGCAGATTTTCCTGGCAAGACACGAAGATGGGAGCATGAAAGGAGCCAGGAGTGGCTGGGTCACCACAGAATGTCCCCAATGTGACTTCAGGGCTGGCTGGAGACCATGGGAAGCTCCCTCAGAAGGGAATTATTTTGGTGAGCAGCAGCTGCAAATCCTGCTCAGCAGGTCTTGGGGTGCCAGAGCAGCTCCCAGGGAGGCAGGATCTGCCCTTCCTACCCAGAAAACCTCTGTGGTGTCTCCACAGAGCTCTTCCCAGCCCAGATGCCATCCCCAGTCCTCGGCAGCGTGGCCACAGGGCTCTCCCATGGGGGAACTCCCAGCCCTCGCAAACGCCCAGCACCGAGGATTCCCCATGAGCCAGGCACCAAGGAGACAACCCCAAAGAAGCCACTGCTTATTTTTAGAGACAACCTTATGATTCCTGAGCACGTGGCCCAGGCAACACTGCACAGGCAGCCCCAGATTGGCCACAATCTGCTTTTCTTCTTGACAGACATCATGTCTGAATCTCTATCTCCACAAGATGCTCCCAGGAGAGGAGACATTTGGAGACGACCACAATGTACAACATTTCTGAAAGGTCACTGCCTGCACCAGGCAACGAGGAGCAGGAGCCACTCATCAGCAGCAGGGGCTTTGGGGAGGTGTTTAATATTCCATGAGCATCTCTATTTCTCTACCGAAGTGGATAACTCTTCTAAAAGTAGGGAAGGGGGGCAGGGCAGGTGGGTGCTGGGCTCTTGTTTCCACCCAAGGTGGGTTGACTGAACCATCAGTCAGAGCTGAATCTCCACTGCTGCTGGGAAATGGTGGCTGAGAGTGAACCTGACCTGGACCTCAACAGCCTCAGAGAGCAGAGCTTGACTCCTCTTTATCCCAGACCTCATTGTCACTGAGTTGTTTCACCAATGCCAGTGGAAGCCCTGGAGCTCACACAGTGGCTGTGGTGCCTAGCTGGACAGCAGGGGCTCTCTTTTTGAGGGTTCAAGTGAGAACTTTTAATTTGCAGAAGCCCATCAACATCAGGGGCAGGATGAGGAGGGGCTGGGAGGTAAACGCAGGGTGACAGCCCATGGCACCAGGACTTCCTGATGTTTTCCCATCCCAGTCTGTCACCAGGACTGGGTGCTGGCCACAGCCCCCAAGGTGTCCAGCTCTGTCCTCTCCCACCAAAGCTGGGCTTTGCCAAGGTCCCCATCCAAGCCAAAGGTGCCCATCCAAACCAACCTGTGGCCAAGGCTTGCCTGGTCTCAGGTTTCTCTGCAGCCTGGGAGTGGGGACAAGGAACCCAAACCCCTGGCAACTGTCCTGACACCTCATCTGTAGGGTCCACGTGACATTTGTTGCTGCTGGATGTACAAAACAGGAGAGCACAGATGTGACAGGCACAGCCACAGGCAGGGAAAAGCAGGGCCACGCTCCTGGCAGGGGCTCCTGCCCCCACAGAGACACAAACACAGAGCATTCCATGAGACAGGGGAATTGGCTCCTTTCTCTGCAGCTGCCTCCCCATCCTGCCTCCCTCCTGAGCTCATCCCTCACCTTCTGCACCAAAACACAGCCAGAGCAAAGCCAGAGCACCGAGGGCAGCAGGGCTGAAGCCACGTGGGAGGGGACACAGGGAATGTGCCAGAGCCTGGCCAGGCAGGACATCCCCAGGCTGTGCTGGGGACACCTCTGGGGGTGTCCCCTGCGGCTGGGGTGGCACATCACGCACAGGGGCTCTGAGCAGCAGAGATGATGTGAGACCTCGTCACAGGAAGGGTCCTGTGCCTTCACTGCTCCAACGCAGCTGGGTGGGGAAGCTGCTGGGGCAGGCTGATGAATAACCAAGCAGGAAAGCAGAGGCTGTAATGAGGCACCTTTCAGAGCGCTGATGGATGATGCTGCGTGGGGGGCGTGCGGAGCGCTGGGGATGCTGACGTGCAGCCACCCCCCAGTGCCAGCACTGCTCCCAGTTTGGCCCAGCAGAGCCCTGCCCTGCTGCTGGATGGTGATTTCCCAGTGATTTCAGCGCCAGCTGCCTCCCACGGGCTTTGCCCCAGCACACGACCTCATTTGTCCAGCCCAGCCATGCCAGCCCTCGTTAGATCAGCTCGTTCATTAAGCTCAGCACTCCAGTGACGCTGGCCTGAGCCAATCTCTGCCCCTTGGCAGGGAGATCCATCATTGCAGAGGCTTTAATCCGACTGGACTGCTGGACATGTGGGCAGAGGAGCAGACTGACAGGCCAGACTGATGGACAGCTGCCTGCTCCGAGGCAGCAGGGACAAGCAGCTGTGGCTGGAAAACAGCCCGGTCTCAGCAGGACTGCTCAGCTCGGCAGGAACCAGCTCCGAGCTCTGTGAGCAAAGCTCTGCGGGGGCAGCGGGGGAACGGGGCAGAGGGGGAGCCCCCGCCCTGCCTGGAGTGGGAATTCCAGCCAGGAGGAGCACAGAGTGACAGCTTTCCCTCCCCCTCCCAGCTCTGCTCAGCATCAGTCCCTGTCTGAGTGCATTTTTCAAGACCTGTCTACAGCTGCTGCTTCATCGGAGATTTTATTGCCATCCCAATTATGATCATGGGAGCAGCGAGAGCAAAATGCCATGGCAGGGGTGCAATGGCTCCTGACATCCCAGTGCAGCCCTGTGGTGCCAGGTGGGGCGGGACCAAGCTCTGAAACAATCCCGGAGAGGGGAGGGGGACGGGGGGATTCACTCCAGCCCTGCTGAGATCCCTCCCGGCCTCTCTGCCCTGATTCCAGAAGGGCCCAGCAGAGCCAGGAGGGTCCAGCTGTGCCAGCCTCAGAAGTCCCCCGGGCTGGAGGATGGCAGTGGTGACATTTGGAGCGAGACACGCTGGCGTCAGTCCCCAGATCTGCAGCTGCAGGGCATCAGCTGGGGCAGCTGGAGAGCAGCTCCTTTCCCATGTGCAGCCCCCAGAGGATCTCAAAAGTCAGAAATCTTCATGGTGGAAGGGAAAGGGGACGCCAGGGCCTTGTGGCTTCACTGCCTGTCTGGCATCTGGACAGCAGAGCAGGGGCAAAGCTTCCAGAGCTCCTCTCCCAGCTGATGAACTCCAAAATCCCAGGAAATCCATCCAAACCTCAAACTGCTGCTGCACGTGGATCCTGGCACAGCCAAGGCTGAGGGGCCAACAGTGGCCAAGGCTGGGGTCCCTGCTGGGGCCCCACTGCTGCCTACCACCAACCCTGAGCAATACCCGAGCTCAGCACCCCAGAGCTTCACGTCCCAGCTCCACCAGAGCGACTTCTTGTTTATTCTGGGGTGGTGGCAACAGGCTGGAGATCACCCAGCTCTACCACAGGACAACTGTCTGGACCAGTGCTCCTGCACAAGGAGGTGGGGACAATGAGAGGGCTAATGCCACCAAATTGGTATGGCCACAAGGTAAAAATGAGCTGGATTTTGGGCACAGTCCCCAATCCCACTGCAGCCCAGGGAGCTCTCACCGTTCTGCAGGTCCAGGGCCACTCCGACATCAGGATCTGCTGAGGCATTGGAGCCTGGGAATGTTCAATTGGTGAAGTGTCCAGCACAGCCAGCCTCGGCTCCTCTACACAGAAAGCACAAGGAGACCACTGTCAGTCACCTCCCACAGTGCCCTCCACAGAAATCCCAAATAAACTCCTCCAAATCCAGGGATGTGGCACCCAGGCACTTCCCAGAGAGAGGGAGCATCCTCAGTGCTGCTGCAGCTGGATGTGTGACCTGACCAGTGCAGCTTGCCTGGCTTTATCTATCTAAACACATATATAAATATAAATTACATCACACTTTGTGCCCTGAAGGATCCTCTCCCCACCAGCAGAGTGTCCAAGCCCAGCCCTGCCCTGGGCAGGGAAGACAAGGCACTGCCCTTTGGGAATCCCGTGCAGGGAATTCAGGAGGGGAATGAACCCACCCAGTGTGTGCCCACAGCCCAGGAGGCCTCGAATCTGGGGAGATTTCATCCAAACGTGCAAGCAGAAGCATCACTGGCTGGACTCCCAGCCCTGTGTCCACCCCCTGGGCATTTTGGGGGACTTGGGAGGGTCGGAAGATGCTCCCAGCACTGATGCAGCCCATGCTGAACAAATGATTTGCTGTGGTTTTACTGAATTGCTTTGAACTGTCTGGATCAAGCTTAATTTGCCTGTTGCAAAGAAAGAGGGAATTTAAATAGCTCCTTTCGTGTGGAAATCCTGGTTAACAGCCCTCAAATGTCCCCGACTCGGTCCTGTTCAGTGACACCCACGCAGAGATGCTGCAGCTGCAGCTCGGCAGCTGCTCTGTGCCTGCTCCAGACCTCACTCGGCTCTGGAAGGTGAGGTTTGGGTGGGCAGCAGCAGCAACCACAGGGGTTAATTCCTACTGGGAGAGCCTGAGGTGAAGGAGCTTTCCAAGGCAGGGATTTGCTGGAGAGCGAGGAGCCCCGGGGGCACAGGGATCACACCCCTGGCACATCCTGGAGCCAGGAATCCTGGCAGGATGGAGCTCTCCAAACCCCACTGGTATCCACATGCTGCTTGTGGATGGGTAAATCCTCACTTTTGGGGTTCCCAGAGAACTGACAGTGCCCAGCACTCTGGAAAAAGCTAAAATTCCTCCAGGAAAGCTGCACCACCCCAAAGCTGAAGTCAAGGGAATTCCTTTCAAGGCTGCAGGCTGGGGCTCAGCCGTGCAGGGACAGTGCTGAGGGTTCACACTCCTGGTCACCCCCAGGCCCCGGGGGGCTGTGAAGCTGCAGGACTTCATCCAGAGCCCAGCAATCCCAGCTCATTCCCCACTCCAGAACCCCTTCCTCTTGTCTGCTGTGCCTGAGGGACCCACACTTCTCCCTGGAATGGCAGGAACCTGCATTCCCAGCTGCCAGAAGGTGCCAGTGTCAGTGGGATACACTGAGCCCTTCATCCCATCCAGTCCCTGGGTGGCAGGGATGCAAATCCCATGTGGGAACTCAGGGATGCTCCCCAGTAAAGGAACAGCACTAAACCCCCATAGCAACAGAAATCCCCTGCCCTGGGCACGCCAGACATTCCTGCTGGAGCCAGGGGATGCACCAGCCCCTCCAGGAGGTAGGGCCTGGACAACAGGGCCAGCTCAGGGCTGGCAGCAGGATGGAAAAGCCCAGGATCACTGCAGGATCCATTTCCTCACAGGGAGCACACACACAGGGGAGTAACTCCAATCCAGAACCTGAAAAAACAGCAAGAATGACCCAGACCAAGCCCTGAGATGCAGAAACCACCCAGAAACACCCAAGCCTGCCCTCAGCACCTGCAAGGAGGAGCTTGTGGCTCCACCAACTGCAGCTGGTGCAATTCCACAGGAATTTGCCTCCAGGGGATGCAGTGTGTGTGCTTTGAGGGACTGGGACTCCAGGGCTGATGCACACAGATCTGCTGTGGATCTCTGGGGCTGCTCCAGTCCTGGGAGACTGGGAGAGGGGATAACTGGGAGGGAAGTGGGTTTGGTTCGCCTGTAGCACCACGTGTGGGACTCACACACTCAAATATTCCAGCAGGGATGGAGGAGGCTTGGCAGGCAAGGCTCAGAGCCAGCAACATCCAAGGGTTAATCCCAAGCACAACAGCTCAGCTGCTGCTCCCCATGGCCAGGCTCCAGCCCCGGGGATGGAGAAGGTAAAATTTCAATCCAATTCCAGCAGGCTGGACACAGCCACGTATTTACTGCAGCTCCTGGTGCTGAGCAGCCTCTGCTGCCCTCCCTGAGAGGCTTCACTTCCACCCCTGCCCCAATATGGGAACACGGAATTTAAGCTCAGTTAGAGACCACCCGGGCTTGGCTTGGCACCTTGGGCTCAGCTGATGTCTTGGCATTTGTTTTTGGCAGCTCCTGGGTCACTTAGCAACCTCTGTCTCGGGTTACCTCCGGGGGTTTTGTCTGCAAATACATTTTAATCCTTGTGAAAGGGACACACCAGCACGTGGGTGAAGTGGCTAAAGCCTCCTTTGTTCCCATGTGATGACACCAGCACAGCTCTCTGGCCCTCTGTGTGTTTGTGTCACCAGGGCTATTGTCACTTCCTGCTCCTGTGATTTGTGTTTTACTCAAAACTTGGATTTGAGCTCTTTTCTGGGCTACTCAGTGGAGGAGCCAGGAGAGGATTCTCCTCTCCCTGCGTACCACATGGGTCCTGCTTCTCCATCAAGGAGCTTCTGCACACGGGATCCCCTTGAAAAAAGAAATTCAGCAGCAAATCCTGAAGCCAAACAGGACCCAGATATCCTGAAAATCAGCAGAGACCTCCAGAGAACCAGACCAAGGTGCCCAAGTTGAGCTGTGCTATGGCAGGAGCATCCCTTGGGATGTGCACAGCAACTCTTCCAAGCACGGCAGCAAATCTGGCTCATCTCAGAGCACTGCAGAAAGGGACCTGGGGGCCCTGGTTGGTGGCAAGTTGGATCTGAGTCATGGCTCTATCCTGGCAGCCCAA
>VRYO01000038.1:1688795-1724604 GCA_009812075.1 Sialia sialis
GATGATCCCTGAGGGTCTCTTTCCCCTCAGGACATTCTGGGATTTTATCCATGGTCCCCAAATCCGGCCACTGTCGCACGGCCTCGGTATGCAGGAGCATTAAGACATAGACTTTTGCTCATTATTGTAATTAATGTCAGATTTCCCAGCCAGCTGAGTTTCCAGCTGACCTTTAGTTATTGAAATACAAACAACAAAAATGACACATTACCACGGGGAGGTGTCACAGGCTGCTCATTTGAAATCCTCTCTCAGTGACAGGCCCCCAAAGAGTTTCTTGCTGCAAAAGTAAATGGGAAGATTTGGAAAATGCTCAAGGAAGGAGGAGAAATTCAACTCAACAGCAGCACAGCAGGGACACAGCATCTCCCAGCTTTGGGGGCACAGCCAGAAATGATGTCAGGGAGAGAAATGGAGGGAGAAATGAGGCAGAGATGTTGAAAATGAAACAGAGGAAGAAAGATCTGTTTCTTAGGAGACTTGGGAAAGTCACTGAGGTGGAGACAGCCAAGGCAGGACTGAGGCAGCAGGGACAGGGCCCCAGGCCATGGAGTGATCCCTGTTCAGAGACAGCTCTGCCCAGCATGAACTCAGGGGCAGCAACAGCCTGAGCAAGAGAGAACCTCAGGGCATGGAAAAAAAACCCCAAAACCCAACAGCATTCTCTGGAGCTGGATGAGCCTGACCCAACAGATCACAGCCCCATTTGTCACTGCAACAGCAACAACCTGGACCTGGATTTCCAGAGGTTTCCAGATGTTGGTGCAGGCTGAGCAAGGCAGGGGAAAGCAGTGGACACTCCTGATGGGAATTGCTTTGCCACAAACCTAGTGCTGGATGTAAGAGTGACCCTGGAAGTAAGAATAGAAAGCAGTTCCTGAAATGGGGAGGATCCAACCTCCACAAAAACTCCTGGAATGACTTCCAGAGCACTGGGCATGGCTGGGAGGGATGTTGGCATCACCCACTGCACCTCCCTGGGAGCAGCTCCTACTCCTCATCAGGCCCAGGAGTAAGGACTTGGGAAGACAGGATTATTTTCCCCCTCCATTAGTCACACTCGGTTAATATTCCTGCTTATGGAGAAAGGTCACAGTTTCTCTCTCATTTATGTCACTCCACCTTCCATTTGCCATTGCAGGGTTCTGCTCCTTTGCCATTCCTAATTAGTGTTCAATTACAGGGGCCCTGCCCCAGCCCAGCACCAGGCACAGGTCCTGGGCCACACCACCTCTCTGGGGTCTCCCTGTGGAAAACTGACCCAGGAAAAGCCCTTCTTCCTCTGGCAGCACGGCAGGAACCAGATGGACTTCCCTTCAAACGAGATTTAAATGGAAAAACACAAAACAGCTCCTTGTGCCAATACTGAAGGGTTGGTGTCCAGCTGTCCTGAGCACGGGGAAGGTCAGCCCGGGTGACCCTCTGGAAAAAGAGGCCAGAAGCACCAAGCACCCTCGTGGTTTGCTCCTCTGGCTGCACCACTGAGAAGGCAGTGGAAATGATTCCTCCCACTCTCCCAGAGGGAAAACAAATCTGCTCACCTAAGGTGAGATATTCCAGCCTGGAGATGTGGCTGAGAGAGTTTGGATGCTCAGGGAGAGCCCCTTTAGCTCCCCTGCTCTGCAAACCTGTGAGGAGCACTGTGAGGACTGTGCTCAGGAGGCTTCAGAAGATGGAAAAGAGCCCTCCCAAGCCTGCCTGAATCCTCCTCAGTCCAAGCTCCATCCCCACTGGTGGCACCTGGCCCAGCACTCCATGTCACAGCCATGGGAGCCAGGGGAGCTGATCCCACAGAGCAGCCACCAAAACCCTCCTGGCTGTTTCAGTCTACAGACAAACCCCCTCATCCTCCAGCCAAACCAAGCAGGAGAAGCAGTCAAGGCCTTGGGGGAGCTTTCTGGATGGGAACCGAGTTGGAGATCAGGTGCACCCCACACTGCAGGTCACTGTTCCTGCTCCTGCTGCCCTCCCATGCCTGCTGGGATGTGCTGTGTGAAACAGCCACGGTGTCCCACACTCCCAGCTCAGCAGCCAGCAGGGGCTTCACCACCTCCCTGGCAGGAGCAGGACTGTGCCCACCACCCAAACTCCCCCCAGTTCCCATGCAACTTTCTGGGAATATCAGGGTCCCGTGCTGTGACAGGGACAGAGCTTGGGCTCAAACGCATCCAGGGCAACAAGAGGCAGAGAGGGGAGAAATTCAGTTTAAATTTTTCCTGAATTCCCTTCCCACTGAACATTTTCTCTTCTCCTTTCCAAGAACTTGCTTTATTTCTCCCTGTCTCCCTCTAGCAACGGTATCTGGGAGAAACAATGAATTTTTAATAGGAGGGGGTGGTGGGAAGAGGCAGACCCTGAGGCAAGAAGAGAAAACATTGATCTGTTAAATCACCCCCATCAGCAGGAAACCACATTTAAGGGAGAGGGAGCCACGTGAGGACCACACAGCAGGGTCGTGGTCCCTGCTTTTCTCTGAACCCAGTGGATGCTCTACAAGTCCCAGCCAGGGTGAATCCTGCTCAGAGGAGCTCTCCCAGCCACTCCACACACCCCTGGGCATGGCTGATGTGAGGCTGGGGGTGCAGGACCCCCAAGCAGCCCCTTGCACAGCGAGGGGAACCCTCCAGCCCTCCTGCCCCACAGCACTGGGGTTGTTGCATCTTCCCTGGGAGGGTGGGGAGCCCTGGCACAGGGTGCCCAGAGCAGCCCCTGGATCCCTGGAAGTGTCCAAGGCCTGGATGGGGTGTGGAGCAGCCTGGGACAGTGGAAGGTGTCCCTGCCACGGCAGAGGGTGGGACTGGATGAGTTTTAAGGTCCCTCCCAACCCAAACCATTGGGGAATCCCAAAGCTGAGCTGTAGCCATCTCCTGCTCCCCCCACTGTGCCCTGCAGGGCCAGGGCTCATCCCCAGGAGCTGAGGATGCCCAGCTCCCCTCCCTCCATGCCTGGCCTGTCTCCCCATCACAGCCTGAGCCTAAATATAGTCCCTGGTTCTCTTTTCTTGTAGACACAACCGGTGCTCTGAGTCAAAGTCCTTTCCCATGAACTCACTGTTGCTTAATAAAGCACAAACCCTCGGAGACCTTGATGCTGAGATCTGTCATTTTAATTCCCAGTAACACTTGTTCCTCTCCACTCCAGTATGTGGCCGCTGCTATTTTGGTTGGCACATTGGGAGCTGAACAAGGAGCTCTGGCACTCCAGATCTGAGCCGAGCAGAGCTGGGACAGCTTTGAAAACCAAACCCTCCTGATGGATTGGGCTGCAAGAGGCAGCCAAGCTCGTGGTGGCATGAAAAATTCAGGGGGAGGAAAGCAGGGAAGCAAGGGAAGAGCTGGGCTGAGGCAGAGGAAGGAGGAGGGCACGCTCAGAGAGGTGGATCCTGCCTCTGCTGCTGGGCTGGATCCCAGCCCTGGGGTGCCCCTGTGGATGCCAAGGCACCACAGCAGCCTGGGGATCACAGCCCAAACCCTCCCTGCTTGGTTTTTAACCCAGCCCTGATAAAGCTGTTTCTATTTGACCAAATTCTCCATCTAGATCTCTGCTGTTTGCTTGTTCTGGGGTGAATGTGGTGCTGTCCTCAGCTTGCCCATTTTACATGGGAAAGAGGGAATGGCAGCCCCTGCCCAGACCTGCGGTGGGCTCTGCTCTCCCACCACCAACCAGGGCTATTTCCCCACCTTGCCACCCCCACCCTGCCCAGTCTCAGCCCCTCGGACACCGTGCAGAGCTGGGACACTGTGGGGTTCCGGCCCCAAAACACCACAGCTACAAAGGGATGCAGAGGAGAATCCAGCACACTCCAGGCCTTGGCCTGTCCCACTCCTGCATGCCTGGTCACACAACCCCTGAGCCAAATCTGGTGGAAGCAGCTGACTTGTCTTTGAAGGTAAACCCTACAAAAACTTCACAAACAGAAGAGTCAGCCAGAGTGCCCAAAGCCCAATCCGTTTCCCTTCCACAGCCACTGCTGTGCAGCATTTCCAAGAGATTTCATGGGATTTATTGCTTTTCATCTCCTTTCACATCCCTGCTCTGAACACTTCTGCCTTTGCCTGTTTGTTTTGGGGCTTTTCCAGGACTCACAGGGTAGGGCTTTGGGTTCAGGCAGCACCTCCCACCCTCCCTGCAGCCCCATGGAGTGGAGACATCATGCAGGACGCTCTGTGATGCTCCCCCTGCCTGCTCAGGCAGTCCCATCACCCTCCACAGCCACAGGCAGCAGGAGCTTGGCTGCCTGAGGAACTGTGCCACCCTCCAAAACCACGTACAGCCAGGGAAACTGAGGCACAGAAGGGGTTTGGAGCCTCGTGGGGAATCAGTGCCACTGGGGACAAGCCCAGGGATGGCCTCACTTGGCTCCCACCTCCTTCCGTTGGAGCTGTGGGACTGGGGACGTGGGGAGATGTTGCTGGTGACAGGTGTCCCACCCGGGCTGCCCACACGCAGCAGCGGCACGGGAATCGCCGCTGCCCACGCACAGCGCGCCCGGCCACGTGCTCCACATTCCCAGCCTTATTCCCAGGGCTTCCAACACCTCTCTCCCATCCTGGGGATGTGAATGCAGCTCCTTCTGCCTTATGGCAGCTCCAGCTCCTCACGGAGAGAAGAGGAGCCACCTGCTCCCTGCTGGGATGCTGGGGGGGGGGAACAGGAGTGATCCGACAGCAGGAGTTGGGAAAAATCCATCCCAAACACACGGATTGAAAACCTTTAAATGCTGAGTGCAGCCAGTGCTGAGGCTGTCTGTGCTGCTGGGCTGTGAGTCCAGTGTTTAATTCGGGCCCAGGAGGGAAGAGCAGGGATTAGGTTTGGGCCTTGGAGCCAGAGATGAGTTCTCTGGTGAGGCAGAATTAGCAGAGCTAATAAAAGCAGACATTCCTGAGCTCTAAACACTACAAAATAGGAAAAAAGCCCCTGGCCCTGTTACATTCAGCTGGAGATCAGCAAAAGTGCATCCCCTCCCCGGAAAGGCTGAGCCTGGCAGGACCCAGCTGTGCTGAGCTGTGTCCCAGCTCTGCCCAGCACAGCCACGTCCCACCCTCAGCATCGATGCCCTGGACAGGAGAAACACACCCCAGCCCCTGCTCCTGCCATCCTCCTGCTCCCTGCTGCAAGAGCACAGGATTAAAGCAAAATCTACTGATTTTGAAGCCAACTCTTTCCTGAAGCTGCTTTGCCTCCTGCTCCCTGCTCTCAGGATGCTCCTCCAGCTGTTCTGCAGGCTGGGCACTGGAGAGCATCTTCCCCCAAGATCAGCCCATAACCCAAGCATTTTGGGAAAGGCTGCAGACACCCCAGTGGGGTTTTTGCAATGTGAAAATTGTAAGAAATCTCGGGTGGACCAAAAATCACCTCACCAAGCTGACCATAACCCAGCTGGCTCCAGCAGTCCTCCAGTAGCAAAAGGCAGCAGCTCCACTGCCTCCCCTCCACGAGTGCTACAGAACCATTGGTGATGAAAACATCAGCGCAAAATTAAAACAGATCAACCCCAGGCTGCCCAACTGGCAGCTCCCCAACTTACCTTCAATTATTCTCCCATTTAAAGGACGTGCACCGCATTCTCTGCCATGCCCTGAGGTGCTGGATTTTATCCCATCTCCATCCTGCAAGGGGTGATGGAGCTTTGGGGTGCAGAACAACCCCAAGGGCCTTGCATTTCTCAAAGGGTTATTGCAGGGGTTCAACATCTGCATTTTGAATTTTAACCCACACACGACCATATCACTGCTGGGCAGCTCTGCTCTTGGCCGGCTTTTTGGTTTTAATGCCTTGTGTTTTGATTGAGAGGTTTGTAGGAACTTTCCCTGCCTGCATGAAGCTCTTCCCATGGTGACATCCCTGCACTGGGGCTGGCACTGGGTTCTGGGGTCTCCATCCTGCAGGCTGCAGGGTGAGAGTGGTGAGAGACAATCCCCAAAACCAAGCAGCAGCCAGGAGCTCTGCTAGGCCCAGGCTGGTGCTCCCTAGGTTACCAAAGATCCCCAACCCTGGTCACTTCCCGCTCCAGCTGCTCCGGTTCCAAGGCTCCTCACTCCCGAGGGCTGGATTTGTGCTCGGGGTGCTGCCAGGCTGCAGGCACGGCTCCACTCTCCATCGATTTCACAGGCACTCTGCCTTCTGCTGCCATCCTCTCCCTTCCTGGATGCTCTTTTCTCCTTCCCAAAAACCTCATCTCAGGGTAAGGTTGGGCAGGAACAGAAAAAGCAGCTGCTCCTCTGCAACTGCTGCCTGTGCGAACGCCGCGGGAATTGGAACACCTTTTGTCAGGTTTTAGCTCAAATCCACTTCGCAAGTGGATTAAGGAACTGGCACAAAAGTACTCTGGAGGGAGAGTGGGAAGAGGCAAAGGCTGCTATTCCAGCACGGCAGTAGGAGCTAGGAATGCTGTGCTTGCTGCCTGCTCCATTTCCCCGAGAAACACAACCCGGTAACACCCGCGGCTAAACCAACCCTGGGAATTTTCGACAGGAGAATCCGCCTAAAATCTGGGATGCTCGGGGAAGGGCCCTGGGGTGACGAGGAGTGAGGACCTGCGGCAGCGCCCGGGGGGAAACACGAACGAGAGGAGATGGGAAAAGCTTTCCCGACTGCCGGCGATGCTCGGACCCGCTCGGCTGTGCCGGGAAAAGGGGATGCGAGCGGGGGGGGCACTGCGGGTACCGGACCCCGGGAGCGCCGGGGATGGAGCGGAGCAGGGGCGGGCTGGGCTGGGCTGGGCACCACTGGCACCCCCGGGCGACCCTGCCCGGGGCCACCAGCGCCGCCCGCCGTGCCGAGCCCCCTCCCCGGGCACCGCCGGGGCTGCGGAGGGGCCTGGCGGCCGCGGGCGGTGGGCGCAGCCGGGCAGCCCTCGCCGAGCCGCCGGCGAGGAGGCGAAGGAGGGAGGGATGGAGGGAGGGATGGAGCGAGGCTACGAGTCCCCAGGGGCGGCGGGGGCTCGGCGGCCGCCCCCCGGAGCCACGTGTGCGGCCCGGCACGACCCTCCCCGGCCCCGGGACCCCGCACTCACCGCTCGGCTGCCGCTGCGGGGCTGCCCGTGTTGCGGCGGCGGCGGCGCGGGCAGAGCCGCAGCCCCGGGGGCGGCGCGGCGGCGGCTCCGGACGGACCCCGGCCCGGCCCCGGCCCGTCCCCGGGGGCGGCGCGGCGGCGGCAGCGCCTCTCCAGCCGCGCCGGGCCGAGCGCGGAGCCGCCCCCCGCGCCCCCCGCCCGGCCGGGGGAGGGACGGGGCCGGGGGGGATGCGCGGCCCCGGGCGCAGAACGGGCACAGCCCCGGAGAGAAGCGCAGGGACGGACACGGGGGTCTCCTCCCCGCGGAGCCGTGAGCAAAGTGGGGGGGGTCCACCGGGCAGCCTGGGCTGGCCAAGGCTCGGAGTGCCCTCCCTGAGGTTCCCGACCCCGTGCCGGCACCGTGGGGTACCCCTGACCACCGTGTCCGCGCTCTCCCACTCCTCACAGCCGGGTACCCGCACACCGCCCTGCCTGCCAGGTGCCCACCTGCCACCCTGCCTGCCCCAGGACAGGGGCTGGGCTCCGCCTCACCCTCAGCTGCCCTCTGCACTGAAGGTGGAGGTGGTTGTGGATGAGGACAGCCATTTCCCCTCCACACCGTGGCAAACTGGGGCAATCAGGGCACAAAGAGAGAGGTGACCCCAGGAATGAGCGCAGCCCCCAGCCCAAGCAGGACTCCTGTGTTTGTGCCACCGCACTGAGCTCCACTGTCCCTTGCAGCAGTGCCAGGGAGATGCCAGGCTCACGGGAAAATGACCTGGAGCCCCGCAGCAGCACCCCCGTCCCACACGGGGCCAGCACTCACCATTGCCCATTCCTCCTTGGAGTTGTCCTCTTGCTCCTCTTCGCTGCTGCCGAAGCCTCCTGAACTGTGGTGATTTGGTTAATTGGGCTTTGAGGATGGCAGAGGCCAATTCCCTCCTTGGCTCTGGCTTGCAGCATGGAATTGTTGCTCCTCTCCATTCATCGCTGGCCAGTCCAGGCTGGTCTTAGCCACAGGGGCTGTGGGCAGCTGATGCAGAGTGTCCTGTGCCCTTGATGAGCAGTGTGCCAGCTGACCAAGCACCACCTGAGCCATTCGGTGACATTTGCTGCATCTGACAGCGCTTTTCAAGCAGGGTTTGGCAGCATCTTCCTCACTTTACAGCTGAGGAGACTGAGGGCAGAACTCAGGGGGAAGGAACAGGGCTCAGCACTGAACACCAGGTGTGTCCAAAGCCGTGGTTTCACCTGGACTGGCTCCGTTTGTGCAGGATTTTGTCAGGAGAAATGCCAACAGCTCTCCCAGCCTTGTCGCTTCCACTCCCAACTCCCATCCCTTGCTGCAGCCCAGCGCTTCTGCTGATGGAGGTTCCTGGTGCCTCCTGCTGCTCGCTTGCTCCGGGATGTGGATTTATAATTTCATTGCAGGCACACACAGCTCGGGCTTTCCCATTTGAGCTTCATCCCCAGCCTCAGCCCTGGATCTGCGGTTAAAACCAAGAGATTTATGTAGCTGGGAAGGAATTTCATTGCTGTTTTAGACAATATCAACTT
Source organism: Sialia sialis (assembly GCA_009812075.1). Lineage (NCBI taxonomy): Eukaryota > Metazoa > Chordata > Aves > Passeriformes > Turdidae > Sialia > Sialia sialis. The sequence continues at coordinate 1,697,346 of VRYO01000038.1, forward strand.
ATCTGCTTAGGAAAAGATGAAAAATCCAGGCATGAACACTGCGGCTGGTTTAGTTGGGGAGGGATTTTTAAGAGGCCGGTGTTGGGGGGAGGGTGTGCTGGAGCAATCCACGTCTCATTTCCATTCCCCAGGATGGAAAGGTGATTCTGGCTAATTTGAACACAGTCATTAAGCTGCTGTATCAAAAGCACAGAGTCAATTAAGCAGCGTCCCCCCCGCCCTGGCTCCGCAGGCTGCGCTGTTTTAATCAGGGATGGGGGGAATTGCTGCTGCTTCCACACAGCTCCCAATCCCACTGCTGGGAGTCAAGGGCTGAGCTGATTTTACCTGATGAAGATGCTCTCCTGCCTGCTGGTCGGGGTTAGAGGTGATTTTGGGGGAGCAGACTTCTGACAAACGCACTGGTGGAGCTGGGAGAGCCCCAGGTTGGAGGAGGCTGCTTTGTCCTTGTCCCCTCCCCAAGCATCTCACCAGAAAATCAAAATATTTCCGTCTTACTGTGCCACTTCATGCCATTATTTGATTTTGGGGAAAACCAAGGCACAGCACAGGAGCAGGCAGGTTGTGATTGAAACCTGTGCCGTGGGTTTTGGCTCAGCCTTGCTCCCCCACTGGGCTCTCTCTCCCATTCATTAACTCCAATGCCCTTCTGGTATCACTTTGGGCTTTGAGGAAGGAACAGGACAAAGCTGTGGAGGGAAAGCACCAGGCTGAGGTGACCAGTTCTGCTTCCCCAAGCCACAGAATGACACTGGGCATTGGAGAATCCCACAGGGCCCTTGGGCTTGTGCTCTAATTAATTCAAATTGGCTTCAATATGAGCATAAATCCAAAGGGATTTTAGGCCAGGAGCCAGGGACAGGCTGGGGAGGAGGTCCCTGCCAGGGACTGTGGCACTTGGGGTGGTGAGATGAGACCTGATCCTCTCCTTAGGGGACTTTACCCCCACCTGTCCCCTCTGTCCCAAGAGCCTGGCCCTAAACAAAAATAGCATCCCCACAAATGAGGATGGAGACCCATAAACCACCAAAAACCTCCAAAATCTTGCTGAGCATTGGGATTGGGATGAAATGGGGCCACCTGGGTGCCAGCTGTACCCTGGGAACACAAATGTCAAGGAATCATAGAATCATCTCGGTGGGAAGAGACCTTCAAGACCCCCTCAGTTTGGGGGGGACACAGAAGTGGCAGGACCTCCGAGACTCCAGGGAGGGTCCCTGCCTTTGGAGATGCTGTTCCAAGCAAGCCAGCGCTGGGAGCGTCTTGACAAGTTTTGCTGCTTTCTGGGGCATTTTCACACAGACTCAGCAAAATGATTTAGGGGAAAAAAAAAAAAAAAGAAGTGTGAGAGAAATAAAAAAATCGCAGCTGCTCTGGCACACACTCAAAATCCCAAAGTGTTTTTGACTGAAACGTGCCAAGGGGAAAAAAATAATTCCAACGAAGTGAGAAGTAAAATCCCTTTCGCCCTCAGTTTGCCCTCTGTGGTGAAGGGAGGGAGCTTTCCCTGCTGATCCCAGGATCCAGAGCCTCTCCCTGCCCGCAGGGTCCCTGCCAGCCCCTCCTGCTGCCGGCCAGGCTGGGGCCCTGCCAGCCCGAATGCAGCATCCCAGCGCTGCCAGCTCCTGTGGCAGCCCGGGAGGTTTTTGTCCCCACTCAGGATGCAGCAGTGGGAGCCATGTGATGAGAGCAGGCTCCTGCTGCCCATTCATTTTCCTAATGGGAACCTCGATGGACTCCTCGAAGGAGCCGGCTGGATGCTCCACTCCGTGTGTTCCTACAGAGTTTGGGTTTTGGGGAGCCCCCCAGGAGCCACTTTAGTGCTGGGCTTTAGTGCTTGGGGGTGCCAGGGAGTCAGTCCTGGCTTGGCAGCTCAGACCCCCCAGCCCCAAATGCCCCTGAGCAGAGCCAGCCAGGGAATGGGGACAGCACTGTCCCCAGGACTCACCTGCTGGGGCTGAGCTGGGGTTTATTCTGTGCTGGCCAGAGGCTTTGCAGTGCCCCAAACATCACTGGAGGGTGACAATGCACAGCTGGAGGGCACCGTGCCCTAGGGACACTGCCCTGTACTGTCCCCTCCATCCAGCCTGGAGCTCCCCATTCCCAGGGACTTGCCAAAGTGGGACCAGGAGATCCCATGGCCTCACTCTGGTCACCCATCACACCCAAAAATGCAGCTTCACCTCAGGTGAGCACTCTGGCAGGACTCCAGCATGGAAAGGGGGGAGCACAGCCCCATGGTGGGGTTTGGGGGACACAGGGAGAGTGGCTGCCACACTATGAGTGACATTTGTGACCTGCTGTGCACAGAGCTGGGGTTGTTCCCCTCCAAAGTCCCTGGTTCCCCCTCCAGTGTCCCTGGAGGGGCCTGTTTCCTCCATCTCTCTCTGCCCTGACCCCAGTGTCTCGGTGTCTGCACTTTGGATCTGTCCATTTTGAGCACAAACCCCTGAGTGGGGACAGTGCCACCTCGTGTTCCCTGCCAGAGCCCCGGCAGGCGGCCCCGCTCTGCACACACAGCCTGAGCCCGTGACTAAGCCCAGTTGCTTTTAATAAATATTTGGTAATAACAATGGAAGTTTCTCTGGCCAGGAACCTGCTGTTCTGAGCTGTGCCCAGCAGAAGCACCATCAGGTGAAGGGTTTTCATCCAAGCAGGAGGGAGAGGGACCTTTCCCCTCTGTCACTGCCCGGGCTTCAAGTGACAGCAGTGCTGAGATCCTCACCTGCCCTTCCTCCCACTGCAACCCCTAAGTGAGCCCTCATGTCTGGGTCCAGGTGTCCCTTTTGGCGCTGAAGACAGCTCAAGGGACAAACTTCATCAAAGGAGGATTTCCTCCATTTTTAAGGGCCAGTTTAGCAGAATCATCCAGCCCCAGCCATCTTCAGCAGGAGCTTTGCAGGCTCAGCAGCCTCAAACCCAGCCTAATATTTCCCTCCTCAGAGAAGGATAAAGCAAATAATCTCTGTTTTCCCAGCACTGGCTGCATTTCTCCTGCTTGCATGACACAGGCCACCTCAGGTCCCATTTGCAAGGCCATCACTTCTTTGCAGGGGATCAGGGGGGCTTGCACAGAACCCAGATCTCTGCTCTGGCCGTGGTCATGGAGCTGAGCCCTGCCAGACATGGAGCTCGTGTCACCCTCCAGGGCTGCCCAGCCCACAGAGCCCACGGCTGAGGACTGACTGCCCACAAAAGACAGATATTGAGCCATTAGAGAGTGTCCAAAGGAGGGCAAGGAAGATGAAGAAGGGGTTGAGGGGATGCCATGTGAGAACAGGCTGAGGGCACTTGGCTCGTTCAGCTGGAGCAGAGGAGACTGAGGGGAGACTCCCCAGGGGCTGCAGCTCCTCCCGAGGGGAGGCAGAGGGGCAGGGGCTGAGCTCTGCTCTGGGACAGGAGCCCAGCAAGGGCTGGAGCTGTGTCAGGGCTTGGCATGGAGCTCAGGGAAAGGTTCTTCCCCCCGAGGGTGCTGGGCACTGCCCAGGCTCCCCAGGGAATGGTCCCGGCCCCAAGGCTGCCAGAGCTGCAGGAGCGTTTGGACACCGCTCTCAGGGATGCTCAGGGTGCCATTGTTGGGGGGTCTGGGCAGGGCAGGGGCTGCACTGATGATCCTGAGGGTCCCTTCCACTCATCTTATTCTGTGTTTCTGTGATTGTCCTGCCTATCCACACCAGGATGATCCCATGACTGTGCCAAGCATACCCCAGCCCTGATACAAATAAGGTAATAATAAGTGGACAGAAAGGGAAAATGTTGGCGGTAAAATCTGGTTTGATGTTCTGTAGAGTGCACTCCACAACTCAGCCACCCACTCCCCAAAACCCCTGAGGTCAGGCAGCCTGAGACAGCTGCATTTGGAGCCTGGAAACTTCTGTTCCCCACTTCTTTTGGGTCGAGCAGGAGTCCCAACATGAGGCTTTCCCACCCCAGGGACTCCCCCAGTCCTGTCACTGCACCATCCCCAGACTGCCCCCAGCCTGGGTTGGGGCCCCTGGGGACACAGGTGGCTCTGCCATCCTGCCTGGTTGGCTAGGGCTGGGCAGCAAATCCTGGTGTGGAGCCAAGGATCACAGTGGGGAGGAGGAAGCAGGGCTGGCAGTGGCTTCTCTGTCAGTATATCCTGGTACCTGCAGCACCTTCCTGGATTAGGAGGGCAAACAGAAACCACACAGCTGCCAGGATGGGAAAATAAGCTGGACAATGCTGGCCCCACTGGTCGAGGGGAATAAATCATCAGCTGTGGGGAATAAATCCCAGAATATCCTGAGCTGGGAGGGACCCTCAGGGATCATCAGTGCAGCCCCTGCCCTGCCCAGACCCCCCAACAATGGCACCCTGAGCATCCCTGAGAGCGGTGTCCAAACGCTCCTGCAGCTCTGGCAGCCTTGGGGCCGGGACCATTCCCTGGGGAGCCTGGGCAGTGCCCAGCACCCTCGGGGGGAAGAACCTTTCCCTGAGCTCCATGCCAAGCCCTGACACAGCTCCAGCCCTTGCTGGGCTCCTGTCCCAGAGCAGAGCTCAGCCCCTGCCCCTCTGCCTCCCCTCGGGAGGAGCTGCAGCCCCTGAGGAGTCTCCCCTCAGTCTCCTCCAGCCGTACAGATGAGAACCAGTAGAACGGGGTGGTTTTTATTTTTGCCTGGTGATTCCTGTCTCAGCAGGTCCCGGGTCACCTCCCCATCCCTGAACAAGCCCAGGGATCCATGGGCTGCCGTTCCCGGTGGGATCCCAGCGCTCCCCCATCCTCGGGGAGCTGGGGGCGGCCACTCCGCTGCCTCCCCGCGAGGAAATTGCTCCTGATGGAATCCAGCCCACGTTCCCTGAGCCGCAGCGAGCGCAAAGAACGCGCTGCCACCCCCGTCTCCCTCGCCCTCCTCCTGCCTTTATCTGCGAGCGGCATCGAATCCCTCCAGCAGCTCCCAGCTCCTTTTCAATACCATCAGAGCTGCGATTAGAATTCCAGGCACTGCGGTGCCACGGAGGGCAAACACGGCATTTGCACCTCCTAGACGGAAATGTCCCCGTGTCCCTGTGTCACCGCGACCCGCAGACGGAGCAGTTCTAATCCCCTTCATTCCTCAGCCTGGCCTCATCAGCTCCCAGCTCTGAGCTGCTGGTTCCTGCTCAGGGATGGGGCCGTTGTGGAATGGTCCGGGGCCCTTGTCCCCAGGGAATTTGAACAGCAATAAAACCCCCAAATCCCTGCCTGTCTCTGCTGTGGGATGGCCCTGGCCAGGTTCTCACCCAAGGATGGACTCCGGAGGGATCTCACTGGAGCCACCAGCCAGGGACATCCCCTCAGCCTCTCCGAGTGGCTCCCTCCCAGCTGGCAGCGAGTCTGACCCACCGGTCACCCCTTAGGGTGTGGTCTCGGGGAAAAAAGCTGTCACTTGGCACGAGTGGCTCAGGACCACATCCCCAGTCGCCACCAGGATTGTCCCTTTGCTGGGAAGGAAAGGACTCACAGCACCAAACTGGTGAGGGAGAGCACCCACACCCCAGTGTGGGCTCAGTGAGCTCCCAGCAGGAGCTGCCCAGCCCCTTACCTGTGACCAGGTGACAGTGGTGACAACACACTGTCCCTTTGCTTGCTGGAGGCTCTCAGGGTTTCCCCTCCCTCTGCTGTGCCCTCTGTTTTGAGGCATGTGCCCTTCTCAATCCCTTTCAGGGTTATGCTGAGCCAAGGAGGTGCCAATCCCCAAAATTCTGCTTCTTCCCTGTCCTCACATGGATCACATCCAGAATATGTCCAGAAACTCAAACAGCAAAGGAACAAACTCCCTCTGTCCCCATCTTTTCCTGCTCTCCCAGTCCAGCACATGGGGTCCTGGGATTTTTTTGCTGCCTACTCTTGCTCCACGTCCTTGGAGTGGGATGGGAGCTGTTAGGTTGAAAGACAAATTATGCTGGGATGCAGTGATGGAAGAGCTGATTCATCAGCTGGGGGGGGGTCTACAAGGTCTAATTTGGGAGGGAAGATCGCTGACGAATCCTTCAGTAACCAGGAAGACTTGGGAAACTTTTCCTGGCTGAACACATTATTAATTTCCCTGCCCATCCAAGAGCTCGAATGGGGAGGCTGCCATCTTAGGGAAAATATTTTAAACAGGAAATGTGTGCGCAGGAAACAGCTTCAAATTTGCTGGGTCATCATTAATTGTTGGACTCAGTGATCTCACAGATCTTTTCCACGGTTTCTCTCCCTGTATTGGCCAACACCAGGATGAAGATGATGGTTTCTCCTTTAGGGAATCCAGCTGTTTCCAGACATTGAGTCATTTCTGAAGCTCCACAGTGCTGGATGTGTTTTGCCTGCCAGGGACCAGGAACAGGTTCTGGAATGATCTGGCTGCCCTGATGCTGAATGGGGATGAATGTGGCTGAACATGGCACTGGGACATGAAGGAATTTCTCCAGCTTGATCCTGTGGGAATTGGCTCAGGCTGTCAGCGGCCAGGCAGGCAATTCCAGCCCCTCTGGCAGCCTCGGGGGCTGGAGGAGACACTCAGGGCTGGGCTCTGGGCACTCCTGGCTGTTCCCACATCCCCAGGGGGGGCTCTAGGGTGGGAGGACTGTCGTGGAATGGGGGTGGCATGGGGATTTTGGGGAGCTGTCAGTGCTGGAGGTGAGAACAGGCCTGGCACCCAGCCAGCATTATTAGTGTCTCACTTCTACGGCAACAAATCCACCCACGTCCTCCATGGAAGGAAAAACTGTTTGGAAATGAGAGCTGTACCTGGCACAGGGATCCAGAGATGCTCTCCTGGTGCATCTCCCTGCACCCCATGGCCTTGGCAGGATGGGCAGCAGTGCCCAAAGGTCCACAGCTCTGTTGTGACTGTCCCCATCATCCTGTCCCTGCTCCTCATTCTGGCAGCAGCTCCTGGATCCTTGGATATGTGAGCGGGGTGGAGGTCACTGTGCCCAGCCTCGCTCTGTGAATTATTTATCCAGCAGGAGACAGCTTGGATGGAGAAACTTTCCCCACCAGCCATCCCCCAGCAGGCAGGAACAGTGGGAATGGGTTTTCCAGGCCATGCTGGGTGGACTGGTCAGGGACTGGGTCACCTGGGCCAAGTGAGGTCCAGCCTGTCTGGTGTCCTGTCCCTGCTCCACCCTCGAGTCATGTGGAATTCAGGGTTGCCCTTGCTCTGCTCCAGTTTCTCTGCTCTGCCCTGGGGTAAATCCTGCACCAGACCTTGGGGTCCTCCTGGGAAAGGCCTGAGCACAGGGTGGGGGTGCTGCAAAGCAGAGGGTGTCCCAGGGGCCCTGAACCCAGCTCCCAGCATAGGGTCCTGCCATGGGCAGGTACCAGGGGGATTCAGCAGGGGAGAGACAGACTCAGCTCCCTCAGGCCAGTGCTCTCCCCTCCCAGCCAGGAGCCAACCCAGGAGCAGCCCCTGCCAGCCCCCAGCCTCCCCTGCACCATCCAAGCATGCCACTGAGTATTCCACCCCAGCATCCCTCAGAGGCGGGAGGAGGAAGGGCAGCTCGAGGCTCCAGGCTGGTGTGGCTTGTGCCACCTCACCTCTGCTGACAGCTCCGGCCACCCTGGTGACCCCAACGTGTCTGTTGTCCTCCTGTCACTCTGTGTTTGTGTCCCTGCTCCCTGCAGCCTGTCCCCAGCCTCTTCTGTGGGGAACAGCCAGGGCTGCAGGCAAAGGGAAGCTACTGCTGACTTTTGTGTTTTCCCAAGCCATGGACCCTGGTGGTGTCTTCTAAACAGATTAAATTTGGATCCCAGCCCCAAGATCAGCTCATGGAGCTGCTGGGAGGCAGAAAAGGGGTTTGGGGGGACTTTTTCTGAGTCTGGGAAGCAGGTGGGAATTTTGTATGCTGGGGGTGGGGAGGCACAGGTTTCCCAGAGAAGCTGTGTCTATTCCTGTGCTCTGGAAGTGTCAAGGCCAGGTTGGACAGAGCTTGGAGCATCCTGGGAGAGCAGGAGGTGTCCCTGCCCATGGCAGTGCTGGAATGGGATGATCCCTAATGTCCTTTCCAACCCAAACTATTCTATGGTTAGTGGGGATCTGTCCTGGCTCTGAAAGGTGCAGTGCTGGTGCTAGAGCTGTATCAGGGGCCACGCTGGGTGTTGAAGGTGTTTGTGGGGAGCAGCACCTCTGCTTGGATCACAGGAGCTTGTGGGACACACCCACATTGGCCACGGGCTGGTGACATTGAGCTGAGCTGTCCCTGCTCCCCCTCACAGGACCTAGGCCACCTCTGGGCCCTGCTCCCCTCATGAACAACATCCCCACACTCAACCTGTCCCTTCCCATAAACCTCCACAAGGCTTCATCCACGGAAGCTTCTGGACCTCCTGGAAGCCCCCAAATGTCTCTCGCTGAGAGGATGAGAGGTGGGTGCTGAGGTGCATCCAACACCCAAGGCAGCATCTTAGTGCTCCCCACATGTGACAACAACTGCTAAATCTTCATTAAACTTTGGGAGTAACAACACCGTCACACCGCTGTCATTAATCCTTGCTAATTGTTTCTATAATTAAAAGCCCCATTGTGTCTTGTCTCTCCAACATGATTTATCAGATAGGGAGCACTCTTGCATGAATGATGCACGGCTGGTGGGAGGACATCTGCTCTGGGCTGCCTGCATGGAGGGGAAATGCACGGGGGCTGCTCCCTCACCCAGCCCTCGTGTGCACCTCAGCCTCTTCAAGGCCAGGATGAAATCCCCATCCCTCAGACACCCCTTGGCTTCCTGGAGCTCAGAGAAAGGTTCTTCCCCCGGAGGATGTGGGCACTGAACAGGGTCCCAAGGCTGCCAGAGCTGCAGGAGCGTTTGGACACCGCTCTCAGGGATGCTCAGGGTGCCATTGTTGCGGGGTCTAGGCTGGGCCAGGGGCTGCACTGATGATCCCTGGGGGTCCCTTAGGAGCTTCCATGACTGATCAAAAACAGGAATGGGATTATTTCAATCCTTTGTGCGGAGCTCCTGGCCTTTGATCCCCAAGTGAGATCTCACCAAGGACAGAGCTCAGCAGTGAAAGAGGAGCCCCCTCCTCCCCCAGGAGCGTGGGAGGGCTGGGGTTGGTGTCACGCTCTGCCTCTGCTGGGAGCTGCATAAAAAACCTGAAACCAGGTAGGAGGAGCTGCTCTTCGCTGCCGATGAACGAGGTGGTGCTCAGATTCCTTCCCTCTCTTGCAGACCCTGGAGCCTATGAGGGGCCTGGCTGGAAAGTGCAGCAAAGGATTCAAACCAGGACAGTTCCATGGCTGGTGGGAGCATGAAGCCTCTTTAGCTGAAGGCTGCTCCTGGTAAGGCATTTTCGGTGATAAAGTTGGGATTTGGAAGTCACAGAATCTGAAAGGTTGGAAAACCTCTCTGAGATGATGGAGTCCAACCACTGCCACACACGCCTGAGCCACCTGTGTCACCAAATGCCACATCTGTGGCCATTTGCCAGCAGTCCCTGAGGTCCCAGCAGTGCCCACTGAGCTCTGCAGGGATGGGGCAGGAGCTGGGAGCTCCTGGAAGCAGCAATGGCATTGAGGGGACAGTGCTGAGCCAGCCAGGGTCCCTTGGGGACAGAGCAGTGACCTGCAGCCTCTCCTGCCTCTCCACCCTGCCTGGGTGTCCCTTCCTGGGGCTGGCATGTGGGGACACAGCAGGAGCACCAGGCACCTGCTGTGGGCAGAGAAGCATCCACAGCTCTCAGGGAGGTCCCTGGGGAGAAGGGAGTGTGACAGCAAGGAGGGGACAGGTGACAATCTACACTCCCACCCTTTTTGGTGCCCTGAACCAGCCACAGGTGCCTCTTCCCCTGCAGGCAGAGCCAGGGCCAAGAAACTCAGTGCAATCATGGAATGGTTTGGGTGGGAAGGGACTTTTCAGGGGCTTTCACCCCTTGAAATGGGCAGGGACACTTTCCACTGTCCCAGGCTGCTCCAAGCCCCATCCAGCCTGGCCTTGGACACTGCCAGGAATTCAGGGGCAGCCACAGCTGCTCTGAGCACCCTGTGCCAGGGCCTCCCCACCCCATTCCTTCCCCATATCCCACTAAATTTCCTCCCTTTCACTTTAAAGCCATTTCCCGGCCACTACATACTCCTGCAAATAACCTTTCTCCAGACTGGCCCATCCCTGACCCCTGGGGGCTCCTCTGAAGGTCCCTCGAGGGCACAGGTACCAGGAGGTGCTGGAGTCAGTGAGACAAGGACCTGCCTGAATCCTTCATGCAGAAGCCAGAGTGCAGGAATTGAATTAAAGCCCCTGGATGGATTGAAATATGTTAAGGCCACCCACACATAGAATGGGAGTTTAGGTAAAAGAATAAGCATCATTTTGAGTGTAAGTTTAGATGTAAGTTTGAGTTTTAGAATAAATAAGTGAGTCAATAAGTTTCAGTGAGAGCTGCAGTGCTTTTAGTAAGTAAAAGGTGCAGATACCAGAGTTCTAGTGAAGGTTAACAAACACACTGATGTTTTCAGTAGAGGCTCCTGAAGCTCCTTGCTAGACATTACTTAGACAAAATAGAACAGCAGTGAGAATATTGCTTACATGTTTCAGATAGAACAAGATGGATCATATACATAGTTTATACATATCCTAGTGTGTTAAGAAATTAGAATTCTAATAGGTTAGAGTGGTATTGAGTTTGTATGTTATAGAGGATTTTTCCAATGAGCTAAGATTATGTATTAGGGAGAGTTATTGTTTTTTGCTACTGCTTTTTTCTTTTGCCACTGCTTTTTGCCCTTGCTTTGCTCTGCCTGCCAGCATCTCCAGCAGCCAAGAAGAAGACAGGAGCTCCAGCTGTGTCACAGACTCTCTGGGATCCCCAGGGACAACTCATGCTTTTGTCTGGGACTTTATGCTAAAATTTAGCATGGCCTTTAATGTCTATGGCTGTGCCTTTGAAGACTGATGCGCTTTTACAATAAATAACCTTTTTAGCAACTATTAGCTGCTTTAATCATTCAGAGATAAGCCAGAATGAAGGGTGCATGGAGAGCACTGCTCACTGCACTGACCTCATCCCTCCTTCCCTCTCTGGGGTGGGGATGGGAGCCATCCAGAGCTCCCAGGCTCCCCTGTCACCTCCCATTTTTCCAAGCTAATATCTTGCAGCATCTTTAAATGAAAAATGAACAAAAGCAGCGAGTTTTGGGGAGTGCACAGGCTGAGGATAATCAGACCTGAAAATGACTCTGCTTTGTGGGGTGAGTCACACCTAATGTATGTGCATACGAAAGCTGCCCTTCCCAGCTGTGATTCCAAGAGCTTTCACTAGGCTCGAGCTGGAAAGACACTGGGAGACCAGCACAGCTCAGCTCCTCTCCACAGGACTGTTTGCACAGGGGTCTCACCTGCTGGATACCACTTTTCCCACAGTGTGAAACACAATGAGTCCCCAGGCCTCAGCTGGATGCCAGCCCAGCCATGGCATCTGCTGTAGCACCAGTTCCTCCCTGCCACCCAACTGTGACCAACAGCTTGGAGACACCAACAAGGGCAGCAGCACAAATATGGGTTCAGAGCCTTTGGAAAACATCAACATTCACAGCACTCACTGGCCAAAAATATCTGGGCTGGGACTTGTGCATCTCCGAGGGGATGGTTCCATGTCCAGAGATGACGGCTGGTGATGGCCAGAGTGCTCTGTCACTGCTGTCACCATCTGCTCCCAGTTACACACCTGGCTGGAGCCCTCCTCAGGGGTAAAACGCTGCTTAGCCGGTCCTGGGCATCTTTGGGCTCCCAGATCCAGATAATCCACAGGGAGCAGGGTCAGCCCTGCAAATCCCTCCCTGGCAACTCAAGACATGGGGCTGGTCCCTCCCTGCACATCCCTGAGGGGAGCAGAGCCAGAACCTGCCCTGTCCCTTCCCACCCCCATGCTCTGTCCCCAGAAAGGCACAAAGTCATTCCCCAGGCCCCCAGGTCTGGACACCTCACCCTAAATCCGTGTTACTTTGGGAGATGAACAGATGTGGGGACAGCTGTTTGTCCCCTGTCCCTGCAGCTGCAAAACCTGCTGGGTTTGGGGCAGCTGGAGCTCCCCAGGGCTGGGGCTGGTACTGGGCTCCCCTGGGACACATCACAGCCTCCCTCATTCCTGCTGCTGTCACAGGGAAAGATAAAGCTGGGATTGTCACTGAGAGCTGTCACCAGCTGCAGGCAGGAACCTCACACAGGTGACAGCACGAGGAGGGGTGGATAATCACCAGGACATACACAGACCCTAAATGAGAGCTCCCAAAGCTTTTGAGGAATGGCAGAAGCTCCTGCCTGCTCCTCCTGCTGGTGGCTCTACTGGTTTTACTGGGAGCACACCAGGAACAGCGGTTCCCACTCTCCTGCTTTGCTTTCTACACTGTGGGAGCAGTCAGGCACAGAAGCTGGGGCTGGGCTCAGGGGCTCCTCAGTGCCTGCTCCTCACTGCTGGAGTGGTGAATTTGAGGATGAATTCCTCCAAGAGTAACTCCTGGAGGCTGAACAGGAAAGAGAAACCCAGAGAGAAGTAATGTGGTTTCATATTTTCCCAAAACAGGAAAAATTTGTAACTGAAATCATGACCCATAAAGAAGATTTTGCTTTGAATCCCTTTTTGCTAGGAAAGAAATTCGTGCTCTAATATTAGATCTCACAGTTAATATTTAACCTCACTATTTCCAGCATGCTGGGGCTGCAGCTGAGCATGTCCACCCCCTGCCTCACCCCAGCAGTCACCTTAAAGGACAGACTGGAGCAGTTTGTCCTCTGTTTCTCTAACGAAAGAGCAAAATGGTCCTTCCAGCCCTGGGGCAGGGTTGGAATGGGGCTCCTGCCCCTCTCAATTACCAGGCTTGACAGCGGTAGTCATTACTGCTCCCCCCGGCTGAGCACAGCCTGCCTGGTCCATCTCTCCAGCCTAACTAGGCTCTGTCCAGGCACAGAGCCAGCAGCCCAAGGAGGAGGAGATGCTAAGGAGCCCCAGCCCCAGGGGACCCCCCTGTCATCCCCTGTCCCTGCCCTGGCACCCCCAGCCCTCCCTGCTGCCCATGCCAGGCCCAAGGTAACCCACCCCCGGCTCCTAATTGAATTTGTTCTGGCTAATTACAATCATTTTCGCCTCAATTAAGACATTTGTTTCCCACACAGCTCCCTCAGCACAGGTCTGAGCCCTTTGCAGGCTGCTTGGGCCTCGTGTCCTCCGTGCTCTGACTGTCAGGGTCACCTTTGCTCAGCCCTCAGGCTCCCTCAAGCTCCACACTCATCTCCTCACCCCCCAAACACGGCATTAATCCCTCAATTTCCCTCCCCCTCCCCATTCCCCCTCTTTCCTATCCTCCCACAGCACCAGCCTTGCTCTTTGGTGGCCTGAGGGGCTGGCCCTGGTGTCACCCTCAAAGCCACCAAGCAGGCCCCAGAGGTCAGGAGGGGGCAGAGCTCAGTGCAGCATCCAGACCCTGCATGGTTACACCATCCCAATGCCTCTGGTCTGCAGGAGGGGCAGGGAAATAGGGCCTGGAGAGTGCCAGGGGTGCAGAGGTGGAGGGAGGGAATCTTCTTCTCAGCAGGGACTGAGGGGAAGTGTCTTGGGTTGCAATACAGGATGTAACCAAAAGTTTGTATCCTATCACCATCTGTTAAACCAGGCGGGGCAGTGATCCTTGTCTCCGGGGGAGATATTCTGTTAATGGGCCATCAATTGAAACCAGCTGGGACAGTGTTCTTTATCTTTTCACAACCCATCCTTCCTCCAGGCGATATCTCCTGTTAATGGTCCATGGAGTTCCAGTGCATGACTGATGAAATTACATCATCCCATTTGATATGCTCCAGCCAGTAGAAAGAGCCAAAACATTCCTACCCTGACAAAAAACTGAGGTTTGGAATATCAGAGCAGCCTTTTCCCACTGGATTCCAGAGGAAAAACACACTTCTACATCATCATTGGACCTTTGGAGAAAAACCGCATCTACTCCAGGAGCACTGTTCCAACTGAACCACATCTGTCACTGCAGGAGAATGCAGCCACCATTTAATGGGACAGCTCTCAACACCCTGACTGATGGGTGTCAGGTTGGATTCTGACTCTGGCAATGTTTTGGGTTTGTTCTTTGTAATGCTGTATTTCTATTTTAATATTTTCCTAGTAAAGAACTTGTTCTAGTTCAGAGGACAGATGTCTGTTAAGAAAGGCAGCAGCTTCTCTTTGAAATGGAGAATGTAAACCCCCTCCCTCTAAGTTATTATAATTTTGAAATTAAGGGGCTCTCAGGCAAAGACAGGGGGAATGAGGAATAACAGTTCTTTACCAGGAAAATTAAAATAGAAATACAGTACTACAAAGAAACAAACCCCAAACCTTGACAGAGTCAGAGTACAACTCGACACCCCATCAGTCAGGGCATTGGTAGCAGTCCCATTAAATGGTGGCTGCAGTTCTTTTGCAGTGTTAGATGTGGTTCAGTTGAAGCAGTGGAACTGGAGAAGGTGCAGTTTCCCTCTGGAGGTGCAGTGGTGATATGGAGAATGAGCTGCCTTAGTGTCCTAAAATCTGTTTTTATCTTGGTAAGAAATGTTGGGCTCTTCCCCCTGGCTGGAGCAACTTCCAATGGGATGCAGTAATTTTAATCAGTGCCACAGTGGGACTCAATGGCCATGAGCAGAAGAGAACTCCCGGGAGGAAGGATGGGTTGAGAAAAAGATAAAGAACACTGCCCCATCTGGTTTCAATAGATGGCCCATTAGCAGAATATTTCCCACAGAGATCAGGATCACTGCCCCCACCCTCAACAGATGGTGATAGAATAGATACCTTTGATCACATCCTGTATTGTAACCTAAGACAGAACTATTATTCCTATTCCCATATCTTTACCTGAGATCCTCTTAATTTCAAAATTATTATAATTTGGTGAGAGGGGGTTTACATTTTCCATTTCAAAGAGTCTCCTGCCTTTCTTAGCAGACACCTGTCTTTCAAGCCAAGACACAAGGCCTGGAGATTTACAGTAGGTGCACAGGTGGAAGGAGGGAATCTGGAAGCAGGGACTGAGGGGAATGGTGAGGGGGATGAAACAATATCTGGGTCTGGATGACCTCCAGGGCTGTGCCCAGGGACAGCAGAGGCTCAGCAGGGCACATCCCACAGTGTTTTCCTAGAAATGAAAATGCCAAGGAGGACTCAGTGATCCCCCCATCTAACCAGAATTCAGTAACCTGCTACATCAGGCTGCTCCTGGCACCCTCCAACACCAAACCAAGGGGGCTGCAGCCACCCTGTGTTCCATCTCCTCACACTGCAGGGAAAAAACAGGCAAAAAACCCCACAGGCCAGGAAGGAAGAGCAGGAATGAGAGGGAGGGAAGGGATGCTCAGAGGGACTTCATGGATTGGGCAGGACAGATTCTCCATCCCTGCCCTGCTTCACCAGACTTTGAGAGGGACCAAAAGTCCCCAAAGCATCACAGAGATCCCATCCCATGGCTGCAGCTCCACTGAAAGGCCCCAAACCTGCATTTCTAGGATGTACCAGTCTCATCCATCCACAAAGGGACATAGCTCATGTGCACACAATATTTTTTTGAGCAGCTCAGTGGTAACATCCCTGAAGCCACCAACAGCCAGTGCTACCCACAGGCACCCCCCAGGCGATTGGGGCACCTCTCCAGGCTGAGCCTTCACCCACTACTGAAGGGCCATCATCCCACTCCTCCTCCTCACAAACAGGCACCACACACCTGCTGGGGCTGGACTCAAGGAGGACTTGGCATCAAACAGCTCTGTAGCTGCTTCTCCAAGTGCTTTACTTCCTCCATGCTCAGCTGACAAGGTCTCTTCTTCCTCAATCAGGGCTTAGGTCTGGAGAGCTTTGGGTATGCCCAAAATTAATTTGCAGGCAAGCTCAGAGGCAGATTTAGGGCTATTTCCTTCCTCACCACATTTAACATCATCACTCTGCAGCCTGATCCCCAGACAAAGAACCAAGCCTGCCCTTCATCCCCACATCCAGGGCTCCTAAAGCTCAGGAGCAAGAGGGAAAGCCAGCCCAGATTCCAGACAGAGCCCTTGCCCAGCTTTGTGAAGAATGTTTTATTAACTTCTGCAGCAGAGAAGAGGAGAGCTCTTGAACACAAACAAGGAGCACCTGAATTAATGCTGAGCCCAGAATAATATCCAGGAGCTGCAGGATCAGCTCCTTTATCAACCTTTAACAAAAAAAATTCTTGCTGTTATTCAGCAGTAATGAAAGCAGAGCTATTGTGGCTGCAGATAACACCAGGTACGAGGCACTGCAGCTTTATAAATGCTCGAGTTTCATGACTCAGGACTGTTAATGGTGCACGAATAATCAACCTGGGAGAAAAATAGCCCTGCCTGGTCCAAACCATGCCCCGCTGGAGCAGAGGGAGCCAGTGCTCTGACCAGAGCTGTAAAGCCAATTTTAGGGAGCCAGGGAGGAGTCCAAGGGCTGCAGCTCCAGGAGAGGTGTCCGGACCCAGGCACAGGTTTAAAGCTCTAGAATTTCCACTTCAGTGGTTCACTGGTCAGAAAAGGCCTTGGAAACATCAGTGTAACCAGCAGGAAAAGCCACAGCAGAGCTGCTTTGACAGGACAACCTTTAATAAATCCAACATTAAGATCCCTGATCCCAGCAGGGTCTGGGAGTCAGGACCCCTCCATCCCCCTTCCCTGCCTTCAAACTCCCACTCCTTCCTTCAGCACCCAGGAACTGGGACACAAGCACAACCTTGGGGCAGCTCAGCTCCTCTGTCCCCTGAGCGTTTATGCTTTATCCTTCAGAGGCAGGCACAGACACAATCAAGGCATTTCAAAGCTGGCCTGACCCACCCTGGTGAAACCAAACTGTGGGGCTCAGCCCCACATCCCTGCTGGAGAGGGCCAGGGTTCATTTGTCAGTCCCAGTGGATTCCCACACAAAGCCAGCTCTAGGCAGTGGTGCCAGACACAGCCTCCCAGGCATGCCCTGAGCAAGGGATCCAACACCCCTGGAGCTGTTCCTGTTCCCTCACCCACGTTTAGAGGAGTTGCTGTTCTTTTCAGCCTCAGATTTTAGGACTTGATCCCAGGCAACAGCTCCAGCCCTGGGCAATCTCAGGTCTCTCCAGAGCTCTGGGTCACAGTCAGGCACTTCCTGACTTCAGCCTGCTTTTCCAGACCCCCAAATCCCTGTTTCCTCAGAGAATGCTTCCCAGGATCCATGTAGAGGGAGAAGGCTCTGTTCACAACTCTCAGGTAAAGCAGACAAAACATGAACTGAAAACCTCAAAGCATTCTCTGAAAAACAAAGCCTCAGGGTTAAACTCCCTGGTTTATTCCAGGGGATTATTCCAATGGTTTTGGGGGTGCCAGAAGGGAAGGTGATTTTCTAGAGGCACCAGGGCTATCCAGGGAGGAGGCTGAGTGCCCAAGCTCAGGGACTGCCCTATGGAAAGCCCCAGTGCTGCCCAGCTTCACTCTGCACCTTCAGTTCTCCCCCAGCCATCACATTCCAGCATTCCCAGAGCCACCCTTCTCCCAGGCACCCTGAGGAACTCCCCAGGAGGGATTAGAGAGATAGATGTCTCTGGCAGCCTCACACCCTGTAAAGCCAACTCCAGGTACTGACAGCCAAGAGAGCCCCGTTCACGTGAAAAAAACAGGGTGATTTTATTATAAACTTCAGAAAAAGGAAGCAAACACCACAAACCCAGCATTTAACTGGACATCTTTCTCAGGGACATGGCTGGCCCAGGCAATCAGGCACTTTACAGTCCCATCTCTGTCCACTTGCAGAGTTCCTGGTTTTTCTGGAAAACAGGAGATTTCCCCCATAGCACTGTCTCTCCTCACTGAGACTGGGGACAAATCAATCCCCCACCTCCCTCCTGACCCTCCACTTCCAGGGCAGCAGCTTGCTGGGAATTAGGAGGGTATCCAGCAGTGCTTTGGGACCAGAGCAGTGAGAGACCCCATGGAAGCTCCTTGTGGCGAAGAATTCCCTGCAAATCCTCCCTGTTTTCTACTGCAAAATATCTGGCCAGGGAGTCACAAAGGGCCTGTAGCAAGCTGCTGGCAGCAGCCCCGGGTCAGAGGTGCCACAAGCTGGCACACACTGGTGACTGGGCACACCCAACACCACCCCACCAACAGCTGGGGACTGAGGCTGTGTCCTGCACAGGGACTGGAGCCCCTCCAACCCTTTCTCTTGGCAGCAGAGCTCTGGGACAAAGGCTCAGAGCCTGGGGACATCCAGGGCACTTGTGACACCTGCCCTGCTCCAGACTCAGAGGGTGGGATTGGGCTTACCTGAGCACAGGATGAGCTGATGACACAGGTTGTGTCAGGGCTGCTGATATCCCTGCTGCTCCCGTTAGCTTGTGGATTCTGGGCATCACCACTGACCACAGCTGGAGCCTCTTCCCCACTGCTGGCCACAGCTGGATCCTCTGCTGCTGGCTCTGGGGGCAGCACAGAGCCCTGGGGGTTGTGTGGCACAGGGACAAGTCAGAGCAGCACAAAATCCATAAGGGATTCATGGAATTCAGATTAGAGCAACCCAGAGTCCCTCCCCCTGTAGCCAGAGGCTGAGGTAAATCCTTCCAGGCCAGGATGGATGCTGTCCCCAGGAATGGAGCAGGAACACTCACCTGGACAGCTGAGGGCTCCAGCACAGGGAGCTCACCCTGCTCCTCCAGCTCCAGGTCGGTGTCATTTTGGGAATGGTACTCCTCACTGTCTGTCTCCACCTCCGAGGGCTGGGGGGAAAGAGGCAAAGGGAGGCTCTGAGGAAGGGACACAAGTGTGGAGAAGGACACACCAGTCCTGTCCCAACAGCACTGGGAGCCACACCTAAGGGTGACAGAGACAAGGGAAACCTCGACCAAAGGGAAACCCCAGGGATGAGTGGGGCACCCCCAGCTCTCAGATGATGCTGGGGTGATGGTCAAGTGCTCCTTGGACACTCAAAAAGGGGATAAGAAAGGAAACCTCCGCAGGCTCCTCCTCAGGGAGGCTCCCAGAGCATCCCAGACCCACCCACAAGCCATCGTGGAATTGCTCAGTAGCCACAACTTCTCACCTCATATGTGGGGTCATCAGAGTCATCCTCTGGCCAATCCCTCTCCAGCACCACAAACCAGGACTCCTGCTGCTCCAGAGCCACATCATCCAGCTTCCTCTTGCTGGCTTTGCTGGCTGGGTTGATGGGAGCCTCCCGGATCTCTGCAGGGATTCACAATCACCACACCCAGAACAAACCCAGCGGCTTTCCCAGCTCCCTGCAGGAATTCCATGCTGTGCTCTGCTGCAAAGCCTCCAGGTGCTCCAAGAGGCCCAGCTCTTACCCTTGGGCACACTGCTGTGGTCCCAGTCCATGGGGAGGTAGCCCAGGAGGTTGTGGATCCTGGTGGGAGTCAGGGAGAGCAGAAGGCGCAGGAGCTTCCCCCGGCGCTTCCTGGCCAGGAGCCCAGGCCTGGTGGGGGTCTGGGATGGGGGGCAGAGTCTGCTTCTGATGGTGCTGACAGGGAGCACCAGTCCAATCCAGACAGATGCTTTCTGAAGGAGCTGCAGCTGTAAAGAGAGGTCCATCAGCACATGGGAGAGCTTCCAGGAGTTCAAAGGCTTCAGGGAATGCCCTAAACTCTGCTCTGTCCCAGAGGGGAGCTGAGACTGGGGCCAGTTTGACCCAAAGCCTGCTGGGTTGTTCATTCCCAAAATCCTCCCATTTTTACTGGCCCGGAAAGGGAGAGAAACAGGAATGGTGCAGCCACCAACAGCTGAAGGGGAGCAGGGCAAGGCCAAGGAGAAAAAGTTGGGATAGGCAGGAAAGCAGAGGACAAATAATGGAATTGTTTGGGTTAGAAGTGACCTTAAGGACCACATATCCCACACCTTATCGAGGGCAGGGACACCTCCCACTATCCCAGGGCGCTCCAAGCCCCTTTCAGCCTCACCTTGGACACTTCCAGGGATCCCAGGCCTGTCTACCCTCATGGGGAGACATTTCTTCCTAGTGTCTAGTAATGTGAAAAAACTGAAAGATTGGGGGCTTTCTGGCAGAAAAAGTCTAGCAGCTGCCAGTGTTGAGGCTTTAGCCACCCCCTCTCCCCAGGCTCAGCATCACTCACTGGGTACTTGACCAATCTGAGCTGAAGGATCTGGTCCAGGAGCCTTCCGGGAAAGGAATCACTGCTGATGAGTGGTCTCATCTGGAAAGAGAGAAAGAAAAAAGGTCAGAGCCTCCAGGCCAGCTCCAGGAATGCCCCCAGCAGAAGCCACCTCTCAGGCAGTGCCCAAACCTTATTCAGGTACTGCTCCACAGAGCCCAGACTGGACACAAACCTGGCTTGGACCCTTCTGTGGCCCTCGGGGTACTTATAGGTCCTGCCCAGTCTGCTCCTCATTGCCCTGATGAGCTTCTGGCTCTGTTGATTGGGGCGGCCCGGGGCCCGCAGGTAGGGGCTATCAGCCCTGCTATCAGCCCTGCTATCAGCACTCATTAAGAGCTCTCAGGGGGTCATTTTCTCTCAGTTTGGGGTCTCCTCCTCCTGGACCTTGCCAAGGCTCTGATTTGAGGTCTCTCCCCTTGCTCTGTGCAGATGCAAAGAGCTGAAGGTGATGAGATGCCGGAATCTGCCCTGCTGAGTCCCCCAGGGATGGGAGAGGCTCGATCCCAGGTGAAGGGCGGCCCCTCTGCATCCCCACTGCTCTGTGCCAGCACACAGATGGAGCTGCTTTTCCTATCTGCATCATTTTTCCAGCAGGATCCACTCTAAAGCCACCGTTATCCCCCGGAGAGTGGAGGAGCTTCCTTGGATGGGGTAGAGTGCCAGCAAAAACTCCCGGCCCAGCCCCGCTACACAGGGGAAAAGGCAAAGCTGGGGACCAGCTTCATCCTCCTCATCCTCCCACCTGCAGGAGGCACAAAACCTCTTCTCCCTGGCCTGGGGACTGCCTGGGGCTGTTCCCCCTCATCCGCAGCCCAGCGGGATGGGAGGATGTTGCGGGAAAGGAGCAGGATGAGAGGAGGGACTCGGTGCACGGAGCTGCCGCTCGCTCTGGGGAATCGCGTGGGCCGGAGCTTTTCCCGACGGGAGCTTTGCTAGACACAGCTCAAGCGTTTGTCTGCCGCTCTCTGCTGCCCCTTCCACCTGATGCCCACGGCTGGTGACTCATCCCGCTCCTCCGGCTCTTCCCCTGCCTCGGGGGTGCCGGAGCTGCTGGCCCTGCGTGACAGCGGCAGCGCCGCGTCCTCACTTGTCCCCTCCATCCGCCCGGCCCGTGCCCCGGCGGCCGCTGGACCCTGGCAGGGACCTGGCGCTGTCGTCACCGCGCGTCACCAGCCGGGGGTGGCCGCAGAGCATAAATGCCCAGCGCTGGCCAGCGAGCCCTCGGGGCCACCATGTCCTTCTGCCGGAGCACGCTCCAGGGCAGCAGCTCCAGAGACATCTTCTTCCACGTGGTGACCCCCGACAGAATCCCGCAGTTTATTATCCCGTCCCTGGACGTCCACAAGAAGCAGAGATGCTCAGGCAAGGGGGCGGGACAGCTGGAGGGGACGGGGCAGCTGGAGGGGACGGCTTGGAGTGGCAGCTGGGACACGGCGGTGCAGGATGAGCAGGGCTCCAGCTCATCCTCTTTGAACTCATCCTGGTCCAACCCAGACCCCACTGCCTGGGCAGCTCTGTCCCTGCCGCACCTCCCCAAGGTCACCACCCCGTACGGCTTTGTCACCCTGGGGCGGAGTCCGCAGGTCACCAGTGAGGAGGCGTTTTTTCACTCGGGCTCAGGCCACTCTCGGGGTCCCGGGACACGTCCCAGCTGGCAGAAGGAGCCGGGATGCTGCGGACATCCCGAGATTCCTGCTGCTGAGGGAGACTCCGGCACGGGAGGAAGCCAGAGGGACCACAAGCAGCCAAGTCCCCGTGCCAGCGGTCACAAGCGCCATGGAAGCAGCCCGACCCCAGCAGGGCATACCCTGCCCAGATGTGCCAGAGACATCCGAATAACAGAGGCTCTGGAAGGCCAAGAGGCAGAGAAGAGGGACAGGAGGCTCCTGAGCACGGACTGTCCAAGGAGCAGCTCCGGCCTGGAGCTCCCCGCGGCGACAGCCAGGAAGAATTTGTTCCAGAGGATCCTCAGGAGGCACCTTGTCCACCCGCGGCAGCTCAAGCCTGGCCATTTCACTCTCCACTGATCCTGCAAAGCAGCTCCGAGGAACTGAGGCTCCCTAAAGACCTGGAAAGAGACATTTCTGTCAATGCCTCAGAACGCTGAGCAGCCAGACTCAGCCGAGAGTCTGGGTGTCACCTTCCTTGGGGTGACATTGCTGGTGGCACCAGCAGGGCACAGCCGGGAGGGACACAGCAGTGTGGGGAGCAGAGGGGCTCTGTGGGTTTGGGACTTCAAAGAGTCTGAATAAAAGTGCAAACATTTCATCTGAGCTGTTCTTTCCTTTTTCGTTCTTGTGCCAACACTCAGGTGTCAGTGGGGTGTTTTGGTGACCCCAGGCTCAGCAGCTCCTGAGCTGAGAGCAGGCTGAGATGGGCTGACAGCTGGAATGCAGAGCAGGGGACACAGGAGCTGCAGCAGGCCGGGAGGGAAAAGCTTCCACTTTCCAGCTTTGTGGCCACAACCTGGGGTGTTTGAATGTGTCAGGGTTCCTGTCCCAGCCTTGCTGGAGTGATCTCAGCTCCAGGACACTGCTGTCCTGAATTAGTGACCCCTCACCATTCCAGAGGGTGCAGTTTCCAACCACTCCTAACCAGCTGTGATAAGCAAGTCTCACTTTATTGACTGTTCCCTCATAAATGGCTTTTTTTTCCTTTTTTTTTTTTCTTTTATTGAGCAGCAGAACCTGCAGTGCCAGAATTAAAGAGTTCATGGTCAGCACTGTTTGGGGGCTGCTGAAGCACCGTGTCCTGGGTCAGCAGTGCTGGGCTGCTCCCAGCTTCCCTTCCAGGGCTCTGATTCTCCAGGAGATCCCCGAGAGGAGGGAGCACTGGAAGGGCTGCAGCCAGTCCAGGGAGGGCCTGAGGCCCCTGCACGAGGGGCAGGCAGGATTTGCATGTGGATCATAAACCAGGCAGCTCATTAACCCGCTTTGCCTCTCACTCCTTCCGTGCCAGGGTCACCTGGGCCACGGTCAGTGACTTTGTTTTCTCCATCCCTCCAGTCTGGTTCAGCTCTCTGTTGGAGCTGCCACTTCCAAGGGAGCTTTTCCTGCGGTGTCTGAGCACCGGTGAGCAACAGGGTGAGCACAAAGAGCCCTGGAGCCCCTGCTCTCCTCCAGATGGGGCTGCATGGAAGCGCAGCACCCAGAGGATCCATCCCAGTGCTGGTGGAGGGGGTGGGAACTGCTCAGACATGTCCCCCGGCACGGCTCCTGCCCACGACTCCAGCACAGCAGGATGTGGCAGCCAGCACTGCTGGAAGGGGAGCTGGGATCAGGGATGTGACAGAAAATCCTCTGCCAGTTTATTCTGAGGAGCACTGGCACTATGGAGTGAGTCAGGGACCGAGGCTCTGGAAATTTAAATTGATCTCCAGCTCCTGAGGGCATGGTCTCTGCTCAGCACTCGGGGCTGGGAGGGCAGATTGAGTTACCAGGAATTAATAAAAGAGCTCTTATCAGTTACTCAGGCTGTGAGAGCTGAACATGTGTGTGCTCTGAGCTGACAGGGGACTGGGAATTAAGCCACGCTCGTGTAAACCTCTCTCCTCTCTCCTTTGATGCTCAAGCTACTGCACAGCAGTGGCTCTGTCCAACTGGCTCAGCATCTCCTGGGGAAAACATGGAAACAACTCCCCTGGAGCTGACTGAACTTGCTGTATTTACCAGTTAAACCTGGACATGGGCAGCTGCTGCTCCTGGGGTTTATTCCTTTCTTGGGGACCTTTCTGAGCTCCCAGGAACTTTTTAAAATGTCCTTTACATTGTCTACAAAATAGGAAGAAATCCATTCTGCTTCCCAGGAGGGTTGCAGGGCTTTGCTCATCCTTGTGCCCAGGACATCTCCAGTGCCCTTTCAGGAATTCCCAAGGGAATAAATATTTCATGTTCCTGCAGGCTGCCATGGTGCCAGACTCATTTCCTCTGTGCGTGCCAGCGTGGGAATGATCAGCCTGGAGAGAATCATGGGTTATAGGATTGTTTGAAATGGTTGCAGTGGGAATTGCTGGCAGTGGGAGTTGTTCTGTGGCAGGAGTGGAGCTGGGGCTGAATGAGGAGGGAAACAAATTCCCTGAAGCACAGCAGAGGTGCTCTGTGGTGGAATTGTGCCTCTGCCTGCCAGGTTCCAGCTCAAGGCACCTCTCCAGCCTGTGAAGTGGGAAGGACAATATCTCCCGTGCCTGTGTGATTTACAGGATGCCCTTTCCCTGCAAACCAGGCAGGGAGGACGTTACAACAGGAGGTATCAAGATGTGACAAGATAAATTGTCATTACTAGCCACTGATCATCCTGCCCAGGCCTGCTACATTTTCTAAACGTTGTTTTGGTCTGACTCAGAATTTCCTTCCAGCCTCCTGCAGGTAGAGGAAAGCTCAGGGCTAATTATCCACTCCCCTCCTCATCCCACGCTCTGAGCAGCACCAACCACGCCTGGCTGCAAGGAGGGGGAATCAGAGGAGGAACCAATTCCAAGCTCCTGAGTTTGGGGGGCTGGGTTGGGGACAGGGCTCTAAATCCTCTGCAGCTCCCCAGCCCCTCTGGCAGGACTGTGCCGAGCCCTGTCCCCAGCCCTGTCCTCAGCTGTGACACTGAGACCCCTCTCCCCTCCCTGTGACCCTTCTGGAATGTTCTGGCAGCAGTTTATTTCAAGAAAACCAGTTAAACTGGCCAGATACCCAGAGTGTGTTTCCCAGTGCCTCTTTCCTGCAAAATCTATCAGGAAAAATCCACACTTCTTCCCTTTGATCTCAGGGACTCCAGCGTCTCCCTCAGGTTCTCTCCAGAATTCCCTCTGAAACCTATGGAAATCAGGATCTATCCCTTCTCTTTTCAAGCCAGCCCAGTGTCCCCCTAACCATTTTACTGCCATCACTGGTCACACCCCCCTCAAAGGAGTGACAATTTCTCGCTGTCAACAACCTCCAGTGCCACCAATGTCACCTGCTGCAGGTGGCTCTTGGCCACACTGGGCACGAGGAGGTCTCATTCTCACAGGCACCCAAGCAATTGCAAAGAAACCTCCTGGAGAAATCCCATTTCCCTGTGATTTTTTTATGCTGGGGAGCACTCAGCCTTCCTGGGATCGATATGGAGCTGCTGCCTGTGCCAGGAATTTTACAGTCACTGTTGGTGCCTGGGGCTGAGATAAATCCCCTCACAGGCTCATTAGCTGCACAGCTCCTCTCCCAGCTAATTGGGGCTGCAAAGGTCAGGCTCTGGCTATGACCCAGGCTGCTGCAGCAGGGAGCACACAGGGATGGACATCAGGATGTTCGTCATTCCCATGGACCTGGGGATGCACTTTCCCACCTGGTTTCCCAGTGTTTCCCAGTTTATCCTGCCTTCCACCCCTCTGACCCCCCTGACTCCCCTTCTCTGCCCTCCAGCACCTCCAGCACCACTCCAGGGCTGCAGCTTCAGCAGTGCCTGGGTGCTGCAAAGCCACCAGCTTCTCCAGGGTGTTGGATTTCAGCTCCTCATCTGGCAGGCTGTTTGTGAGCAGGTACAAGTGCCTGGATTTATCCTCATTTGTACCCTGAACAGCTTTGTTTGCTTCTTTCCATTACTGCAAGCACCTGACAGGCGGGCTGTGCTCGCTGCCCGCGCGTGGCTTCGGGAAAAGCTCAGCATTCCTGCTGGGCAGAGCCCTGGGAGCCTCTGCCAGGCTCAGGGCAGCAGCTGCTCTCTGCTCAGCCGTGCTCACAGGCACAAAGCACTTTTCCAGCCTGTCTGCCTCAGCAGCAGGACCTCTGTCCCCAGCTGGGAGTGCAGCCAGGTCTGTGCTTTTCCCTTCAGATGCTCCAAGAGACCCAACTGTGGCAGGAAAAATCCTGCCTGTGCTCCTGCCCTGGGAGTGCTTCAAACACCACCTTGAGCATCTGTTGCTGTTTACAGAATCCCAGACTGGTTTGGGCTGGAAGGGACTTTAATATCACTCCATTCCACCCCTGCCATGGCAGGGACACCTTCCACCATCCCAGGCTGCTCCAAGCCCCATCCAACCTGGATTTTTCACTTCCAGGGATCCAGGGGCAGCCACAGCTGCTCTGGGCACCCTGTGCCAGGGCCTCACCACTCTCCTTGTAAAAAATTTCTTCTTTTTATCTCATTGACCTTGTTTTAGTTACATGAGCTTAGGAGCTCATCCTTTGGGACCATGGAAACCAGCTTGGATCCCATAAAAACAAAGGCATCTTCTCTCTTCAGCCATTCAAACTGCCCAGGAAACACCCTGGTCAATGATATCCCACATCCCAACAAAGTCACAGGGAATCTACTGGGACAGGTTCTGAGCAGTCAGCAGAAGGGAGGAATTGAGTTGAACCTTTGATAACTGGTGTAAGAATTCCTGGCTGAGCTCTTGTCCTGTTTAGATCCATTCCAGGAAGGTTGGAACCCTGGCTGGGCCTGCCTGGCTCAGTGCAGACATAAAACTCATTAGCTCCACTGAGAAAAGCTTTCAGAAATGCACATAATTCAATTAGACCATCAAAAGATGATCTGATCATGTCAGCTCAATTATTCAGATTTGAGCAAGCTGAAATCTTTCATGTCCCCTAAACTGTGAGCTTTGTGCTGTGCCAGCCCTACCTTACCACCAGCTTGGAGATTTATCCTGACCTTATTCCTGCTTTTCACTTGGCCTTTTTGGGTAAGGAAATTCCCTGAGTTTGATATCAGACACAGAATTCAGGCTGGAAATGACCTCTAAACTCATCAAGTCCAAATCTAAGCCTTATTTCCAGGGCTGGGGATTCCACCCCGGGACACCTGGGCAGCCTCTCCCTCTGGCCACCTGTTCAGTGAAGATATCTTTAGGGTATTAAAGAATATTAATCAGAAGGAACAACGGCATCCAGGACACCATGAGCAGGAGCAGATGTGGTGTGGGCTGGAGCTCCTGCAGCTCGGGATTCTCCCTGTATGGATCTGGGCACAGAAGCTCTGCCTGCCTCCCATGGAGCTGCCTTTTGGCAAAATCTCCTCTCTCCACTTCACTTCATGGTGGTGATGCCTCTGTGTCCCTTTTCCTGCCGTTCCTGCTCATTTCAAGCATCTCCATCCTCAGGGAAATCCTGCTGTCCTTTCCCAGGATCCCCATGAACACAAATGGAAGATGACAGAGTTTCCCACCATTT
>VRYO01000038.1:1734320-1760231 GCA_009812075.1 Sialia sialis
GGAGCAGCCTGGGACAGTGAAGGTGTCCCTGCCATGGCAGGGCTGGGATGGGATGAACTTTAACGTCCTTTCCAGCCCAAACTGTTCCATGTTCCTCTGAAATTCCCTGAAGGCTGGCTTTGATTGCAGCAGGGTTTCCATCCTGGCTGTGGCTCTGCAGAGAAAGGTGCAGTGACAATGACAGTGTGGCACACACAGGGCTGTGTGTGGCAGTAGTAACTCTGTAGTAACCCTGGAGGAACTTGCATCCACTCTCCCCTCAGAGCTGAAGCTTCACATGACTCCCAGCCTCCACCAGCAGAGATCTGGGTGGCCCAAGGGGCAGTGTCCTTCAGGATGGAAGGAGAGGGAGATGAAGGAGGAACCTCTGAGCCTCCTCTCACTCCCCCGAGGTTCCCAGGGCTGTAAATTTGTGTTCTCAGAGTGATTGATGGCACAATGCTCATCTGAAGGCAAACACAGGCTGGATTGCTGAGCTGACAGTCTGGGCTGGGCAAACTTTTCCTCACCACAAAGGTTTTGACACTTTCAGTTCCTCCTGGGGCTGAAGTTCAGGTAGAGGTGCTGGGTCTGGCACCTTGCCCTCTCTGTACACACTCTCCCTGGTGGAATAAACTCATTCTTGGATCTAGCTTGTCTTTTGACTACTCCAAGATCAGGAAAGTGAGTGGAAGCAATCTGTTCTTGTAGGGTTGATGTTCAACTCACAATGTTCATCAGCTCATGGAATGGTTTGGGTGGGAGGGAATCTTTGAAAGAGTTTTAGAGACCCACTCCTGCCATGGCAGGGACACCTCCCACTGTCCCAGTGCTCCAAGTCCTATCCAACCTGGCCTTGGACCCTTCCAGGGATCCAGGGGCAGCCACAGCTGCTCTGGGCACCCTGTGCCAGGGCCTCACCACTCTCCTTGTAAAAAATTTCTTCTTTTTATCTCATTGACCTTGTTTTAGTTACATGAGCTTAGGAGCTCATCCTTTGGGACCATGGAAACCAGCTTGGATCCCATAAAAACAAAGGCATCTTCTCTCTTCAGCCATTCAAACTGCCCAGGAAACACCCTGGTCAATGATATCCCACATCCCAACAAAGTCACAGGGAATCTACTGGGACAGGTTCTGAGCAGTCAGCAGAAGGGAGGAATTGAGTTGAACCTTTGATAACTGGTGTAAGAATTCCTGGCTGAGCTCTTGTCCTGTTTAGATCCATTCCAGGAAGGTTGGAACCCTGGCTGGGCCTGCCTGGCTCAGTGCAGACATAAAACTCATTAGCTCCACTGAGAAAAGCTTTCAGAAATGCACATAATTCAATTAGACCATCAAAAGATGATCTGATCATGTCAGCTCAATTATTCAGATTTGAGCAAGCTGAAATCTTTCATGTCCCCTAAACTGTGAGCTTTGTGCTGTGCCAGCCCTACCTTACCACCAGCTTGGAGATTTATCCTGACCTTATTCCTGCTTTTCACTTGGCCTTTTTGGGTAAGGAAATTCCCTGAGTTTGATATCAGACACAGAATTCAGGCTGGAAATGACCTCTAAACTCATCAAGTCCAAATCTAAGCCTTATTTCCAGGGCTGGGGATTCCACCCCGGGACACCTGGGCAGCCTCTCCCTCTGGCCACCTGTTCAGTGAAGATATCTTTAGGGTATTAAAGAATATTAATCAGAAGGAACAACGGCATCCAGGACACCATGAGCAGGAGCAGATGTGGTGTGGGCTGGAGCTCCTGCAGCTCGGGATTCTCCCTGTATGGATCTGGGCACAGAAGCTCTGCCTGCCTCCCATGGAGCTGCCTTTTGGCAAAATCTCCTCTCTCCACTTCACTTCATGGTGGTGATGCCTCTGTGTCCCTTTTCCTGCCGTTCCTGCTCATTTCAAGCATCTCCATCCTCAGGGAAATCCTGCTGTCCTTTCCCAGGATCCCCATGAACACAAATGGAAGATGACAGAGTTTCCCACCATTTCCTTTCTGGCAATCCCAATGTTTGCAATCCATGCCTGAAGGAAAGGGACATATTTTATGCACTGGCAGTCACTGCTCCCTTTCCTTTGATTGCACCATAAATAAAGCCATAAATGTGACTCATTCTGGACTTTCAATGAAATGCCAGCTGGGAAGTTAAAATTTGGGTGGAAGACCCCCACTGATGACTGGAAACAGGATGAAGGGATTCTGATCTTTTATTGAAGAGGAGACAAAACCCGCAGCAGTTTTATGGCATCTTCTGGACAAAGGGAGCTGTTGAAACCATTTGTGTTTTGAAGAATTTTCCTGTGGTGCTTGTGCTGGGATGATTGGCTTGGGTAAAAAAATAAAGGGGAAAAGGGGATAGAAAATTTTTAAAAAGGATAGAAAGATACTGAAATATAATTTATTCAGAGGGACTTCAATTGGCAGCTACTCTGGGCCAGGAAACTTGTGAAAGGAGAGACAAAAAATAAATGTGGGTAATGGATTATTACAAATTATATGTGACAATTATTTGATCATGGAATATCCTGAGCTGGGAGGGACTCTCAGGGATCATCAGTGCAGCCCCTGACCTGCCCAGACCCCCCAACAATCCCACCCTGAGCATCCCTGAGAGCTCGGGCATCCTCGGGGCTGAAAGATGAAACTGAAGAGCAGAAGCCACAGGAGTTTAGGATTTGCTGGCAAAATCCAAATCCCACGTGCAGGAATCTCAGACATGAACAGGGGCAAAGTATTGTTGGGAACATCCTTCCCTTAGACAAACCTGTCCTGTTTTCTTTTGGGTTAATAACCTGAACATCTCCCAGCATCAAAAGCCAGGCTTGGATTCCTTCAGGTCTGAAAGTGTCCCTGTGCCTGCCCTGCTGTTCTTCAACAGAGAATCCCAAATATCCTGAGCTGGATCCCTCAGGATCATCACCCAGCCCTGTTCCTGCCCAGACCCCCCAACAATGGCACCCTGAGCATCCCTGAGAGCGGTGTCCAAACGCTCCTGCAGCTCTGGCAGCCTTGGGGCCGGGACCATTCCCTGGGGAGCCTGGGCAGTGCCCAGCACCCTCAGGGGGAAGAACCTTTCCCTGAACTCCATGCCAGTCCCCAGAGTCACTGCCCATGTAGTCTCAGGGTGTGCACGTTCTTCTCTCACCCCTCCTGTTCTGGGGGAGCACCCTGAGATCTGCCCTTGAGCAAACCCCTCTGTCCCAGCCCTGGGTGTGTCATTCCTGACTCCAATCTTGGTCTCCATCAATCCCTACTTTGAGGTGAAGGTGCTGTTCTAACACCCAGCTCCCACCAGGTCCTGGATCTCCCCAAAAACCTCTGCACCTGAGCAAGGTGTTGCTGCTTTTCCCTCCAAATCTGCCCTGCAGTGAACGCACCCTCCTGAGAACCAAACCAGTGAAACCAGTGGCTGAAGGGTGCAGGGCCCAGCCTTTCAACCTGAAACCACCCCAAAGATACAGAGAGCTCAGCCCTGACCAAACAGAGCTCTGAGAACCACGCATTGTTCTCAGGCACGGCCCTGGGAATGAGGATCCTGGGAGGAGGGAGCATCCCAGAGCCAGCTGGTGGAGCCTGTGTTTGTGCTCCTGTTTGCTCTCTTCATCTCAGAGATTTTCCAAAGCCTCTCACTCCAGCAAAGCAAACAAATGACAAGTGCTGAAGGAATCCTGAAGAACACAGGCCATGGCAACCACGACTGAATGTTCCACACAGGTTGGGAATCTGCTCCATCCACAGCTCCTCACGGGCATCTTTAGATCCTTGTTTTATCCCAGGGATACTGGTGAGGAGATGGAGGCTCAAAGCTGCTCAGATGAGAGCAGAGTGGTGCTGTTCCACTTGTGTGATTGAAGATCTCCACAGTGGAAACTTCTCCCACTCTGCTTAGAAACGAGTCATGGAAACATTGTGGAGCCATGGAATGGTTTGGGGTGGAAGAGACCTGAAGGATCATCTCATTCCAGCATTCCCCTCATGCCAGGGACACCTTCACTGTCCCAGGCTGCTCCAAGCCCTGTCCAGCCTGGCCTTGGACACTGCCAGGGATCCAGGGACAGCCACAGCTGCTCTGGGCACCCTGTGCCAGGGCCTGCCCACCCTCACAGGGAACAATTCCTTCCCAATATCCCATGACAGTGGAAGCCATTCCCTGTGTCCTGTCCCTCCAGCCCTTGTCCCCAGTCCCTCTCCAGCTCTCCTGGAGCCCCTTCAGGCCCTGCCAGGGGCTCTCAGCTCTCCCTGGATCCTTCTCTTCTCCAGGTGAGCACCTCCAGCTCTCCCAACCAGGTTTCAAGAGCTAAAACCCAAAATGTACAATCTAGAGGCAAACTTTTGGCATGGAAAGAGATGAGCAGCTCCAGAGCCCAGCAATTCTTGCAAGAGGCAGAATTCCTGCCCAGATTTAGTGAGGAGCGAATAGGGGATGACAGCAAATTATGGCTTAGGGAAAATTATTTCGATGTGAGAGAGTTTTGAATAGTCCCTGATATGAGAGGAACTTTGAAAGGACAGAAAAAAGGCTCAGCTGGGCAATAGGATGGCAGATGAAAGTGCAATGTGATGCATGTGGGAAGGAAGAGCTTGAAGTGTTCCTGGGTTTCATGCATTGTAAATCAACTCCAAGGCCTCAGTGTCGCTGGAAAGAGCTCATTAAGAAGCATCTGCTCAGCAAAGCGTTCTGGCCAGAAGAGCAGGATATTTAAATGTGGGGCTTTATGTAATGATGAAAATATTATAGAGCCATATATTCCATTAGTGGTGAGCCCTCCTCATCTGAAACTGGGTGTTCAGTCAGTTCTGTTGGGAAAATGTAAATCAAGTTTGAAGAGTGTGAGGAGAAATGCTAAAGACTTGGAGGATTTCCATATGAAAAGAGCCTTCTTATACTATTGCAACTTCAGATAAGACATTACTCATGGTAAAAACTGAATTTCTTTCATTAATGAATGGGATGGGATGTTTTAAAAATGATCTTCCAAACTACTCTGCCACAAGAATGAAGAGATTCTGCCATAAATTCAAATTACCCTTTTATGTTGAGCTCCATTAAAACTCAGATGAGGCACTTTGGATCAGCAAACTCGTTAGTTCAGCTCAGTAATTCGTGCTCAGGAGCTTTGTTGGATTCCAGGAAGAGCTTCCTCCTCCTCCCACGGGCCCTTGCAGGCAGATAATGCCAATTCTCACAAGTTCCTGTGGAATTTGTGGTCCTGGATTATTTCTTGAGCCAGAGCTCCCACTCCCAATCCACCACTGAAACTGGGATTCACTCACCAAGATATTTCCTCCAGGAAACATCCAGAAAACTCTGGAACACAAAAAAATTCAGAGCTGCTGCCATCCCCTCGCCAGTTCAGCTCCACACAGAACAATTAAAGAGAGGAAAAATCCAATTGACATTCACAGCCTCATTTCAAGCAGTTCCAGGTAATTCCCAAACCTCAGCTGCTCCTTTTACAACCTGGAAGAATAATCCATGACATTCCAACCCAGATCCTGCTGGGCCTGAGGGAAGAGCCAGACCTGGCTGGGAACCTTTCAAAGCCCCTTGAGGGAATTCCAGGGGTTCTGCAGGATTTTTAGGGACACCTTTGCTACACTGCATGTGAAATTCACCCCCAAGTCTAAATGTTGAGTTTTAGGATTGGGTTTAAGGCTGGATTTAGGGCAAATTAGTGAGATCTACCCCAAGTGAACCTTCATGCAAAGGATGCTCCAGCAAATTCCTGTGGCACGAGGTGACCATGACAAAGTTGTGGCACCCAGAGGGACGTGAGTGAGGTCAGATGGCCTCGAGTCCGACCTGGAAATGTTCAGCATTTCCACCATGAGGTGGCTGAAATTAAAATTCAATTCCAGAGCCCAGCCTGGAGCTAAATCCCAGGAGAACTCTGGAATTTGGGTGTTCCCAAAACCAGGCAGCTCAGGTGGAGCAGAAGGAGCAAGGAAAAGTTCTGGGATTGCTGCAGAGCTCTGGAGGGATTACACAAGGAAGTCTCAATGTTAGCATTTGTCTCCAATGAACCCTCTGGTGTGCAGATTTCCCCTGTTGTTCCTGTGCAATCCTCAGGAATTACCATCAGAGTTTTATTTCTCCACACCCCCAGGATCACAGAGCTGCCCTGACAACACATTTCAAACTCAGTTTTCCTCCCTGCCATTTTGCAGGCTCCAAAAGCCACTCTCCTTCCCAGAGAATATTCCCAAGCCCTTCTGCTGAGGGAATTTTTGTCTCAATTTGGTTTTGCTGTTGTTGTTTTAATTTTTTTTTTTTGGTTATTTGCAGAAATCCCACTCATTTTCAAGCCACTGAAAAGCTCCCTCAGCAATTCAGCTTCAGTATTGCTATTGAAAACAAGGAAGATCATCTTGGAAAAGCTGACCTTGGGATGTCCTGTCCCTCCAGCCCTTGTCCCCAGTCCCTCTCCAGCTGTCCCTGGATCCTTCTCTTCTCCAGGTGAGCACCCCCGCTCTCCCAGCTTTGAGCCCCCAAGAAACTCTTCCTGTCTTTGTTGAAACAAACTTTATTTTAATATTTAGAAAGATTTACAGGCATTTTACACTGCAGGATTTTAAGCTGATCCAATTTCCATGCGTTTATACATCCAGGGAAGGAGCCATTTTCTGTTGTAAATAAAGGGGAATTAACATGAAACAGAAAAATGCAGATTAAAAGTTTCCATCTGGGTATTGTTGGAAACCAGCTTTGCACAGGAGCCACTCCCTTTGCCTCTCCAAGGCTGTGGAGTGACGCCTTTAAGAGATGAAGTAATGAATTTAAATATTATCTGAGCTGAAAAACCTCTAAATTCACTCTCAGTGAAACTGAGGGGAAGGAGACCCTGTAATCTCAGCTGGGGACATTGCTGGGGTCTTTCAAAGGACATTTGTCCTTTAAAAAGCCAATATTGTCCTTAAAAAAGCCAAATATTCTCTGGTTTTTAATGCAGAGAATTTTCCAAGTTTTAAAAGGTTTGAAAAATCTCTAACCGATACTTTCTCTGTGATATTTTAGAGCTTTCAGAAATTGTTTTTGAATACCTGGTGCCACTCCATCAAAGTTTGGGGTTTGAAATGTTTGATGCATTAAGGCTACACCTATGTGGGATCTGAAATGTCTTTTTTTTCCCTGTAATTTCAAACTCTATTTTCATTCCAGTGCAGAGTGAAATGTCATATTTAAAAATTCAGCACAGAATGTGGTGTTTAAAAAGTTTTTCGAAGTTCCTCTGTTGTCATTTTGACAGCCCTCCTTGATGTCCTTATTGTACTTTATTGCATCAGGCAATAATTTTCATCGCAAAAATTATTTTGAAAGGAAAAGTGGAAATGCGAAGTTCTTGTCATGAGAAAAGGGAACATTTCAGCCTTATTTGCATGTTTGACTTTGCATTCTGAATATAAAGGGCAGAACCCAACACAATCCTGCTGAAAGCTTGGATTTCAGCATAGCAGCATTTAAATTTTTTTTTTTAAGAGGAAAATGTAGAAAATCCTGGTCAGCTACACAAGGACTCTGGGTTGAGTCGCCCCTGGCTGATCCCATTTGGCAATTCCCAAATCCTTTGCCTTGGCTTTGCTCTCAATGAAGGCACAAACACTCCTTGGGGTCAGGGGGGAGATGTTCACCTCACATATTCCATATATTCAGCAATCCCCAAAGAAGGTGCGACCACGTCAGAGGAGCTGGGAATGGCTGGGAATGAAAATCTCTTCCCCTTGACCAGTCCAAGATGCCCTGGAGAGGAGATGGAGGATTCCAAACTGCTCAAATCAGGCCTGGCTTGCTGTAAAGAAACCCTAAAAAGGCCACTTGGATATGAAATATTTCCACTACCAAGCCTTGCTGTGTTGCTGAGAGCCTCGGGTGTGCCAGAGCTGTTCTTGCAGTCACAGCTCTCTTTTGAAGAGCACCAGCCCGTGCTGCCCCAATTAAACAGGTGGAAATAGAGATGCATACCAAGAAATCCTTGGTCTCAGTGACATTTTCATCTCACTTCAGTTCATTAAATGCTCTCGTTTTTGTGCTTTACAGCCTCCCTGCTCTGTGCTGGTTGATCTCATCTGTTTTGCAGCACGGGGACAAAACCTCACTCAGCTCATTCCTACCTGAGCCAGGTGCCTGGAGCCTCCAGGCTCTAACCTGGCAGGGGTTTGGTAAATCCTTGGGAGAACTTAATGCCCATAAATACCTGCCTGCAGGAACCCCCAGAGGATGATCTGGCTGCTGAAGGAGCAGGGCCATGGAGAGGGGAGGGATCCATCAGCAGGACCAGGATCAGGCTCTTCCATGGGCAGTGCCTGGCAGGGAAAAGAGGAGGAACTCTCTGGAAAAGAGGAACAGGAGCCCAGCAAGGGCTGGAGCTGTGTCAGGGCTTGGCATGGAGCTCAGGGAAAGGTTCTTCCCCCCGAGGGTGCTGGGCACTGCCCAGGCTCCCCAGGGAATGGTCCCGGCCCCAAGGCTGCCAGAGCTCTCAGGGATGCTCAGGGTGGCATTGCTGGGGGGTCTGGACTGATAATCCTGAGGGTCTCTTCCAGCTCAGGATATTCTGGGATGCTAAGAAAGGCATGGCCCAGGTGACAAGAGGAAGATCATCATCTCACCTGAGATCTCTTCAGCCAGGGAAGGAGAGTCAGCAGCAGCTCTGTGAGGGCAAACCTCCACAGGACATTCCTATCCCCAGTGTCCTCCTGATAGACCTAGCCTGAAAAAAAGATCTTTTTCCCTTTATAAAGTCACAGAACTGTTTGGATGGGAAGAGACCTTAAAGCTCATCTCGTTCCACCCCTTCCATGGCAGGGACACCTTCCTCTGTCCCAGGGTGCTCCAAACCTGGCCTTGGACACTTCCAGGGACAAGGCGTCCTTCCTGTTCCTCAACATCTGGAAAAATGAACTTAACTTTCCCTTTGTGGTGATTAATCCCTTGAAGGTGGCAAAAGATATTTTAGAAAGAATGAATGTTATGAAGCTTTGGGTCATTTATAGTGATCTGTCTCCCCACAGCCCCCTGGCAGACACAGAAAATCTCCCATGACTCAGAGCCTCATGAACCCTGTTGTTGCTCCTTCTCCAATGATGTTTGCTGTTATCTCTCATTATTTACAAGGCTGGCCTCTGATTCCTCTCACAGCAAAACAGATGTGGCATGGGCAGGGGCTCAGGGCTGTGCTGGGATCACTGAATTTGTCCTGCCCCAAACAACTCAGCACAGGTTTGTGTCACACAGAGGCCAAAATTCTGCAGTTCATGCTCTTTCCTCCTCAGACAAGGAGAGAATGGGGTTGAAGATAATTTATATTAACATACATCACCTGCAGCATCATTTCAGCAAGAATTTCTGGGCTAGAGAGAGAGACAAATGGGCTGCAGAGATCAGACTGCTCAGGCATGTCTGCAAGAAGATGCAGGAGCCTAAAAACCAATCCATAAACCATGGGGACAATGCCATCAACACACTTCTGTTCCCTCCCCTGCTCAGAGCCTGTCTGTGAAATCTGGAGCTGTTCCTGCTGATGGAGAGGAAATGGGAGGACAGATTTCCCTCTGCCTGCAGGGAACATCCCCTGAGTGCAAGGAGGGGAATCTGCTTTACCTTTAATTTAAACTGAGGCAGGGCCTTCCTGAGCGTGTTATAAACACAACACCTGCAAATCCTCTGTGATAACACACTCACAATTTAGGTAACTGGATGTTAATGGATGCCTGGAGTTCCTTAAAGGAGGTTCCACCAAGGGAATCCCTCAGAAGAACACACCCTGCACCCTTCCAGAGCAAACCCCAATCAGGAGGAGTTAATTACTCCGAGAAAAGCCTTGGTGGGGAATGCAATGCCAGAAATGCGGCTGTGCAGGATCCACACACATCTCTGAACGCTTGACCTTCACTCAGCTCTTGTCACCACACCCCAAGGCAGGAGCATCCAGTAGAACTTCATGCCTCAGGGGTTGTTCTTCCCTCTGTGCTCCGAGCCACAACATCTCCCTGCCTGCTCTTTCCTTCCCTTGAAATTTGTCTCCCAAACTTCCCCTTTGTTATTTCCCTCTTAACCTTTGATTGCTGAGGAGTGGAGATCACCACTGGCTGAGCAGACCTTGAATTTCAGTATTTGTAAAATACAGAGGGGTCTTGGGCTGGGTTTCACAGAATCACTGAGGTTGGAAAAGAGCTCCAAGATCATCCAATCCAGGCTTTGACCAAAGCCCCCTGTTCCCTCTAAACCACATCCCCAAGTGCCACATCTTGTTTTTTGAGCTCTTCCAGGGATGGTGACTCCACCACTTCCAGCCCATTCCAATGCCTGACCACTCTTTCAGTGAAGACATTTTTCCTGATATCCAACCTGAACCCCCTGGCACAGCTTGAGGCTTTTCCAGTGCTATGGAGCAGGGAAAGAGGATCCTTGGAAAACCAAGAGGCTGAGCTGGGCTTAGGAGTCACAGATTTCAGTGAAACTCAGGTTTTAGGCCAGGGTTTGGGCTCAAGATCTCCAGGACAGCACTGTGCTCACACACCCATGTCCAAGTCCACTGCCTGGGGTGAGATTGAGCCTTTGTACAAAGAGGCTTGGAAACGCACCTGGAAGAGTCTCAATCTCCTCTGTGGGACTGTGATCCCACAGACCTCCAGGCATTTGTGCCATTTTCTTCCAGCAAAACCCTTCAGATTCGTAATCAGGTGTAAGATTTAGCTGCATTTTATTTCCAGGCTCAATGGAGGGAAAGGCGCCAGCCAGGTCCTGGATGAGATCCCGCAGAGCCCCTGCTCACACTGACCCAGCTGGGCTGGGAACACCCCAGGGCACGGCTCTGCCACCCAAAATTCCTGGCTTTCAGAGCCTGGGCTTCGAGAGCACCTAAAAGCAGCAGGGAAAGCTTATTTGGGCTGCTGCAAAGTTTGCAGCTCATTTCTTGTGAGGGGAAAGTGCCCACAGGGGATGGCAGCACATCCTTGCTCTTTGCCTTCAAATCAAGGGACTTTTCCAAGAAATAACTGCAGTGAGAAGAGCTGGAGCTTTCTGGGGATGTCACCTGGGTGCTGTGACTCCCTCCTTGTGTTTTCCATGGAGGTTTTTTCCCCACTGAAGAGCCTATGGAGACACAATGCAGTGCTGGGGTTTTTTCACAGATCAATGGAGAATTAAACATCAATTCTGCATCCTAAATATCCAGGGCCCCAGTTCACTGAATGTCTTGAGGAACCTTGGGATGTGAGTGGCAGCTGAGGAAGCTGGGGAGGCTCAGCCTGGAGAAAAGGAGGCTCAGGGGGAATTTCTGGCTCTCACAACTCCCTGACAGGAGGGGACAGCCGGGGAAGTCAGGCTCTGGTCCCAGGAACAGGGACAGGAGGAGATGGAACGGTCTCAGGCTGGGCCAGAGGAGGTTTAGACTGGATAGTGGGGAAATTTCTTAATGGGAAGGGTGCTCAGGAATCAAAAGGGAGGTTTGGAGTCCCCATCCCTGGAGGTATCCAAGGAATTCCTGGATGTGGCACTCAGAGCTCTGGGCCGGGGACAAGGTCTCAGCCTCGATGACCTTGGAGGGCTCTTCCAACATAAATGATTCTGGAATTCTGTGATTCTCTCCTATTTTCTGGTTCTATTTTTATTTCTGGTTCTATTTTCTGGCCCACCCCAGCTTTGCCCTTCCAATCTGCAGTTTGGGAACTCCCAGGATAATTTTTGCTTTACAAATGCAAATCTGAGATCCTTTTGTGTTCTGGGGCAGGTGCTGCTAAACCAGAGACCTGAGACGTTTGTGTTCTCCCACCTCCAGCAGTAACATCATTCCTGCCCCTGGAATGGGGAAAAAGGGATCTCAGGAGCCATTTCTGGCTGCTGGTGCTGCAACTTCCCATCAAGGTTCACACAGCAGGTAAAAAAATTGATTTATCTCATTAATTTTCCTTAATCCATTAATTAGTCAGGCAGGCAATCAAATATTTTTCAATATTATACAATCAAATTGTCTTTGTTTTTGCAAAGCTTTCCTGTACAATAATTTCTCCAGGTTTTTGTCCACACGTATTTAAAAAAACCCAATAAATCAAGGATTTATTTTCTAGGTATTTGTTACCTGCAAATAATCCCCGTTGAAAGCAACTCTGCACAGTTTCACTGCAGCTGCTTTTCTGATAGAGGAGCTTAAAATAATTCTAAAATTAGCATAGGAACAATTAATCCTCAAAATCCCACTGTCAGTAAGTGGCCAGAAAATAATAATTTACATATAAAGATGGGGGAGAAGCTTCAGGATGGGCTGATCCACGTGTGAATAAATGCTCCCGAAAAAAGGGGGCACTTCAAGGTTTTAATCAAAGAACAATTTACCTCGAAAACCTTTCAGCCTTGAGCAATATTCCCACCTGTAATCCTTTTAAGTATTAAGAAGTAAACTTGTGTAGGTTTGGAAAGGATTGTCATGTTTGCAGAGATCCTAAGAGGGAAGGTTAAAGAAATACTTATATTTTGGTCAGATATTTTTGCTAAAAAGTTGCATGGAAATACCCAGGAACAGCTTTTTTTCCAATCACTATTTGAAGTCAGTGCTGTAAATGGCAATTTCAAGGTTGCCATCAGAGTAGCAGATTATTAAAATCCTTATTGTTGTAATTAGTGGGAAATAAAGGCTGTAAAGACTCTCAGAGAAAATATATTTATGTGTAGGTGCCATCATAATGCATCAACACTTGACATCACCGCTCTCTTTCTTCTGGAAAAGAATTGTCTCACTGTTTTACTGCTTTTTATCTGTAAAAAGAAACTTCTCAAAGAGAAAATTAATACATTAAATTCTGCCTAAAATCTTCAAACTTCAGGCCTGAAACCTCAGTCCTTCTGTGCATCCTCTAAAGACATGGAAAGGTGCTTTTGGGAAGCTGTAGGATAATTTTCAGGGATATTTGGGAGAGATGAGAATCTCAATAAGGAGTTTATTTTAAGTGACCCTCTGGGACTGAAACAACTCTGAATATAATCATTTTCTGCTCAAATAATGTGGAAACCGGAGGCCCTCAGCCCACAGGTCTGAGATACTTCACTGGAAAGGCTTTTCCCCAAATCCCAGAGGAACAGGCTGGATGTGGATCCATGCTGGGAATGCTTGACAGCATTTCTGGGAGCTGGAGCAGAACTGGAGGAGCCTTCAGTGACATTTGTCATTGCCTTCAGTGACATTTCCAAGGAATTCCCCCAGCCTCATCCTCCCCCTCACTGCAGGAATGTTTTCTGGGTATCAGTCCCAATGGATTTGGGTAGTTCTGCTGTCACAGCCACGGCGCACAGGGAGATCATAAATGGGAATTTGGGATATTTGCTCCCCAAGGATCCTGGGGGAACCATGATGTTCCAGTTGGAGGTTGTAGGTGAGAAAGGAAACCAAAGGGATGCTCAAGTTCTTTTTAGAATTAATTTATCCCTCTGAGCAAAGAGAGGGATCCACTGACAAAGGGAAAGGACAATTCCCAGCCAGCCACACCTGCTGACCTCTGGTTTGCTTTTCCCGGAGCTGTTCCATGTGGAATGAGTTCACCTAAGCCCAGAACCAGAGCTCAGTGAGAAACCAGGTAACAAAAGATTCCTAATCCTTCTGGAGGCTCCTTTGTCGTTAAATCTCTTCATAATTGGCTGTGAATTGGTCACGTAACTCCCCTGACCTCGGGATGGTCGGTGGAGCATTAAGGAAGAAAATTCCTCAGTTTTGGGGCTGTGCCAAATCCTCCTGTGCTGAGAGAGGCGAGGCCAGTCCCTCTCCTGGGCTGCTCTGCCAGAGAAGGCCCCGGGAGCTGCAGCTGCCCAGGGTTAAATTCTGGAATCCTGGCCTGTCCCATGGGCAAATCCACCCTGTTCATGGACAATCCTGGCCTGTCCCATGGACAAATCCATCCCTGTCCCATGGACAATCCTAGCCCTGTGTCATGGAGAAAATCCAGCCTGTTCATGGAGAAATCCATTCTGTGGACAATCCCAGCCTATTCATGGACAAATCCAGCTTGTCCCACAGACAAATCCATTCCATGGACAATCCCAGCCGGTCCTGTGGACAAATCCCAGCCCTGTTCCATGGACAATCCCTGCTCTCCTGCATTTATTCCCCTTCCCTTCATGGACAGCCCAGCGCTCATTTGCCCCAACACTGAGACATGTGGGCTCATCCACTTGTTTGAGGAGAATCCCAGAATGGTTTAGGTTGGAAAGAATTTAGAGATCATCCTTTTCCACCCCTTCCCTGTCTCAGGCTGCTCCAAGCCCCAATGTTCAACCTGGCCTGGGACAGTGCCAGGGATCCAGGGGCAGCCACAGCTGCTCTGGGCACCCTGTGCCAGGGCCTGCCCACCCTCACAGGGAACAATTCCTGCCCAATATCCCATCCAGCCCTGTCCTCTGGCAGTGTCCTGTCTCTCCATCCCTTTTTCCAAGTCCCCTCCAGCTGTCTTGGAGCCCCTTTAGGCCCTGCAAGGGGCTCTGAGCTCTCCCTGGATCCTTTTCTTCTGCAGACTGGACAATCCCAGTTCCCTTGGTGTTTCCCTGTCCCTGCTCTGT
This sequence comes from Sialia sialis, assembly GCA_009812075.1. NCBI lineage: Eukaryota > Metazoa > Chordata > Aves > Passeriformes > Turdidae > Sialia > Sialia sialis. Next base: position 1,748,836 of record VRYO01000038.1, read on the forward strand.
TGGGGAACACAGCTGGCCCAAGTGGGGAATCACCAGAGTGGAGCAGAGGGAAAGAATCAAAGCTGTTTTGTTCCTCTCTGAAATATCCCAAACTCCACAGGAAAACTTGGATCTTCTCCCAGGAGAGAAGGGCAGCAGGTGCATTCCTTGTATCTGCATCACTGCCATGATTATTCACGTTCGCTCCCTGTGCAATAATTCTATATTTGTGTAGGAATTTCACACTGCAGGGAGGTTTTAAATACTTCTCCTCACTGCAGAGCTGATCCCAGCACGGAATGTACTGGGGAAGGAAAGGAATGAGCACAGTCAGAGGCACAGGCCCTGGGAAGCACATCCATGTGTGCACAGCCATGGCCCACAGGAGTTCCAGGAACAGTCTTTGCCTCCAGCTAAATTGGTCCTTACTGGCTCAAAACGTGCTTGGGTAAAATATCATCATTTATCTGCATTGCTGAGCTGGTGACATCAACACAACTCGTTGTGATTTTGGATTATTTCCCTGCTGACCTTAAGGATTTAATTGGTTGGAAAGGGCTGTGGATTTCTTCTGCCTGCATTTCCCAGGACAGGTGGAGGGGTGTCTGCTGAGCTGGCCCTTGGCTGAGGCAAGAAAAGCCTCAGATAATTCATTATCAGCAGCATGGAGATGGATTCTTTCTCATTTATTTCCAAATCTTCAGGAGCACCTCCTTGCCTGGGGCCTCCCCATGCCTAAATCTCAGCCAGGACAAAGATGTCATGACAAGATTCCCTGGAGGCTTAAAGCAAGACAAATATTTGGGTTTAGAATGTCCCATTTCCTGATGGGTCATTTCTATCCCTGAAGGGCCACACGGGGCCAACACAAACTTTACCTTGTAGAAATATTTAGTTTTGTTTGCAGAACTCACCAATTGTTTCAGATGGCAGTGAGATTAAGAGCTATGCAATCCACAGATTTCCTTAAAACTAAGAAAAAAAATCAGTAAATCCTGCCCTTTGATTCCAGATATAAAAAACACCCACAACTTTCTTGATATTAAAAGGGGATTTAAGTTGAAGGGGAATTGCCTCCTTGCAGGTTTTGGGTTCTACCTTTTCAGTCAGGACAAAACACCCAGTGTGATGTTCTTGCCTCATCATGACTAATTTCAAATTAAGCACAAATTAAGAAGCCAAACTAAAGGGTAATACAGGAATGGAAGGTTTTATCTCCAACTTTTCCTCAGTCTTTGCTGTCTGAAACAGAAGAAATGCAGTTGGCAACTCTTGGGGCAGAGATTTGCTTGGACTAATTTCTGTTTGTATGAACAAATCTCAGTAATATGATATAAAGCAGATTGATGTTAACCAGAGAGGAACAAACATCCTTTGATGATGCTTTTATTCCCTGAGTAAATAACACTAAGAAACTGCAGAGAGTCCTTTAAGACATTTCCTGCTTCTTTCTTGGATCACTCCCACATTAGGGACACTCTGCTCCTTTAGAACTCAATTTATGTTTCATTTAGTGGGGCTCAAAAAAATCCTTCCAGTTTGGAAATGTAAAATGGGAGGTGAAACAGGACAAGCAGAATATGATTGTTTCCTCTTATATGTTTAAAGCCTGTGATTGCTGGATTATTGTTGTAAGGACTGCAAGAGGCAAGAAATGTATGTCCATATATTGATTTCAAGCAAGGCTTAGTGAGTTTTCTGTAATATTGTCTGAACTCTTGCATTTGGAAAATTCTTTGCTTTCTATATTTATTTATTCCCAGCTGGAACAAGTCTATAGGGACATGTGGCCAAGCAGAACCTGAGCATGAGCAAAGAGACAAACATAAAACAGGGTCACAAAATCACAGAATTGAGGTTGGAAAAGACCCTTAAAATCATCCAGTCCAACCATTAACCCAGCACTGCCACTAAATCTGGTCCCCAAGTGCCACACCCACTCCTTTTTTGAACAATTCCAGGAAGGTGACTGCACCACTACCCTGGGAAGCCTCTTCAGTGCTTTAAACCATGAAATCTATGTACCCTAATATCCAAGATCTGAATCTGCCTGGTACAGCCTGAAACCAGCCAGTGCCTGAAGGAGCTGGCAGGAAAGATGAACAGAGACTATTTCCAAGGGCCTGGAGGGACAAAACACAGGGAATGGCTCCCACTGCCAGAGAGCAGGGCTGGATGGGATATTGGGCAGTAATTGTTCCCTGGGAGGGTGGTGAGGCCCTGGCACAGGGTGCCCAGAGCAGCTGTGGCTGCCCCTGGATCCCTGGAAGTGTCCAAGGCCAGGTTGGACAGGGCTTGGAGCAGCCTGGGACAGTGAAGATGTCCCTGCCATGGCAGGGGTGGCACTGGATGGACATTAAGGTCTCTCCCAACCCAAACCATTCTGGGATTCCATGATTCTCTAATTTCCACGAGAAGAACAAGAAGAAGTGCAAGAACCCATCACAAATTCAGGAACTGGATCTGCACAAGGACACTCAGATCTGGGGGGTGTCTGTGCCATAAGGTTTTGTTCTTTTCATCGGCCATGATTTTCACTCCAATCCCCCAAATGTCTTTGTGACATCACAGTCTGGGAGCAGGATCATTACAGCTGGAAAAGCCTCAGATCCAAGCTTTGACACCCTCAGTGGGTCTTTGTCCCAGATCACCAAGGGGGGGGCAGGGCTGGGACCCCCTCCCACCTCTGCCTCCATCCCAACACCTTTCAGACCCACCTCAAGCTCAGCCAGACCCTAGAAAGAGTTCTGGTTTTAGGTGGGAGTTAAAAACAGCCTGAGGAGCTGGGAAGGGCTGAGGAAGAGAAGACAAAGCACAACTTGAAGTGTTTGTGTCGTGCACACACTTCCCTGCTGTGGCACAGCCCTCTGTGGGATGGGGTAACATCAAAAATGAGTTGGTGTTGGAATTATGGCTCCTCCAGGGAGTCCAGATGAGGCTTCTGGGAATTACAAATCATTTGCTAGACTAGAAACATTCAGAGCAAAAAAAAATCTCCCCCTTTTTTCTTCAGATGAAAGGTAAGGAAAGAGGTAAAAGCCTAAAATAATAGGATAAGCTCCCAACCAGCCTTAGGGGAGAATATTTGCTGTCTAAAACAATGACAATTTTAAGAATCTCCAAGAAATGGTGTTTTTGGGTCTACAGTTAAAGGTCTTCTCCAATCTTAAAGATTCTGTGATTCCATAGATCTCTGTGTGTGTGTCTCTTTGCTCCAAGAGGCAAGGCTTGTCTTGGACACATTAAAGATGTCAAGTGCAGCAAACCCAGGAGAGCAAGGAAAGATCCCGGATATCTCAGCAAGTGCTGTCAGGGTGGGAAAGGAAGGGCAAATTCAGCTAAGAAATCAAATATTCAGGGATGAGAGAAGAGGATCAGCCTGGCTGGAACTTGGGGGAAAACAACTTTAACACCTTTGGAACATGGGAGGGACAACTCAGGAGGGCTGCAGGGAATCCCAGAACCACTGAGGGTGGAAAAGTCCTCTCAGATCATCAAGTCCAACTGCTCACCCAGCATTGCCAAGCCCACACAAAACCCATGTCCCCAAGTGCAATCTTTCAGCCAGGACTCCCATCCCAATTGCCACATCCACAAAGTTTTAAATCCTTCCAGAGCTGGCCACTCCACCCCTGCCCTGGGCAGCTGTGTCAGGCCTGTGACAACTGAAGAGGCTACCTAGAACAGAGTTAAAGGAATAAAGTAGATATCTATTAAAAGGCCTTCAAAGGATTCTCCTTGGGCAGTACAAAAGCTCGGCCGTGGCTCTACCCAAGATGGACTGCAAGATTTTCACATTTTTATAAGTTTTGGTTCATTTCCATATTGGGGTTCATTGTCCAATTCCAGCTCCAGGTTCTGCAGTCCCACCCTCCCAGATCCTCTCCTCAATTCCCTGTTTGCACTTTTTGGGCCTGCAGTTGTAATGGTGTCCTCGGTTCTGGGGCTGGAAAAGGATTTTGTGTGCCTGAGCTGGGAGGAGAACTTGTCACACTTCATATGAAGCTCAGAGTTACACACTAATGCAGCACAGAACTGGGAAAATATGAAAGCTAAAACTTAAGGCATCAGCTGGACAACCCTCTCAGGGAAGCAATGTTCCCCATATCCAATCTAAACCTCACTTGGCCCAGCCTGAGGCTGTTCCCTCTCCTCCTGTCCCTGCTCCTGGGAGCAGAGCCTGACACCCCCGGCTGTCCCCTCCTGTCAGGGAGTTGTGCAGAGCCACAAGGTCCCCCTGAGCCTCCTTTTCTCCAGGCTGAGCCTTCCCAGCTCCCTCAGCCTTTCCTGGTGCTCCAGCCCCTCCCCAGCTCCATTCCCTTCCCTGGACATGCTGCAGCCCCTCAGTGTCCTTGGGTGAGATGCTCAGCACTGACCCAGGACTGAGGGAGGTGCCTGTGCCACCACAGGGCTCACTCCATGCTCTGGGACTGTGGCCACACCATGGCTAGCACCACCCAGCTATTGTTGGCCTTCTTGACCACCTGGCTAAGTTCACTCTCACCACTCTCCCAGGACCCTTTCCAGCTTCCCAGCCCCTCTTCCCCTGGCCTGGAGCTGCAGGGGACTGGTGGGACCCGAGGCCAGGACCTGGCCCAAGGTCTTGTTGAACCCCCCAAAACTGTGCTCATCATCTGGGGGATCCCAGCCTTCTTTTAACCTGCAGAGCAGAACTGAATTTTCCACTGTGTCTGTGTCAGGAATGGAATAATCCTGGGATTTATCAGCTCTTCCAAGCTGGCATTTTGTATTTCATTGGAACAGACTGGAAGGATCCAGCTAATTCAATGATGCTACAAAGGAAAGGCTCCCTTTGAACTGTGCTATTAGAACTCATTAGACAAAGTGTGCTTACTTTAATTATTCCAGATGATGGCAAAAAGATTAATTTAATGTTCTACACAAAAGATGTCAAGGTTAATGATTCAATCAGGAACAAAACTGCTGGCAGAGAGAAGCCTCCATATGAGAGATGTTTTGATGTGAAATGAATAAAAAGAATTAAAGATTTAAGAATTGAAGATGGCACAATAACCCAACCTCCTCCACAAATGCTGCATTTTCCATTAATGTCCTTCAAGTAAACAAACCTTTGCTCCCACCATTATATTTTTCTCCAAACTAATTCACTCAGACCTTTATTTATTCCACAAAATGCTGGAAAAAGCCCTTCAAGCATGGAGTTGGTTGCAGGGGGTGGTGTGAAAATCAGCCTGTTCAACGGCAGCGTGTGTCACCCAATCTGTCCCTTGGCTCTGTGCCTGCAGGGGCTGTGCATAGCCAGGCTCAGGGTGGTATTTACAGCTCTAATTCATCCCACAATCTCCCTACTACAACAGCTGAGTGGAATGAGGAGTTTTTTTTCAAATCAAATCTGACTGTCTGTTTTCCATGAGTGAAGAAATCACTGGGTTGGAAACACCAAGGGGAACTCCCCCACTGTGGGAATCGTCACTGCTCTCTGAGTTTGTCACTTCTGCTTAATTGGAGCAAATCCAGAGGAGGCCACCAGGACATTCAGAGGGATGGAGCAGCTCTGCTGGGAGGAAAGGCTGGGAGAAATGGAATGTTCAGCCTGGAGAAAAGCAGCTTTGGAGTGACCTCATTGTGGCCTTCCAAAGACCTGATGGGAACCTGCAAGAAAGATGGAGAGAGACAATTTCCAAGGGCCTGGAGGGACAGGATAAGGGAGAATGGCTCAAACTGAGAGAGAGTAGGGATAGATTGGATATCAGGAAAATAATCCTTGGCTGTGAGGGTGGGCAAGCCCTGGCACAGGGTGCCCAGAGCAGCTGTGGCTGCCCCTGGATCCCTGGCAGTGCCCAAGGCCAGGTTGGACACTGGGGCTTGGAGCAGCCTGGGACAGTGGAAAATGTCCCTGCCATGGCAGAGGGTGGAACTTGGTGGTCTTTAAGATCCCTCCCAGCGCAGGCCATTCCATGATCATATGTCCTAATTAATTATAAAATCACCACTAGGATCCTAATTTAAAATATATCTTTAGTAGAGCACTTGAAATATGTTTGGATGCTTAACTAGGACTCACTGAATTAAAACAGAGCCATGCTCAAGGCTGGGCTTTGGCCCAGGGATGGTCACCAGGGCCAGGCTCTGCTTTGTCCCCTGCTGAACTGGACCTGAACTGCACCAGCTGGGCTTCAGAGAGAACAAGCTCTGGTTCCACAAGCAAAACACGAGGTTTGCCAGGTCCCTCGAATTGTTGAAACTGAATCATAGAACCCTGGAATATCCTGAGCTGGATCCCTCAGGGATCATCAGTGCAGCCCCTGTCCCTGCCCAGACCCCCCAACAATGGCACCCTGAGCATCCCTGAGAGCGGTGTCCAAACGCTCCTGCAGCTCTGGCAGCCTTGGGGCCGGGACCATTCCCTGGGGAGCCTGGGCAGTGCCCAGCACCCTCGGGGGGAAGAACCTTTCCCTGAGCTCCATGCCAAGCCCTGACACAGCTCCAGCCCTTGCTGGGCTCCTGTCCCAGAGCAGAGCTCAGCCCCTGCCCCTCTGCCTCCCCTCGGGAGGAGCTGCAGCCCCTGAGGAGTCTCCCCTCAGTCTCCTCTGCTCCAGCTGAACGAGCCAAGTGCCCTCAGCTGCTCCCCAGACCTTCCCCAGCTCTGTGTCCCTCCTTTGGACACTCTCCAACAGCTTTGGATCCTTCTTACATTGTGGTGACCATTTTTAGTTAAATCTGTAAATACTGGAGGTAAAATGTACCAGAAAACCTCACAGCAAAGCCCAGCACAGCTGACTGAGCCTCTGTTCCTTGTTGCTTTTTCCTTCTGGTAAATGGTTTGCCCTTTCATTTTGCGTTGCTCTATCAAGTCCCAACACTTTGTGTTTTCATGGTGCCTGGTGACAAGGGCTGACCTCTCCCTACACTCCTCCCACAAAGGCTTTTGTGTTCCCATGTTGCTGAGGAGGGAAGACCTGGGAGGTCTGTACCTTGTTGGCTTTCCCTTCTCCTCCCTCACACCCCAAAGTTCCCTGTGTGACTTCAGTCTCTACCCCTTGGCAGCCTCCATGAGAAGGAATGGATTCAGTACGGAATTTATTCTGTAGTTAAACAGCAGGACAGAAGGGAATGGGACAGGAAAGGTTTTAAATGCTCTGCTGTGAAACTACAACAGTACCTAGTGGGAACTGAGGTGCTGGTGAATTATCCCATTAAAGGGAGCCCAGGCTGGGGTAGTGCAGGGCAGGGACATCTTCACTGTCCCAGGCTGCTCCAAGCCCTGTCCAACCTGGCCTTGGACACTTCCAGGGATCCAGGGGCAGCCACAGCTGCTCTGGGCACCCTGTGCCAGGGCCTGCCCACCCTCACAGGGAACAATTCCTGCCCAATATCCCATCCAGCCCTGCAGTGGAAGCCATTCCCTGTGTCCCGTCCCTCCAGACCCTTTCAAACAGTATCTATCTATCTATCTATCTATCTATCTATCTATCTATCTATCTATCTATCTATCTCTATCTCTATCTCTATCTCTATCTCTGTCTCTCTCTTTTCATCTTTCTTGCAGGCTCCCTTCAGGCACTGGAAGGTCACAATGAGGTCACCTGAAAGCTTCTCTTCTCCAGGCTGAACAATCCCAATTCCCTCAGCCTTTCCTTACAGTAGAGCTGCTCCATCAGCAGCAAAACCATCAGGAAAAAAACACCCCAAACTGAGAGGGGTGCAAGTCCGGGACAATCAATCCTGAAACAAACAATGGCTCAGCTTTAAAACTGCCTGAGCTTTAATTACTCTTTTATGATTAATGTCTTTTATTTCCACATGTTTTACTGCTTTGTTTTCTGAGGTTTAGGATGGCCTCTAGTGGCCCACAGGATGTGCAAGGTGAGACCCCGTTTGGTTTGGCTGAGCAGAGCAGGCACAGGCAGGGACACGAGGACAAAGCCAGGCTTTGCCCAGAGAGCAGCCCAGGCTGGCACTGAACAAGCTCCAGACAGCAAATCCTCCCCTTGTCCAATTTGAAATATTAGATCAACTTGATAGGAAAAGGGGAATGGATTTAAGGTGAAGAAGGGGGGATTTAGATGGGATGTGGAGAAGAAATCGTTGGCTGTGAGGTGCTGGAGGATTGGCACAGAGAATCCTGGAATTGTCCAAGACCAGGCTGGACAGGCTTGGAGCAGCCTGGGACAGTGGCACTGGGACAGGTCCTTGGGGGTGGCACTGAGTGACTTTAATGTCCTTTCCAATCCAAACCATGCCATGATAACTTACAAGATGCATTTTTCTCTCTGCAAACAAATACTGAGCATTTCCCAGCTATAATTTAATTTCTCCTCTCTGAGAAAAGCTGCCTTTGCAGAATCTCTGCCTAATCAGGGCAGCAGGGACGTGAGCAGGTGGGAATTTGTGTGGAACAGCGTCACTTGGGTATGAAATGAGATCAGTGAGCTCCTCGTGGTCCCCAAAGGACACATTTGAACATCTCCAGGCACTGCTGGGACATTCAGGTACCTGAACATCCCCTGGAGCAGGGCCAGAGGGAGTCACAGCCCAGTGGGTTCATTGCAAAGCTGGAAATCAGGAGGAAAAGCAGCTCCTGTTGTGGAATTCATCATCTGAGGTCAGAATGGAGCAGGAGAGGAGGTGATGAGCATCCCAATCTCCTCCAGAGTCCCCGGCTCAGCACATTCCTGTCCCAAGTCTGTTGGAGTTGGATTTTAATCACAAAATCACACAGGAATAAATTTTTTTCATTAGCAATTTCCTTTATTTGAAGAAAAAGCAGTGTGGGGATTGCTCCTGCAAAGCCATATCCTCTCCATGTGCTCTGAGAGAGGTTTTTTGGGGGAGGGACCCCCTGAGTGTCCACCTGGCTCTTCTCTTAGAGTCATTTTGTGTCACCAACACATTTTCTCATGGTCAGTAATGGTAATGCTGATGCTGGAGATCAACTTGTTGCCCCAAATTCATCCCATTAACCCCATTATTTATTTACTGATTTAAAATCCAAATGCTTTTCCATTTCTATTGCCATAATCCCATTTTCACTCCTGGAATTTCCCCAAACAAAGCCTTTTCCAGGTGATGTGGGTGCTCCTGAGGTTTTGAAATGGGTTCCCAGCCCAAAGTGCATTTTTGCACCTATAGTTCAGCCCACTGGGCCCCCAGTTCTGCCCAGTTAACAACAACTTCCTAAACTAAGGAGGGTTTAAGGTGTGTCAGCTGCTCAGCCAACCCACCTGAGCTTGCATTACCTGAGTGACTTCCATAACATTTGGAATTTGCTTGCAGAGGGAGCAGAGTTGTGAGGAGCCCTGAACAACTTCTCACTTGGACAAGGAGTCTCAAGGCAACAACATGATTTGGTCTGGGCAATATTTGACACAAAATATATTCCTAGTCCTGGCATTTTATTTCAGCACGTGCACAGCAACAGGTAGGATGGACCTTGTGGTAATTTTTTCATGGAATCCTCCAGGGAAACTGAAATTTTAATTGAGGTGGGGGGCGAAAATTTTTTTTAAAGGAATTGTGAATGTGCATTTATATGGCAAATCTATGTCTAAGTATTTTTAATTTGGGATTAATATTAGCAGAGTGCATTCAAACATTCCTGGAAAATACCTATACCTGCACGTGCCCGCAGCGCAGAGGCAGGAACTGAAGGCAGAAGGTCATTAAACACTTTCTAATCATTGTGGATTATTTTGGGGATGAAAAAGAGAGGAAAAAAAAAAAGACGAAATACTTAAGACATGAGCATATTCCCTGAGGTGGGAGGGAGGTTTGCTGTGTTTTCAAAGCTGTAAAAGGGGATGGGAGTGTGACACAGCCACACACACACTGGATCCTTTGGAATTGGAAGCTGTCCTTGCTGTTTTCCCCTTTGGGTACCCAAAGCAAGGAGAACTGAATCTTTCAAATCTCTTTAAAACTGGAAAAAGGGATATTTGGGTGGGATATTGGGAAGGAATTGTTCCCTGGGAGGGTGGGCAGGCCCTGGCACAGCTGTGGCTGCCCCTGGATCCTTGGCAGTGTCCAAGGCCAGGTTGGACACTGGGGCTTGGAGCAGCCTGGGACACTGAAGGTGTCACTGACATGGCAGGGGTGGCACTGGATAGGCTTTAAGGTCCCTTCCAATCCAAACCATTCCATGATTCCATGAATGTACCTGGATCAGGCAGCAGAGAGGCCCAAATTTTTCTTAGGAAGTGTTAAGGGAGAGACTTTTTAACTCTTGCTAGGATTGTGCCCAAATTCCATTATTTGGATAAGCACAAAACCCAGACCCATTTTCTGCAGTGTTTTCTTTACCCCTGACTGTGAATATCTGATATCTGAGAGTTGAGCACAAGGAAAAAAAAGTGCCTGAAATTTCTTCCTACATAATCCTGTCTTGATGCTTCAGCACTCAGGGGTAAAACTGCAGCTGAGTCTAGGAATACAAGAATATAAAAATCATTTGTAGGAAATAACTTCTAGAAAAAAGATTTCATAGCATTTTTAAAGCCCTACCTCTCCCCAAATTTCTCTTGCATAAAGGTTCTATCCCCAAATTTCTCTTGCATAAAGGTTCTATCAATAGCTGACATCTTAAAAGGGTAGAATTCGGTGACTAAAGCAACAGCCATGAGGAGGAAATTCAGAATGGAAAGAAAAAACCAAAACCAAAAAGAGAAACTCTTTACATGAGGTTATAAAAGAAAACAAACAAAAAAAAAGTTTAAATCCAGACAGGCTGGGTGAGGCTTGAGCAACCTGGGACAGTGGAAGGTGCCCATGGCAGGGAGTGGGACTGGATGATTGGGTCCCTTCCAACCCAATTCTTTCATTGACTCTACAAATACATAAATTATTGCCCAGAAGCCTCTGTCTCCTGTGGGGCTGAGGAGGGGCTGTGCCTCCCATTCCTGACACTGAAGGGTTCCTTGGGCAAGAGGGATTCCAGTCGCTGGCTGAAACAGTCTTGGCTCTGCTGTATCCAGGGGCTGTGTTTGATCAGGATCAGACCTGGTTCTCATCAAAGATCCCAAAAGAAAAGCAACAAGCTCAAATCTCCCCAAAAGCTCCAAAATCACACAGAATCCCAGAATATCCTGAGCTGGGAGAGACCCTCAGGGATCATCAGTGCAGCCCCTGCCCTGCCCAGACCCCCCAACAATCCCACCCTGAGCATCCCTGAGAGCTCTGGCACCCTTGGGGCTGAAAGTTGAAATTGAAGAGCAGAAGCCACAGGAGTTTAGGATTTGCTGGCAAAATCCAAATCCCACATTCAGGAATCTCAGACATGAACAGGGGCAAAGTATTGCTGAGAACATCCTTCCCATCCACAAACCTGTCTTGTTACCTTTTGAGTTAATAACCTGAACACTTTCCCACCATCAAAAGCCAGGATTGAATTCCTTCAGGTCTGAAAATGTCCCTGTGCCTGCCCTGCCCATCTTCTGAAC
>VRYO01000038.1:1761022-1771259 GCA_009812075.1 Sialia sialis
CCCAGCAGGTCTCAGGAGGTTGGTGCCTGACGTGAAGGTCCTGGCAGCAATTGGGGAGAAGCTGCCCGAGGCCAAACCCCCCTTGCTGGAAATTGTGGCAGCATCAGAGGAGAACTGCGTGTCTGGAACAGGTACAGGGACAGCCCTGGGTGACAGATTCCTGCCCTGGTCCCCTCTCCTTGGGCACAGCACCGCGGATGAGTTGGCCCCACAGTCCCTGAACTCCTCACTGGTGCTTGCAGAGCCTTCAAGCCCAAAGCCCCCATGACACAAAGGGCACACACATCGCTGTCCCCCTGCCACCAGGGTGACAGCAGGGACCCTCCTCAGCCTCTCCTTTGATGCAGGGACCCTCCCCAGCCTCCCCCTGGTGCAGCCCCCAGCCCTGAAGGATCCTCTCCCCTTCCAGGCCTGCACATCTCCATCAGTGCCGGAGCCCGGCGTCTCCAGCTTCGGGCACAGACAGGTCTGGGGGCACCTGGCTCTGGGGACACTGGGGATCCTGCAGGGATCCTCTCATTCCTTGGCCCCAGACCCACTCAGGACACGAGGACTGAGTGCAAGAGCCCACAGAGCTCCAAGGACACCTCTGGGATGGACATCCTGGGCTGGCTGCATGGCACTGTGGCAGGTGAGAGCATTTATGGATTTATTAGAGTGATCAGATAATTATTTTATTTTATTTAGTGTTTGAAACAGTTTATCAAGGGGCAGATCATCATCCTTCTAGTGGAAGGTGTCCCTGCCCATGGCAGGTAGAGGAATCAGATGATCTTTAAAGGTTTCTTTCCACCCAGCCCATTCTGGGATCCTGTGAAGTGTTTTCTCTCCTCTCTCAGTGTCACCTGAAATGTGGTCATACCCCTTAAAAACGTTCATACCCTTCAAACCAGGGAGATCTTGCATGATTTTCTGGAAACTTTTCCTCTGTGGTGCAGTATCTGTGTCTGGTTGCTCCCTCAGAAACTCTCCCTGGGCTATGGAATTGTTTCAGTTCTCCACTGCAGGCTCTAGATTCCCCCCATGCAGACCAAGGGATGCTGGGGACACTCAACAGCCAAAGGTTTTTGTTTGACACCCACTCACAGGGAAACCTTGTCCAGATTCTCCTTTTGGCTTTCAACATTGTGTCATGCTCTAATTTTAGGAGTCACCTGCGTCACACGTGGGTTTGGGTGTGGGGCACACCTGGCACAGGAGCTGCTGAGAGGGTTTCTGTTCAGACAGCAGCAACAAATGGAGATGATGCCCTAATCCAGAAGTAAATGAGAATAAAACAATAAAAGTGGGGGAACCACTTCCTTCCACAGCCCTGGGATGGATTTGATTTCAAATGCAGTTCTCAGTTAATGCCAGCAGAAGGAAGTATTCGGTTACAAAACCAACTGGTAAAACCTGATAAATCAATCAGAGTTTAGTGAGCGTTCATTGACAAGGGACAGGCAAAGAATGAAAGTTGTGAATTCCTTCTCCAGCTACTTCATTCCCACTGAGCTTTCACTTTGCCCCAGCAGCACAAGTGCAGGAATTATCCCTGTTTCAGAGCTGGAGTTCTCTTAAGGAAGTTAATTCATGGTTCAAATGGCAGGTTGAAAAAGGAAATTCTAAATTAACCCACAGCTTTTCTTAAGGTGCTGCATTCCTCCCAAACCATTAAGGGTTTCCCTTCACTTTCATTTCCTGGCTGGAAGCAGGAGTGTGTGCAGCCAGGTGTCCCTACCAGGGAGCTGCAAACACCCAGTTCTGCTAAAAGGAAACGATGCTGGATTATGTAAATGTGACTGCAGAGACATCAGGAAAGAACAGCTTTTGTTTCAAGGGCTGCAGCAACCATCACCTTTACATCACAAAGGTGTCTGGGATAGAACCTATTGCCACCGGGAGGTTTTGCCTGCAAAAATTAATTGAAATCTTAATTTTGAACAGGATCAGGCCTCCTTCTTGGTGCAGATGTGTGTTCTCTTCCATCCAGGATTTTGAAACTCAAACGAAACAGAGTCCACTGGGCTGTCTGTACTCAAAATTCCAAATGAAAACGGGGGGTTGTGCCTTTTTGCTTAATTTTGGAGACCCCCAGAATCATCCCCAAAGCTCATTTGTTTCAATTTTATTATTTATCACCTGGTTTATTTACCTCCAAGGCTGGAATGATTCCTCTCCAAAATTGGGATGATTTTCCCCCTCCCCTCCAATTTATCAACCTTTCTTATGCAGGAAGATGAGGCCAAAGACAGATCACGTCAAAGAGGCGACCCAGGCAGAAATGAGTCGTGAATCACAAATTGTTTCTCCCTTAGTAACACTTGAGGAAAGGTCAAGGATGTTCAATTTACCCAATTCTTGCACAACCAGGCAGGAACGGGCGCACGTCAGTCCCTCTCGTCGTGACAGGTGTGCTTGAGATAATTTCAGCAATTCTCGGAGGAACTTTTACACTTTCTGTGTTATCCAAGCAATGAAGGGGGTCTTTGTGTAACAGAAATTTTACAGAGAAATAACATTTGTGTCAATGAATCCAGGCTTCTAAAACCTATTTAGTTCCTCAATTAGGAAAACTGAATTAACATTAATTATGTTATTAATGTATATGCCAATGTTTACTGGTTCTTTACCTGTAAAAAAGATATTTTTAATACAAATTATCTCCAGTATTTACAAAAAAAACCCTTGGATATTCAAGGCAGATACAACTTGTCCCCTACAAGTTGTACAAGTATAAAATAACTTTCAAATCCAATCAAACTAAACATTTCATTAATAACTCATAAAATCCTCCAGCTGAGGGAATTAGAATTGGTTTCCAGAGAATTTCCAGGTCATCTAGACAAACATTTACTTTTCTTCAGGCATCTGCTGGAAAATTATCCCTCTAAACCTAGAACTGAGCTGATGATGAAGCTTCTCCATTAAAAAGGATTTGGGCCTTTCCTGAGTGCAGGGTTTAGTGAGAATTAAATAAAAAGTGATGGAAAATACAAGTAAGAATTTATTTATTTTTCTTGGGTTCACCTTGACCAAGAAATGTTGGGTTTGGAGGAAGTGTGAGAGGAAAGAGGAGCAAGATTCTGGAAAGAGAACAGGGACAAGACTTGAGGGATGAAGGAACCCAAACCCAAAGAGAATCTTTGGATTCACCTTTAAATCAATCCTGATCAAGAATTAAAAGGATAAAGCACCAAACTCAATATTGGTGATGGCTCAAAATAATTGGAAACTCTTTAAATTCTCATCTGCATTCAGGGGTGTGGCAGTTCCTCCTTAAGCTTTATCCAGCACCCCATGGATGTGCAAGAGCAGCATGTGGATTTGCTGGATTTTGCCACTTTATCCCCGGGTTTATTCCCTCAGAGAAGTTCTCCTGAATGCCTCTGTCCATTCTCTGGGGCAGCAATCCCAGGGGATGACTGAGCCTGTGCCAAGCAGTCACTCTGCAGTTTTGGCAGTGGATTTTGGCACCTCTGATCCCGAGGAGTGAGTGTTGAGAAGGAAGGATGAGCTCCACGTGCTTTTCTTACCAAGCACCCTGAGCTCCTGCTGCTCACAGCGACCCACAAGGAGCATCAGGAAATGTTTGCTCGTCATTCAGAGCAGAGCTGAGCGACTGAAATGTAAACTCCAAGCCCAGCCAAACTCCTGTCTCCGTGTCCACCCTGAACTTAAATATCTGCGAGATGAATGTGTGATTGTGGCCCTCAAGGGTGTAGACCTGTCCCCATTCCTGCTCATTTCATGCTCGGATTCACTCCCACTGACCTTTTCAAGCAGAGAGTTTCTTATTTACCTTCCCTAGAGGGAAAGTACCAGGTTCTAATTTGAAAATCCTCGGGTTGTCAGGTACAGGTGTGGCCCAAAGCTGCACCAAGGGCTGGTGCTTATGCAAGGGGCTGGAGTTTAAGAACATTTCCCCCCTGCCCATCACACTCACAGCGTTCCCTCCCGTGCGAGGGTCACTCTGCTGCCCACAGCTGCAGAGCCCCAAGGGAATTGGGGAAAATTTCAAATCCTGTCCAAAAATTCTAATCTTGTAAGAAAGTAAAGGATGGATTGGACGAGAAATTTATCCCGATCTAAGATGAAGGTTTTGTGCGTTATCTTTGTATTGTGCTGTTCTTTTGGTAAGTAAAATTCATTTAATGATTTGGTTTATTATATACTTAATTTGTTTAATTGCTTAATTGAAAAAAATTATCTAATTCACTTTTTCGTTAGAAAAAGTCTGTCAGTATATTTTTGTACAGTTGAACAGATTTTGTAAATTAAATGATAACCACTAAAACTGAAAACAAAACAGTTTTATTCCCATCTAATCACTTCAAACAACATTGGTGATTAAATCTATCCACAATTTGTGATACAACTGAAAAACCCCAAATCACTTTGGAGTGATGGGCTGGTCTT
This sequence comes from Sialia sialis, assembly GCA_009812075.1. Taxonomy (NCBI): domain Eukaryota; kingdom Metazoa; phylum Chordata; class Aves; order Passeriformes; family Turdidae; genus Sialia; species Sialia sialis. The sequence goes on from VRYO01000038.1 coordinate 1,765,421, forward strand.
TCTTATGGTCTTGCCAATTTTTAGCACTTCTAATCATCAGTTAAAAGAAGAAAATAGGAGAGAGGACAACATTTATTTTTCAGATTTATTGAATATAAATGCAGAGGAATTGCCAAAGCTGAGCTGATCTAATTTCTTGTAGCAAAAGCTGAAATATAAATGGCAACATTTGTTTTAGCACGCAAAGTTAATTTTGTTTTCTGAAAAGAGATGAATGAGGCGTTAATATTTACTTTATAAACGGCTCATCTGCATTCCTCAGTTGAGTTTTGAAATCATAAGAAGGTGGGGGGAGAATCCAGATCATAATTGTTAATAGAAAATAATCTAACGAAAAGATTTAGATAAATTTACAATTTTTTCCAGTTGTGTATTTTTTGAAAAAGTGGGTAAAATTGACATTATTAATGGCAATGAAATTATAGAGGGTCTGGAGTGCTCCAGTCTCTGCAATAGTATTTCTTATAACATGAAAATTAGCTTTGGAAATGTCTCTGAATTTAAAATACATAAGGTATTTAATCATCTAAAATTTTATTTTTTAAAAAAATCAAGCTAGAATTACTTGATTTCTGTATGGAAAAGCAGTTTTGTGGTAGTGGTTACTCAAAGGTTTACAAATTTCATTTTATGGAATAAATAGGACACTTAGGACTTGAAGTCCCAGTGACTTAGAACTCTCCCAGAGTTAATTAATTAATTATTTCAAATTACTAGAGACATTTTAAGGACATTGGTGCTAATATATAAAATGTCTTTGTTCACACAACCAGCAGCTTAACTGAAATTAGTTATTAATTAAAGGCAATTAAGGCTGTTTTACTTCTGAATTAGAGGGGAAACACTGAAGCTAAACATTGCTTTAAAGAATATGGGCTCAAAAACAATTGGAGTTTTTATTATTAATAAAATTATATTAATTTCAATTAATTCACCATGTCTTGGTAACATTTAGGCTGTTTTTGTGGGAGCTGATGAATAGAAATCTGCATGAGGATTCCTGCCCAGAGCCAGATTTTAAATGCAGGTGGATGTGAAAATATTCCACTTTTCCCACTGCACTGCAAAAGAAATCCAGCTTGTAGAGCATGGAAATGCCTGTTAGGAATTTCTGACTAGGACCAGGAAATCCCTGCAGTGCTGCAGGGAGGGGAGTTTGAGATTCTGGTGAATTCTTTGTGGATTTACCAAATGTTCCCATAGAAGGACGAGGGTCACTAATTCTAGAGTTTCCAATTCAATCTGAATATCTGAATGTCTGCAAAGTCACTGCTTAAATATGAATCTGGCCAATTAGTGTTAGAAATGTGTGGTTCCAGGTTGCTTCCCGGAGGAGTTTGGGGTACAGAGAGTTTACTCTGTACATCACCAGATCCCTCTGCCAGGGGAGTGTTTGGTCCTCTCTTTTAGTATTCTGAAAAATCCCCATAACAAATCTATTAGGCATGATCAGGAATGGCTTAAAACCTCCAGGTAGTACAGAAAAAAGGGAGGAATTTACCCATTGTCTAGATGTTTATATAGCAAATAATGTATCTGTTAATATAGAAAATAATAGATGAAAATAGAAATGCATCACGGTAGAGGGATTCCAGTATTACATGTTTTAGGAAAACCCCTAATTATTGCTGACATTTATAGAGATATATTTTTATTATCTATAATTTATATTATATATAAATTATATATATATATATATATTACATATGAATATAATATAATGTTATGTTCTAATGATATAGAGATGAAATATTTTAATTTCTATATTTTAATTTTCATTAATATATTACTATTTAAGCATTATTACTATTACTATTAATTACTATTACAATTACTATTACAATTACTATTACAATTACTATTACTATTAATTTATATTTATATTTATATTTATATTTATATTTATATTTATATTTATATTTATATTTATATCATAAATTGGTTTGGGTTGGAAAGGACCTCAAAGCTCATCCAGTGCCACCTCTGGCATGCCAGACACCTTCCACTGTCCCAGGCTGCTCCAAGCCCCAATGTCCAACCTGGCCTTGGACACTGCCAGGGATGTGGGGCAGCCACAGCTGCTCTGGGAATTCCATCCCAGCCCCTGCCCACCCTCCCAGGGAACAATTCCTTCCCAATATCCCATCCAGCCCTGCCCTCTGGCAGTGGGAGCCATTCCCTGTGTCCTGTCTCTCCAATGTTTTTCTGTGCATCCTTAATTCTGAAAACTCTGCCATGTTCAATATTGTGACCATTAATGTGAATAAAAAAGACAAGGACAGGTCTGTGAGTAGAAGCAAAGCTTGAGGAGCTACTAGCAATCTACTCAGTGCCACACTGGCTGCCCCTTCCTTTCACTGACTCTCCTCTGACCTTCCACTCTGTCCTAACACTATATTACCACACCTGTTATTTGTAATATTCTGCTGTTTTCTAAGCCCTCTCATGCACTAAATACCAGAGCATCACTTGTTTGAGTCTGGAATCCAGAAAGACAATGAAGATTTAGGAATGGGGAAGAGACAGGGCGTTGTTTTGTGTATAACAGACAGAGCTGGGCCTTGCTGGGGGCTGGATCCCAGGTGACAATCCTGCTGAGAGGGACAGCTCCGTGCTTTGCTTGGCACAGTGTTCATGGGGCCAGGTGGCTCCAGGTGGGTGCTCAGGGAGTGCAGGTAGAACAAATAACCTGCAAAAACCCCACAGAAACCCTTCCCATCCATTGTCCAGCTGGAGAGTTGTGACAATTAAAAGATTTGGTGTGACTGTGCCAGGCTCAGGTGAGACCTCACCTGCAGAGCTGCCTCCAGCTTGGAGGTCCCAGCACAGGAGAAAGAATCCAGAGGAGGCACCAGGGAGGTTAAAGGGTCAGAGCAGCTGGGAGAACTGGGGTTGCTCAGTCTGGAAAAGAGAAACTTTGGGGTGACCCGGTGGCCTTCCAGAACCTGGAGGGAGCCAACAAGAAAGACGGAGAGAGAGAGAGAGAGAGGGAGAGAGAGAGACTATTTCCCAGGGCTTGGAGTGACAGGACAAGGGGGAATGGCTTCAAAATGATATAAATGAGATATCAGGGGAAAATTCAGAGGATGATGAGGCCCTGGCACAGGGAGCCCAGAGCAGTGGCTGCCCCTGGATCCCTGGAAGTGTCCAAGGCCAGGCTGGACAGGGTTTGGAGCAGAGTGGGACAGTGGAAGGTGGGGATGAAACAACCTGGGCTTTAAGGCAAGGAGGAACCAAACTGAGGCTAAACTATGATTCCATGGTGCCATGAAGTTGTTTGTGAGGTGCTGGGATGTGATTCCGTACATTTGAGTCTGAGTCCCTCTCTGCCTGTCCCCATCCCTACCTGAGGCAGGGTGCCAGCCCTGCTCACTTCCTGGTGGGTGTCAAGCCCGAGCATTACTAAGGAGCCTGGAATGTTTTACCAGAAGAGAATCTCCTGAGGTGACACAACCAACCTGACAGGGGAGAGACCGGGCTGTGTTTCCAATGAAGGATTAATAATACAATGAGCCCCTCCTTAGAACCACACCACAGAGATGGTTTGGAGCATTTGTGTGCACCTCAGGTGAGCAGGGGAATTTAATTGGGGTGACAAACCCATGGCTATTGTGTTGTCGTCACTGAAAGAGCCATGGATGAATAGCAGATTTTTTTAGGTGTTGCCATTTAGAAAGCTTGAAAAAACCAAGCTTTTTATGTAAGCATTACATATTCATTACATGAATTACATTACATAAAAAGCAGCTGGAAAAATGTTGGACTTGTTCAGAGTATTTTGAAAAACGTTCAGAGTGCTTTTCTTGATCTCTATATTTGCCTGTTTAGGTATCTGCTGCTCCTTTGAAATCTGGGAATTACAGACATGACTGATGTCCTTTAGTGAAATATATATTTAAACCCCAAAAAAGCTTAGTGTTCTAGAGAAGCTATTCCAGAAAACTCTGAACAGTCTTTGACCTTCTTTTCCATGGAAAACTGGGGACATCAGAAAGATGGGGTTGGGTAGGAACGTGATTTCTCATTGGAAAGGAAAGAGTTTGGGGAGTTCCTGCAAACTAGTTTTACTGCAAAAAGCAGAAGAATCTTTAAACTAATTACTAAAAAATAACATGACTATATGAAATAATGAAGTGTTAAGAAGTAAGAAAAGGAACAAATTGGTACTGCCTGATTCAATTTCCTTTTTGACAAAAGGTTTCAGCCAAAAGGAAACCCTCAGCTGGACTAAGAATTTAATCAGAGAATAAATTTTAACAGTAATTGACATAACACTTTTCTAAAAGAACAAATCATCCGGGGTAGAGGCAAATCCTCATAGATGGCTGTTACTGTTCTTTTCTGAGTTTGGATGAAAGAATTTGGATTTAAAAAATCTATAAAAATGAATGCCTAGTGGTAAGTCAGATTACATTTCAAATACCATTGGTCCTCCAACTTAGGGACAGTTTCTCCAAAATTGTTTGAAATACTATCTATGGAATGATAAAAGTTAGGAGTCTTGAAAATATTTTGGAAGACAGGATTAGAATGAGAATTATTTAGAAAAAAAAAATTAATGGCTCTTCTGAATTGCAGTGGAGGAAACTGGAAACCTTGCACATGCGAATGCATATGTTCAGCTGCAAAGAACATTCTGATTTTACTGTTCTCAGATCTCTTCAGGGAACCTCCAGCTGGACATGTCCATTGATTTCAGTGCATGAAGGAGCACATGAAGGGCAAGAGGTTTTGTGATAACACCACTGCTAAAGGGGTTGAGATCCAGTGATCACACAACCTGTTGGAGTCCAGAGGAGGCCACCAAGACGAGCAGAATGACAGAGCAGCTCTCAGATGCAGCCAGGCTGAGGCAACTGGGATTGTCCAGCCTGGAGAAGAGAAGGCCCCAGGGAGACCACAGAGATCCTCTCAGTGACTAAAGGGCTCCAAGAGAGCTGGAGAGGGACTTGGGACAAGGGATGGGGAACAGAACTCAGAGGAATGGCTTCAAGCTTAGAGAGGATTGATTTAGGATAAATATTAGGAAGAAGTTGTTCCCTGTGAGGATGGGGAGGCCCTGGCACAGGTTGCCCAGAATAGCTGTGGCTGCCCTTGGATTTCTGGAATCCAGACACTGGGGCTTGGAGCACCCTGGGATAGTGGAAGGTGTCCCTGCCCATGGCAGGGGGTGGAAAATAAGGGATTTTCTGGATCCCTTAAAACACAAACCATTCTGTGAATCTATACTAACATTCTATAAGGCAATTCTTGATCAGCAGATGATTCTTCAGTCTCTTCACTCATTATTGTTCAATGAGATGTAAATGTAGGGAAAAATTTCCAATAAAATGTGGATTAAACAAATTTCCAAACTATGATGTAGTAAAAACAGAAAAACATGAGGTAAAAGAGTATTTAAATACACAATGGATACAGAAGAATTTGTTTGATTAATATAGAGAAATAACAGCGGAGGCTATGAAAAACTACTTAAAAAATTGACATCTATTACAGGAAATACACATCAAGAAGGAAATGGCTCTACAGGAAGAACAATTACAGCAACAAAATCATCTACTAACTTGGAAACAAGGACATCGGTTGCTTCTGGGAATAAGACAACAACCACAACAAGGATGATATCCATAACAGGGCAAAGGCCGAGTCCAACAGATGGTAAAACAACGGTGTCAGTAACATTGGCAGAGACAGAAAAGTTGGTAAGTGAAAACAAAAACAAGACCCTCAACAAAAGAGAACAAACCCGCAGGCCAATTCCAGAAAGAAAAAGTGCAGATGATACCAGCACCGGTACAACAAACAGTCCTCAAGAGGTAAGCACACAAAGAATGGAAAA
>VRYO01000406.1:0-49844 GCA_009812075.1 Sialia sialis
TGCGGCTTATATTCAGGTGCGGTTTATAATCGTGAAACTACTGTACTTGGAAAAATTGTGCAGCTGCCAATGCCATGGCCAGTGACAGGGTTGCTGGGTCCTTCTGTGGTCTCAGGCATGAGGAACACCTGCAGATTTTGGAGTAGGAGAAAAGAACTGCATTGCTCTGATGGGCACAGCGAAGACCTTATGTCATGGAGGGTTTGCATAGTGGTGCTCAGCTTCTTCAGGCTGAGTTTTAGGATACAGCTCTGAATAGGAGTGAGGTTTTAAATAGCAGCCTGACATAATACTGGCTTCTCTAGCAGCCTGGCTGCAGCAAACGAAAAGGGAATTCGGCCACATCACTTATATGCTGCTGATATACACTGAACTCATTTAAAGCCAGATGAGAAATTCTGCTTAAAGAATCTGAGACAAAACATGATGACCTTCATATGATTTGTCTGAAGCAGAAACTATTTTTTTTAAATGACAGTGCCTTTTATAAACAAAAGTGCTTCTAAGTCCTCTGGGACCTTGATGTCAATGTGTAGAATTCATTCTATTGGAGGCCACCTGAAAAGAAGTTTGAGGTGCATTGACCAGGTGATAAGTAAAAGATAGGCAGAGATATGAGGCATATAGAAATGATCAGTTTACAGGGTGCAGAATTTCAAACATTTCTTCTAAAGTTAGAATAGGAGGAAATAATTAATTCTGCAGTCATTAGCTCAGTTTTCCTGTCTGGGAATAAATCCCAGGTCTTCCCAGCAGTCAGGAGGGAACCATTGCCAGGGGTGAGGAGGCTGCAGAGGCAGACATAAAAACATGGACCAAGCTTTGCTAGTGCTAGAAAGGGAGAGCAATCTAAAATGTTCATAAACAGAAAATCACCAGGTTAGGCCTGACTTCTGCCAAGCATCAGAGCCCCATAGGAGGAAAAAAACTTTGGTAAACCTCTCCCTTAGACAGTTAATTCTGACCCACACATAGGGTGGGAAAAACCATGGAGTTATATATTGTGTAAGCATGCCACCAAAATCTTCAGTGCTAGCCTGGAAAACAGCGCTCTGAAGACCCCCACAGAGAAAGAAGCAATGTATACCATATCAATACCCTGAAGATTGAACTCTATACACTATATTGCTCTGTTTGTGAGCAGCTATCATGTTTATAAATAGAAACTTTTGGATTATTGAAATTACTTTCTACTTGCTACCTAGATGCTACACTAATCAGGATGTTTTCCTCAACAATAACCCTGTCTAAAGATTTTATCCTAACCTTGAAAACAGTGGTTCAGACTACTATTTAGGGATAAGTTTATGCTGGAGATGTGGGATCTACTGTTGCTTTGGCATCACATGTGCCTCTGTGCAAGCATACACAAACCAGTGAGAATGAATCTCAGCAATGTCAGAGGGAACCTCACTGGTGGTGAGCAAGATATGGGATAAGATACAGGACATTCTGCTTGGATCTGCTCAGCTGGCACATATAAGCCAACAGGGCTCCCTGCCTGCAGTATGAAGACCTCGACAGAAACCATAATCCTCCAGTATTTTACAGTGGAACTACAACTGAATTGTGGCTGTGAGTTGAACATATTTATGTACTGAAAATATATGAATGCTTTTTATTTCAAGGATCTTGATTCCCCATGCTGCTTTCTTCTCTGTCTTATCCATTTTTTTTCATACTTGCCTTATTTTTGCCTCTCTCTGCTTTGCAGGTACCTTCTTTGTAGTGTGCTTTCTAGAACAACTTCCAAAACAGATTTCACCAGCATCATTTCCTTTTCTCTACTTTAGAGGATAAAAGATTAAATCATGTTTCACATAGTGTTCTCAGTTGAGTCCTGCAGTAGAAAGCAGCAGTAAGAAGCTACTCAACCCACAGGAAAGGTACTGTTTAGAGCCCATGACCAACTTGTGTTACTGTGCTAGAGACACTTGCCATGTACGCTAAAGGTATTTTATTTTCTATAGTATTCTTACTTGCTAGCAGCATGCTATTTTGAAATAATTTCAGATTCTTCTTGTTGCAATATGTAAAGTAGCAAAAATATTTTTCAACAATTTAGAAACTGCCAAAGGTTATAGTAATGATGGATCTATGCTCCCAAATGTAAAAACAGATCTTAATCATTCAAATACTTACCTTAATGTTTATGTGAAATTTATCAAAGAAAAGTTTTCCTTCTTTTGTGTATATTTTAATTCAAGCTGTGGACTTAAATAAACTTTTTCATTAATTACAAATGTTCTGCAAGATTTTCTTTCAGCCTTATGGTCTCCCTAGTATAACACACCCAACTAACAGCCAATTGCAGGATGAAAGTAAGCTCCCTCATGCACAAATTCATGTGGAAGTGAAGTCTGATCTGCTACATTTTTATCTTATTGACAAAAGAATCAACAAAATCAGGTTGTTCTTGCATTACAGAGTGTATTTGTTATGCTGGCAGCCAAAGGGTACATGCTAGTTTTAAATGGAGATCTTACCTGAGAAACTGCTAACATAAAAACATATGGAAGTTTTGACACATATAGTCAGTATAGAAACAGAGGGCTTTACTTCACCTGCTTTTGTTGAGTAAAAAAGATGATTAAAATGGAAAAAAACATTGCTTAAAAGGTTGAAAAGCATATACGATTATCCCACTAGGCATAATGTAATAATAGGATTGGTTACCACAAATACTTTCTCCTTTAACACAAGAAAAACACCAAGTTATTTTAGCATCTTATATAAACACTCATGAAATTTTCAATTAGAAGACAAGGAGAATGAAGATAAGAAAATATATATGTAATGTAGGTAGGTCTTGTTTTGCAGTGGGATATGCTGGAAGAATAGGAGGTGAGGTGGAAATATTCGATGTTTGGGAGAGATATATAGAGAGGCAGATAACTATTGACTAAATGTGGTATGATTATAACTAACTTATTAAAAGCTGTGAGTGTGGGTCTGGCATGTAGATGGAGGAAAACCCTCTTATAGAAGATGCAGACAAAGAAAGGGCAGTTTTTTGGACTAGAAAATGTAAGTTTCTCAAGCTATAGGCATGTTTTTGCCAACAGCAGTGAGTTTGGAGTCAAACAAAGTATAATAATGAAGTATTATATTTGATGTGCCTGCTACAGGTTTTAGCATAGCAACCCAAGATTAATGTCTCAAACAACATGAAACTGGAATTAGTTCTGACAGGCTTACCAAACTGCCTGCCAGCAGCCAGGTGGGGTTTTTAAATATTATTTTATTGAATTTTTTTAAGGAAGATGACATTTGGAGTTTGGACTAAAATACTTGGAATTGGGAGACAATTAAATGTCCTGTATAGAAAAGGAAGCTGTCACTGGCAGAAGGTGGGGAGACAGCTCTGATTGAGGCTACACACAGAAGGCTTCAACACTAAAATGTCACAGGCTTCATGAAGGGCTCTGCAAGAGGATTTCAAATATGAAAAGAAAGTGGCTTAGGATATGGGTCAGGATATTCTATCAAATCCAGAAGAATGGGAGAAACTATGTTATTTAGGAGTTGGAGCTTCACACTTAAGAGCTTTGATAGCACTTTTAGGAAAAGCTGCAGTGTAGAGCAGCTGGCTCAAGTTTGGGATTGACCCTATTTACTACTCAGCCAAAACATGAAAATAGAAATGCATGACAGAAGAGTGTTTATTGGCTAAAAATTATGGCATTTCTCCCTGGAGCCATATGTGTGTAGAGAGGGACAATATGCCCATGCGTCATTCACACGGGGATTCACAGTATGGTATTGAAAATGGAGGCAGATGTAGGAGCAGCAAAGCTCTTAACTTTCAAGGATCCAGAAGGCAGTGGGCAAAGGCCCTAGGTCAAGCTTGAAGTAAATGAGCATAGTTTTACAACTCCAGAGCAAAAGGCAAAACTTGAGCAGCGTTTTTCTTAGGGAACTTGTCCAAGGGTATTTAGAGGTAAAGGTAATGAGATAGAAATTGGATTTAACAAATATGCTAGACATGAGAAACACAGAAAAGAAAAATGTTGAGCTGTATTTAGTGCAGTCACATACAGATAAACTAATTTCTGAATTCCTCAAATCTGAGTTTGAGGTATATGTGCTGCAAAAGTCTGGCAAAAAGCATTTGGATAAATAGTAAAAGTGGAGCATAATTTCATCTGTGGTGTTTATGAAAAGGGTTGCACTGATTGCAGGTACTCCAAAGAGTGATGGCAGCTTAAGATGTTGTGGGTGCAATAAAGCCACTGTGAATCCCAGCTGAAATGAATCAATATCTTCTTCCTAAATCCATTCATTTGCAGAACTTGGTGGCTGGGCAGAGCTGACTGAACTGTGCTCGCTCTGTATGTCTTCAGAGAGAGGATTGGAATTAGAACTGAAAGTATTTCTGAGAGTGAGCGCACATGAGAGACTATTTCAGTGTGAGCAATTACCCTATAGCATAGTCAGTGCATTTGCTCATATTTAAGAGTAATAGATTCATGACTTCCAGTATAACATTGCTGCCTGGTGTTTTATAGCATAGGAGTAAATAAGGAGTGTGACTTCTATAAAATTGAGATGAATCCTGCATTTTGCCTCACCTCAGGAAAATATAAAGTATGTGTGGAAAGAAAAGGAAAATACTGCTTGAAGAAGAAGTGCCAGGTGCTGCATGTTGGATATTCTTTCTGGCCAGAAATGGCACATATTATAAAGGAAGTTCTCCTGTAAAATTAGGTGAAACAATATCAGTTATGAGTTGCCAGCACAGTTACTTTTCCTGGAAGGTCTACAACACACCTTTGAAGTGTGACAGTTATTTATACGGCATGGGATATTTAAATTTGCCTCATGATGGATTACGAATTACTTTGTACAGGCTCTGAGAAGGGCATTATACAAAGGCAATAGGGAATCCATCAGTCCCAGAGACTATTCGAGCAAAGAGATGCTTATACAGTGGGAAAGGGTTTGATTTCCTGTGGGTACACTTAGCAAAGGTGAAAACGGCAAATAGAAAAGAAGAAAAAAAAAGACTCATAGTCTGGATTTCCCCTCGTTTTGCTGCACAGAGCAGATAGTGCTGATACATGACTGAAATGAGGAAGAGAGAAGCAGTAAGCCAGTATGGTAGAGCAGATATTGGGGTGGGTGACATATCTAGAAGTGGAGGAAAGGAGAGATAAGAAAGAGGCAGTTTAATAATTGCCTGCAGATAAAGCCAGAGGATAGTTACAGAATATGCACACTGACGTTATTGAAAAATGGTCACAAGCTTTCACAAGCTGCAAGAAGAAACAAGGATGTGGCACTGGGAAGTAATAAGCATGAAGAGATGAGAAGGCATGTTTGTAATCATCACAGCAGCCAGAAAAAGCAGTCTCATGTTTATCACATCTCCCAGCACAGTTCCACAGATTTCTGTGCTTAGCACAGCAACATTGGGCAGGCAGGGCTTTGGCTGGGAATACATCCGCTCTGCCTTCCTAGGGAAGGCCTTACAGTGTATGGAAGTGCAGGTCGGATGTGGATGTGTGCCTTGAAAGGGGAAATATGGCCATCTACTCTGCCAGGCAGTGCCATGCAAAAAGGAATGGGCTTGGGTGCTTCCTAAGGGTGACTGTGGGACCTGGCATTCCCCAAAAGCTGCAGCTCTATTCACATAATATTGATGCAAGGAGGATTTGAACACAGACACTGTGAGTCTATTTTTCCTTTTAAATGCAGAGCTAGATGAAGAGGGGGATACTTGAGAGTAATTGCCTCAAAAAAAAAGCAATGGTAAGCAGTTGAAAGAGCAGTTTCTCCTCTGATCAAGTGCCCCACAGTTGCTCTATACAGCTAACCTGTGGGGTTTTGCAGACAGTAATGTCTTCTTGAGAGAGGATCACCAGCAAATGCTGTGTTAAGCCCAGGACTGCTTGCTCTGCCCTTGCATTTTGGCAGCAGCCTTTCTGCTAGATGAATGATTTGCAGAGCAGCTTTGTGGACTGGATTTGTGAGGATGATCTGGTTTAAAAAAAAATAGCTGAGGGGAAAAAGAAAGTTATTTTTAACCCAAATCGGTTCATTATTCATGCTTAACAGGAGAGCTTTACCAAGTCAGGAACGAACATGCAGGCAGGAAGCATGCTGCAGAGCAGGGTATGATCTCAGCTGCTTCAGCTGGGGCTGTGGGGCCTGGATTTTAGCCTCTGCTGGGAGCTCAGCTTCTGCAAACATGGCAGGTTTCACTCTGCTTCAGGGCTTTTATCTTTACAACTCGTTGTTCTGGATTTGAACTGCAAAAGGTAACTCTTTAAGGCTGCTGCTTTTCCCGGAAACATACCCCTACTTTTATTTTTTAAGACTTTTAGGTTGGAAAAAGGTAAAATCCATCCTTCCTTCCTTCCTTCCTTCCTTCCTTCCCTCCTTCCTCCCTGCCTCTGCCAAGGGAGGCTGTTGTCGGAGTAGAAGGCAATGGATTTCTGCCTTCTGACCCTCTGGACAGCTGTCTGGGGTAGGCTGGGCTCAAGGCTTAGAGGGTGAACAACAGAGAGATCATGCAAAAGTAAAATCCTGGTTTTGAAATCAATACTAATCCAGTTTCTTTATAATTTAGAATGTCATCATTGTGCTAAACCATCTCTTTGTAGCAGTGGGATAACCAAGCACAAGAGAGACAGTGCCCAGCTTTGAGGGAAAAATATGGATTTGCTATCACAAAGGTATTAACCAAGGCAGGCTGAGGCACATCTTGAGTAAGGCCAGTCATCCTCCTGCCCATGGATGTCTTTTGCATGAGCTGAGAAAGCAACCCATGATTCTCAGGCCTTGCCACAACTCCTGAGTACATAAATTACTTTCTGCTCTTCTTCCCTTGTTTTCTTTATCCTGTGAGATTACTGAACTGAGAGTCTGCCTTCTCATAATGAGGCCAGAGTACATTGGAATTATCTGCGGGCATCAGTTAATAAATAGCAGAATTAAAGGCAAAGATCTGGCTGTGGTGATGTGTGTCAGGCTGTTACAGGGCTGCAGCCCCTTTCTGGAGCAGGGCAGGATGAGTGGGGGCAGGAGGGTTCTGCTCCTCTGCATGCCTACTGCAATTAAACTAAATTGCCTGACTCTTATCCTACCCCCTGCCTCAAAAAGCCAGGGTATAAATTGCTGTCAGGATGTGGCTGCTAATGAGACTGAGCTGCACAATGTCCCCTCTGCTGTGCTGGAGGAGGTGAAGTGGGAGAGGGTGGGTGCATCCATGTGGACACCGAAATCTCACAACTGACTTTAAGGGAAAGCCATCAGTTCTTATTTCTGATTACTTGAGTAGCTGTAGCAAGCCATTAAACAGTTAACACTCATCATCTTAGCAGGAGATAGGACCAATGCAAACAGAAGCATTATTTACTCGGTATTCCTTTTTTATTATTACGTCATGCAGGACTTGTAAGGTTGCTTATCAGTAAGGGTGCCCAACATTTTCCTTTGGGAAAAGCTGTTTTCAATTGCTTCTAGCAATTCTTAACCATTTGGACTGTAATTTTCCATGCCAGATACTTGACTCAGACCAAGTAGGTTCGGAATATTTCCAGGACATTGTGGTTAATGGTGTTTTTGGGTGGGCTTTTTTTTGTTTTGGTTTGGTTTTTTTTGTTTTGTTTTTTGGGGTTTTTTGGTCGGCTTCTTTTTTTTTTTTTTTTTTTTTTTAGGCATTACCTGGGGAACATACATTCTTTTGTCCATGCTAAAATTTTAAAATGTGTTGAAGTGAGAAGGTAATATTTGCTGTTCCCTTGTGATCTGCCAAGATTTGGCAATATTATAGAATTACGGAAAAAAAAAAAATTTTAAAAGTCAGAACTAAGCACTGTCCTTCCCCTACCAGCTCAAAGGTAATGGGATGTTGTGCTTTGAGAGTAATTGAGCAAATAATTATGTGCTGTTTCTTTGCTGAGTCTGTGTGCAGTTTTCAGGACAAAGCTTGAGGATTTCTGTGTTTCTACATGTGATCATGTGGCAAAAGTGAGACCAGCTTATTAAATTCAGCTCCCAAGGCAATAAGGAAATATTTTCCTTTGAATAAGGACTGCAGGGTTTGGCCTTTAAGTGTGTGTAACTCAAACCTCTCTGTCTGTAATACAGGATTGTATTTATTTTTTAAAGAACTTGTGCAGGAAATAAATGCAAATTACCTTTCACTCTTCCAGAAAAAAACAGAAATTAGACAAAAATAATAATTCCCATTGAATGTCATGTGTCCAGGTATTATTCTAGTTACAATTTTGTGACATTAGCAATGCAAGTAAAATCTTGTGTTTGCTTCTGTTTGGATCAAGGAACCTAGAAACAGTGACAGTCTATTTATTTTTTTATGGTTGCTGAACCTCTATTAAGAGGTATTATTCATGCTGTTTGAGTTTTCTGCCTTTACATCCTCACATCCCCATGGTTACTGTTTGATTAAACTTTGATCAAAGAAAAGACAAATTATGCTGTTAATTATTTGACCCTGTGTGGAAAGGGCTCTGTGGGTAAATAAGTCAATTCTCATTCATACAGGCACAAATTCTGAAATATTTTCCAAGTAGAATTTCCACTCTTAGAGAAAAAATAGTGTTTAGGAGATTGTGCATGATATAGTCTTTTATTTTTTTCCTAGTGAAAACTTGGCACTACTTATTTTTTCATCTTTTGACTAGAGATGCCTGCCTGAAAAATGAAAGAACACTCTAAAAAACACTCTAAAAACCACCCTTGTGTTCCATGTTAGTGACATTAGGCAATCGATGCTTGATTAGAAAATCAAAGCTGCTTCCTTTTCATTCTTTGAAAATGAATGCTTATTTGCATTCATTTCAGACTGAACATCAAAGGTGGGATAGGTTGGTTATGTTTCCTGCAATGCTGAGCAACTTGAGTGAGAAGTGACACTCCTGGTCACAACAGGGCATGTGAGCAGCCCTGCACCCTTCATGTGCCTATATATATATGTAGTCTATATTGGGCATCTCAGACTGGACCAACTAATAAATGCTCATCTGGGTTCAAGCATCAGCAGCACGTTTTTCTGATTCATGACGAGCCAGCTCAGGTTCAGTGCATGCTGCTTGCAAGGCTTCACTGAGCAGCAGTGCATGTGTCCAACAGTGCCAAGTACATGGTCAGGGAGACATTCGCTGCAGGCTTGGCTCTGAGGAGGCCTGTTTGAGTTTTTGACTGTGCCTTTAGAAGTACATCTTCCAGTGGAACGTGGCTGGTTCTTCTCTGTACAGAGATGAGTGGGGCAGTTTCAGACCAAACTGAGGTACATCAGCCTAGGGAGTGACAGAGGGATTGCAGATAGTTTAACAAATGCAGTTTAACAAAGGCAAATGCAGCTGGAGACAGGCTGTAGAGCTCAGTGTGGGAGTCAGGACAAGTTTGGTTTTAGAAGCCTGGGATATTCATCACAGTGTTTGCACTGGCAAGAGAAGAGGAAACTCCTGTAAAAGTAAAGAGTATGGGACCCCATTACAGTCAACGCTGTAAGCACAGGGCTGTGCCAAGCTGGGTAGAAAAGAGGGATTCTCATTTGTTTTATGTTGCCTGAGGCAGCTAGAAAGAAGTGTTAAAATTGGTTAAAGCCAGGAAGCTGGCACTCAGAAAAAGCAGAAATAAGAAATTGAGGTAAATGCTTCTACTGTGACAAAATTAGTCACAGTCAGGAGGATTGATTGAAATAAAAAGTAATCCTGGAATAAGCATCACAAGCACTTAGGGAAAATAATGTGGAAAATGGGGCAGACAGAAAGTGAGGTCTTGCTTAAGCTGAGACAGCTAACAAACTTGATAGCAACCTGGCTAGAACTTGGAGCTGTGAAATGCATAGGAGTTTTGGAGTCTTACTTATACACATAGATTAATGTGACAGTACTAGGAGAACTAAAAACAAACAACCTATTTATCTGCAAGGGGAAAGAGTGAGTGGGGATTTTGAGTCTGCTTAAAAAAAGGAAATTGCACTAGGACTGCAGGCCTTTGTCAAGTGAGAAACACAAATACTTGATCTGGACTTCATTAAAAGTGAAAAATGTGCAAGAATAGAAATACACTTGAGAACCATATGGTTTGTGGCAGGTTATGACAGCTCCTTTGGTCCTTACACAAATCAGGAAACAAATGCTTTATTCACTTGTACATAACAAGCCGAGATTCATTAATCATCTGCAGCAGCAATAGGAGACAAAAGTATCTTGAAGGTGTCTGAGACGAATTATAGCTGAAATTTGCCATGAATTCAAACACAAGACAGTTGTTAAGATATTATTTTGATACGGACAGACGACTCTCAGTCTTTCTCCTTTGCTCCTCTGCCCAGATCAGCTATGGATTATCTCCTAGGGATGATGGACAATGGCATGTAATTGCTTAAGAACTAACTTGTGGGATGACTCAAAAAATTAATCAATCAGGGCCAGGCCGCCTAGCACCTTCAAACAATTAATTTTTTACATGGGAAATAGTATCCAGTTGTCCACATGATGAATTCTTCTCTTCATGCAACCAGATGTAGGGCATTAGGAGGAAAAAGGATACTCCTGCCTTTAAAAGGGAGAAAGCCCCCATCAAAAGGCCATTTTAGGCTAACACCAGAATGCATATTTAAGTGAGTGGAACGTCATAATGCTCAGGTAAGGACAGAAATGTGTTATACCAGTTCTATTGCTATTTCTTAAAATTAAAGTCATAGTTTTTTCCTCTCTTTCTCCTTTTCCAAATCTAAGGGCATAAACTTGCTGAATTAATAAAAATGCTGTTCAAAAGGATGTCAGAAAGACATTTGGATTTTTTGTGTAGCTACTTACCAGTTCTGGTCATCAGGAACTGAAAGAGAAAGAACAGAATTTAATTTTAGAGACTTCTTTGACTGATGTTGGAACTTCTTGAAATTTATATAATTGCAAAGTACTTTATTAAGCCTCTAAGCTTCCCACCCAGGTGTCATGCAGTTCCGTTGCAGATTCTTACCAGATGGATTTGCAAGTATTTCTTGCTGGTTAGCCAAAGGAAAATGACTGAACAAGCCAGTTCATAAAAATGGCTTAGGCTGATTGTGCTCTTTCTTTCATACCATTGCTGGAAAAATGTGGAAAAGAGAACAACTGAGAAGCAGACAATAAATGATTGTCAAATAAGAGTTGAAATAAAGATAATGAGAATTCTTGGCACTTATAATCCTCTACTCCAAGAGTTTGATGGTTACATGCACCTAGAACCACACAATATGTACATTCAAAATACACTTACAAGGGCTGCTCTTGCCTTTCTGGAACATGGCCTCCTCCTGCTTCATTGCTCATCCACTTTTCTCCATCCTCCTAGGAAACTTTTGCAAGTTCTTCCACTTCTCTCTGCCATATCCTGATTCACTCGTGCTTTGACACTGCACTTGGGTCTCCACTTCTTTCCAGCATCCAGAAAAACTTTTGGTTCTTCCTTCCAAACTCAACACTTGGATATGCTTCTAGAAATACAAGAATGGTCCTTAAGGAGACATTGCCAACAGCTCCACAGCAGAACCAAAATGGTTTCTTTCTACCTATATCCTAGTGTGTGCTACAGCTGGGAGTAGAACTAGATATATTTACAAATGGTGGAAAAAAGTAATGGAGGTCTTCTGTAAATAAGATCAGAAATGTGAGAGCTGGGACAGTAAAAGTTGTATATCAGCCATGATCAGTAAAGAGAGACTTTCTACCATTAGGAAAAAATGCAAAAATGCACTAATTACTCCAACTCCCTAAATACTCGCAGCATATACACACAGGTCTCACATCTTATTGCAAGTCCTTGCCAATATTGCAAAAAACATTGTGGTGGGTTATAAAAAAAGGGAACCCAGAATTTACCACAGTGAAAAAATCCTCTTGAAAAAGTTTTCATTTTAACTTACCCACATTTCAAACTACTGGGTGAAGATTTTGGAAAAAAACCCCAAACTCAACAGACTGTGGGAAATCTCAATTCAAGACTTCAAACATTTCCTGAGAATAGAAAATGTTTCAGCTTCCTGCGAATGAAAACTGATAATGCAGTGATGGCCGCTCAGGTTGAAAGTAGGCGTGATAATCAGGAATTCTTTCAGTGAATCCTGAGAGAAATCCTGAAAGAAACCCTGAAAATAGTGGATGTGGATATGGGTGAAGAACTCAGAAAGGCATCTCCTCTCATTATCTGAAGCAAGGTCTTATGTAACTGCTGTAATGTACTGGGTAGTGCTAATAAAGGTATATTCTGGACTGTGGACTACTGCCCATTTATCCCCACCTTGGCTGAAACACAGACTGGTAAAATGGCAAAAAGTTGCAGGATATTTGTTTTGACAGATAATTAGGATTTGAGGTGACTTTCCTAGCAGACAAACATCAAGTGATGAGTGTGTATAAGGTTTTAAAATTACAATTTCTTCTCTGTTTTTCAATATAATTTGATAAGAGGAAAGATGTCCTTTGGTAAATGTATGGTTGAATTTAGTGAGATTCTTGAAATAGCAAGAAATTACTTTTGATAACTCAGGAAATCTCTTTTAGAGTAACAGTTGTAGCCCATAGATATTGACAAACCATGGTATATAAATAGGTAAATGACTTCTGGTTGATATATGAAGTCATACTAAACCCAACAGTGAGTTGTCTTGAGAGCTCCTTCATTTGGGTGGATGATGCACCCTGAAGACCTGTAAGGACAGTCAGTGGGTCTGCTGACGTTTAAAGTCTAGGTAGGAACTGCAGCTTCATTTGCCTCATTTGGGTATGTAGAGGTGGCAATGGAGACCTTAGATCCAGAGGCCAAATGATTTCTCTTTCAGGCCAAACAAGTCCCTTTGTGCAGTAAAAACAGCAGGGGCTGGGAGAATACTGGCCAAAAGCTGACCTAACCAAAGTTGCCTGGGGTAGAGGATGACTGGCTGCAGGTGAGTGTGGTGGAGAACAAAGGGCAAGGAAGGTGTGACCTTGGGAGGGAGTGGAGAGAGTTTCTCGGTCTCAGCACTGATGGAGTGATAATCAGTTGTGACACCAAGCACACTGGAAGAGGCAACTTTTCCTGCTTTGCTCTGGAAAGCAATCTTTGCGAACAGTGTTGTAATAAGACTAGATTGAAAATACTTCCGCTTGGTGTCAGGTAAAAATCTGATCCTTCAGGTACATCCCCATGAAACTCTTACAGAGTGGCTAACCACAGTCAGGTGAAATGAGGCGACAGTGCTTTCCATGTGTACCCAGACTGCAAAACTGTCTGGTTTTTGATGACTCCGTTTTTTGTTAGAGATGAAAATCTAAAAAGTGTGACACATATTGTGTGTGGCTGCCAGGACAGGGAGAAATTTTCCCTAGGTTGCCCCTCATGTGGTTTCCACATAATTTCTCTGAATTTCATAATTTCACTGTGTCCCCCTCACAGAGACAGTACTATTGCAGGAGCTGAATACCTTATGAAGGCTCACCAGAACACCAAACATCTTTCTAATTATTTCACTGCATACACAATTATAGAAAAGAAGGATGAACGCCTGAATGAAGTACAGAGGCCCTGGAAAAAATGCCACCAGGTAAAACACTGCTGCCGTCTCCTTTTCCTGTTGACCTGTCCCTTCATCTCAGCATTAAATGCCCACTTCCCTTTAAACAACTTTTTATCCTAATCAACACTCCTAATTCACAATGCTTCTTGAAATTCATTCTCGTTGACTGTCTGCAACAGAAAGCTTTAATGTTTCATTCCTTGTATCAGAGTAAGCTTTCAGTACTCTGCTTGCATTGCTTCAAGCAGTCAGGCAATGGTCATCTACCCTGACAATGCTAACTTGGCGTCTTCACCCAGAAACAAAATAGACTCCATGAGTTTTGGGTGTAAGATGTGTGAAGGAGAATAGTCACGGTGAGTAAGACATTGTCTGTAAGGGAGAGTGCATATCAGTAAACACAAACAGGGAAAATTTTGCCTCATTTATCTGCAGACTGAGAAAGCTGCTTGATATTCTCCCTCCTCAGCCACAAATGACAGCACAAAAAGTGATCATGTTATTAATTCAGATGAATAGTACCACACATCCCCGCATTATATAATTATTCCATTAAAGTGAAGGATCAGTTTAAAACATCATTAAAATCTAACCAGCCGAAAATAATATGATTCCACTGACATTTGACTTAATTAAAATCTGAAAGTTAGGAGCATTGTAATAAGTATTAGCTTGAAAGAGTCTCTGGAAGAAGCAGCATCAGGTACCTTACCCCTCCATGCATTGTGCTTCTCAGAGAGCAGGGGGTAACAGAAGGAGCGAGGAGTTCTTGGGGATCCCAACTCAGTAAAGATCAGCAAAGCCAGCAGTAGAGGTGGGGTGCACACAGTTGCTCTAAACATCCTCAAATCAGTCAAGCAGGTTTTACAGATTATCAAAATAAGTATTATTCATTCAATTCAGTCTCAAGAGTCAAAGAACCAAATTGATTCTCTGAATTGCAAGAAACAACAGCTCCAAGCCAAAGCCCACTGAAACCAAGACAAAGATTCCCTGCTGAGTTCAATGGCTTGCTGGATCTCATCCAATACAAGTAATTCCCTTTTTCTTCCTAAAGTGAGTTTCTTTTTCTTGTGGCAGCTTCACACAGTATTTCCATTGTGGCTGCCTTTATTCAAACACTGCTCTTCTCTTACTTACAAGTTCAGATTTGTATTGTTTCCAATACTTTATAATTTTGCACCGTCAGGATACTTTTCTCCATGGTTTCAGAGGGTGAACTGACCTAGATAAAATTGAAGGTTGCCAGCATAAATTAGATTAGGATGGTCTAGTGGTCTGAAAATGTGCTGTAACATGTTGTGCTTGTCTTAGTTTCCTTCAGTAAGAACAGCTGGGTGAAAACCCAGTGATTAGAGCTACTTGGTTTACACTGTTATAACTGCAGGTCTAATGATATCCTATTAGGATGCAACAAGACCAAATTATCAGCTATTTCAACTAGAAATATAATAATTCTGCTTTATTTTTAGCTATCAGATTTCACATTTCATTTGAAATGCATATTAATCTAGTTAGTAATAAAGTAATAGCAAGGATATTTCTATCTTCTTTAGACTCTCTGTACTGGAACTCTCAAGCCTGAGATTTTAAAAAAAATCTTATCCCAAGCTTTGGAGATTGCAAGAAGTGGATAACTCGCTCACCATATCTGAGCACAGGCCCAAGATCTCTGTCAGTGAGCTATGAATACAGCAGACATCTGAAGAGTGATTAATGTTACCAGCCTCATCTACCAAAAACATCTTAAGTCTGACTCTTCCTAGGCACAGTACAAATACTTGGATGCTGAGCTACTGCTGGAATACCATTTGGCTCAGACTTCTTACATTTGCCTTAAACCTGTGGGAGTTTTCTGTACAGTGAAAAGCAGACTAATGTCTCCTTAAGAAGGGTATTGTCTCCTGTCAGTCCTATTGTTCCTGTAAATACCTCTCATCACTACTACTAAAAAAGGACAAGAGGATAATGGATATTCATCCTGAATGGAGCTCAGGGGCACTTCACCCTAGGAACTGCATCACTCTTTGCAGGCAGAATCCTTGCAAATGTCAAAGCCAGACCTATTAACAATAATGCATAGATAATAATTAGTAAATAATTGATGTTGACATTGCCATTTGATGCTGTGTATGGCTCTGCTGTGTGCATGGTAAGCTGAGTGGTTGGCTCCTCTGGTAAAAGCTGCATTGCTCTTTGGCTTGTTGATATCCAGCTGTCCATCACTCCAGTATCTAATGGGTGGGTGTGTAGTGATTGTTACGCTGAGCGGCAGAATGCCAACACTTCTCTGATATGTGGGAGCAATTCCCCACAACTCTGTATCAGACCATAACTCTTTCTTATCAAGCCAATTTTTAACACAGCTGCAGCCCAAAAAGACTCACATTTGGATCCATTTTTCAATGTGTGAACTGCTATTGTTTTAAACCTATTTTTCTGCTCTCTTGCATACTTTGCTGTTTGTTACTAAGAAGTCGATCTAGTGCTCAAAAATGCACCTCAGAATGGTTTTTGCATTGTTTGTAGGATGGTTTTGTTATTTTGGGGTCTATGGCTGCATTATAGATGTCATCTTAAAGGTAGATTGGGACACTTCAGATCTGTTGTTTTCTTCCTTCCTTGTGTGTGGCCAGCTGCTGTTGTGAATAGAGAGCAGGGAGAAAGGGATGGGATAAGTGAGGATTGAAAGGCTTGTGACAATGAACAGGGAAACAGTTCTTTCTTGCTTTTTCTTTTGGAGGAACCGATCCTGTGTTTGTACAATTTCTGTGTGGCTGCAGAAGAAAGTTTTTGCTTCCCCATGCACTATGTATGTATCATCTTGGGCTTCTGCCTCAAGTGTCCCACGAATTTATGCTCCTGGGGTATCTCTGTGTGAATGCCATGCAGTAATTACTATCAAAGACAAGCACTAATGAGATACTTGTCTCTCTTAGCATCGAGCATTGTGTAAGAGTGGTTGCTACACAGTGCCTGATAAGATTATCAGCTTCCCTTGGCTTTTGGAAGGATTATTTTGTTTTCATCTCACTATCCTAGCAGTGCTATTTACCCTCACCATGTTCCATGTCCTATGCTCCAGAAAGAGCTTGGTTTCTAGAGATGAACACAAATTTCCTTGTCTTAAATATCATAGAGACATCATAAGGACATGAAACAAAAAGACACCCATAACATAAAGAAGCATACTCATAGAGGGGTTTCTCAAGCTGAGCTAGCTGGAAGAGGAAGCATTACAAGAGATAGGTATGGGAGCACAAATACAGATTTTAATGAGGGGACTTGAAATTGACTGAGAATCAGGCAAATATATGCTAACACAAGGTAAGTTGCACAGCTGAAAAATCTAACATAGGTGAAAATAGAACAGTTTGAAAGTTATTTAACAATGCAGAGCACACTGCAGTGGTTCAGAACAGCCAGGAAGGAGTGTCTGAGATAATAAATGCTGTAGTGGAGTTTGGGTAGGTGTGAGATGTTTGTCCGTGCTGAATAGCATTAGCAGCTTGTTAAGGCCAAGGAAAAAATAAATCACTGACTTCGGCAGACTTTACTATTTACTAAGTCCTTACATTTAGATTTACACAGTGAACCAGACTGCCAGAGTGCATCTTGAATTAGTGAGTTGCTGCTCCTCAGCTGAAGGAATTATCTTGATTTATGTGATATAGAGTATGCACACTTTAAGAAAACCAAGGTGGTTTCCTCATGCAGGGCCTTACAAGGTTCAGTGCCTGCACCCTTTTGCACTTCTGCCAGGGAGGAATTCTTGGCTATGGTCCTTAAGTTTCCGGAAGAAGCTATAGCAGACAGGTTGGAGTTATTTATTCCTTTTATGGGTGAAAAAATCCTACTATCTAGTATTTGCACTGAAGAGATCTTACACCTATTGAATCTATAATCCTTTGGGTTTCTTTTTTTCCCTCTTGACATAGAAATCACCTCACTGTTCATATTGCAGCAAACCCAAAGCTTTCTTGTCCACAGCCTCTCAGGATCCATTTACACAGTGAGACCCATTCAGATGCCAGCACTCATATCAGTACTGCATTTTGTGCTTGAATGATTTAGCACTATGAGACTTAACTCTGAGGCAAGCGCTTGAAAACCCTGCCCAAGGGACAAAGCCTACATTCAACCTCCTGTATTCCACATTTGCCCTCCTTGACTCATTGTCTCTCCTGAAAATTTCCTTGCCTGTCAGTTTATTACCTAACATGAGCATATGGTGGACAACTCTGCACAGAGTTTAAAGAGCATGAGTCATGACTCTGCTATACCTCATGCTGTCTATGTCAGCCAGCTTTGCAGATCTGTCTGCCTTAAATTTTTATTTAAGCTATGCTATTAAGACTGCTTTACAACTTTGGTTGGTAGTTAGATTTTGTATTATTGAAGGGCTCAGGGTCACCCCATGGGCACACTTGCAAACCATCACTCCAGTGAGAAGGAAAGGTTACTCATCTACCACCAGCAACTTTCTGTTTTCTGTTTTAGTCCCTGAGGAATTTTCAGGAAGACAGGAGA
The DNA here is from genome assembly GCA_009812075.1 of Sialia sialis. NCBI lineage: Eukaryota > Metazoa > Chordata > Aves > Passeriformes > Turdidae > Sialia > Sialia sialis. The sequence goes on from VRYO01000406.1 coordinate 18,044, forward strand.
TATGCTTGATCCCCTCTTTTGGTTTTGTATGCAACTGTGATAATGGAGCTGATAGAATTAGCAGTAGTAAAACTACTGGGAGATGGAGATGGCACTGGGGGTACCAGTAAGACAAATATTTCCTGCCTAGCCATGGTAAGAGTGTGTGTGTGTGTGTGTGTGTGTGTGTGACTATAGATGGAGACAGCACATGTCCAAGAAGGTTGATGAAAGGTTAAATAATCTTTCTTTTAATAATGGCCCTCATGAAGCTCTCTAAGGTTGCTACCACAGACATCATTGTACACTTCTTTTAACAGCCCAAGTGTTTTCCACATTGAAAACTATTTGTTTTACAGGTCAGATGCCCTATTAGTATTGTTAAGATTTCTTGTCATTCTGACATCAATTGCATTTTATCCCTTGTGATTTCTAGAATATATTTAGTGTTGATTTTTTTTTCAGTACAGCAACAGCTTAATCCTCTTGCTATCTCATTACAATATGAGAAAATTGAGATTGCTTGGGAGAGGTTAGTTAATAAACCCATTGCCCGTAATTCCCAGACGATTGATGCATTTTTCATTTTTATTTAAGAGGATTCTATTTTTCACATTGAAATATCCAGGCTCTAGCAGTGAAGAAATGCTACAGATAGATTCACACTGAAGGGGAAAACATCCAACAGGAAATGGTTACTATTTTAAATGAAGAAAGAAAACCCTTATTAGGCAACTTCATATTTTTATTTGACTTAAAGCTGAAATCTGAAACCTGATTCTTCACTTGCACTGGTTTTATATTTGTCTCCCTGACTTAGTGGAATTAATCCTAATTTACACTCATATGAGAAAAACTGGATTGCTGAGGTTTCATTTTTCCAGACTGTAACCAATGACCTGGTAGAGCTTTTCGTTTTCTAGCTAGGGGGATGCTGTAAGAGTTGTTTGTCGCACAGACAGGAAGATGAGATAAGACAAAGCAAAAATAAAGTGCTTCAGACTATCTGATTCCAGGGGGCTTGTCCTCATAGGCCACAGGGGATGGCTTTACATTTCCATTAAGCCACCATGTTTTTGGAATTGCATTTCCCAGGCATTTTCTCCAGAGTGCTAAGAGAGCTCACTGACAGTGTCCAGATGCACAACATACTTCTGGCAATGATCAGTTCTAGTTCTTAGTCTCTGCCAACATCCCTTTTCTCTCCTCATCCCTTTTATTTTAACACTCAGGCAGAATAACCATGTTTTTAAATCAAGTGGCTTCTCTGTGGAAGAAATTAGTGGTGAACAATGCAGGACGCAAGCAAGCACTGATGGGGACACATAGACATTCAGCCAGACCATCCCTTTTTCCATTTGCAGTTTACTGTGCAGTCTGATAAAGACTCTGGAACAAAAAGCAGCTTGGTATATTATATATTTATATATAAATTACAGCTGACCTACTCCACCTCAGTGATGGCAGGCTAGCTCTTGGTTCTGTCCTTGGCCATAATGGGAGAAGCACTACCTCCTCTGTCTCCAGAGCACTCTCACATTCCCAAAGGAGGACACAAACTGCATTTGTCTGCCCCACACCACAACTTCCTTATGGCTTGGACGCCATCAGTGGTACACTATCATCGCTAGGAATCTCTGCCTCAGTCCATTTCCATCCTTGTGCACCACCCTGCTTATGTTCACCGTGCTCTGTTGCGCCATGTATTCCTCTTCAGAGTCCCGGCCTGCTCTGTCTCATCCTCTTGTGGCTTTCAGATCCTCCTGACAAAATCTTACTTGTTTTCTGTCTCTAATTCTGCCTGGCCAAAGACAGGTTTCTTCATCTGATCTCCATGTGTCCTATATGTACAATTCAGCACTATCCTTCTCACCTGCCCAGAAGATATTTTTCTTCAGTCTCCTTACAAACCATCTGCAGGCAAGTTGGGAAGTTACTGCTCTAATTTGACAGTGTTTGGTACTCTCCATGTTCAGGTCTGAGGCAGTGCACAGTACACCTACATTCAACAGCATGTGTTTAGACTTCCAACTATTCACTGAAATCAATAATAGCAGCCCAAATAGGAATTCAAAGCCTAAATGTTTCATTGGCAATGAGCTCTGGTGCTGTAACGATACTCTGAATGAACTTAACCTTCCTTAATCCTTCCAGCAAGCACGTTTGCCATTTCACCATGGACTGCAAACAAAGAGTTTGCATTTACAAATGGTCTATCTTCTAGGAAAAACATAATCCCTCTCAGCTCCTGAGTTCTCTAACACAAAGCATTAATATCTTTGCTGAGGGGATAAGACATCATTCTTTATTGAGAAAACTGAACAAAACCATATTTGATCTGATTGACACAGCTTTTCTGGTTGAATTGGGTACTATGTTTAATCAATAAGCTTTGCCCTTCAGAATACTAATGCTTATCTTGTAGTTGCTGCTTCTCAAAATACTGTTTGAATTAGAATTAGAATCAGAAATAGAATTATTTATTTAATATGATGGACAAATATCCAACTGCATCAAAAAAGCCTGAAAGTCACAGTGTGTGACAGTGGGACTGTTCTTTGGGAGCCCAGGAAGAAGAGCTTGTAGAGAATCACTCCACCCTTTATTTCTTAGGATATCTGTTAAATATGTTATATTTTCTTTCAAGTGGACACAGACTTTCATTGTAGTAGTGACTATGGCTACTATGGACTTTTATTTGGAGGTCTTAAGGTATAATCAATCCAATAAGCAGTCATTCTGTTTCAGTTTGGTGAGGTGTACTTAACGTCATTAGTTATGGAAAATTGACTTCTTCATTAAGTTTTCAGATACTAATGAAGATCAATGGATGTATTAGAATACTAAAATATGAATCTGACACATTTTTTTTTAATCAGTGCCACATAACTCAGTAATATCCTTCCACATGAAAAATAAGTTGCAGGAGGTATAAACTCTTACACTGGCATTGGAAAGAGGGCTACTACATCTGGATCATCTCTCTAAACCTCCACAGACTCATACTGAAATACAAATATTGAAGACAGAGGCACTGGTATCAATATGCTATTGAATTTGGAGTAGGTTGCTGAAACTTCAACAAGTCCTAAGTCCTCTTTAAGTTCTGTTTAAAGTTTCATTTAAAGCCAGTCACAATGATTACTTACTGGTGCAAGTGATGAAAAAAAATTAGCCTTCATTCTGGGAAGTTGGACTATAATTTAACTACTATTCTGAGAGACTACACCTTTATGTAAACTGCTACATAGTTAGAAAAAATTGTGGGGTTTTTTTTCCCCTTTAAACACACCCTAGATAAACAAATAGTTTCAAACAAGATATGGAAGAAAAATAACATTGTGTTTGTCTTGGCTGGTTATTGTTGCATTCATGAATATTTTTCCTACCTTTTTAAAAATGAATAATGCTAGTGTAGGTTCTTAACAGATACGAGTGAGGATTTTTGAAGGCTTTAGACATTTACTGAATATTTAATGCAGTTTTAAAGGGCTTTCTTTAACTTACTGATAAAGGCTATTGCCATTCACATAATTATAAAAAACTCCAAACCCTCAAAATACATTTGAGGTGATCCTACACTTAAAATGAGAGTTTGGAAAACAGTTAAGGATTTAGGATTTTTTAAGGCTAATTTTTTAATATCACCTGTGAAGAAGGTAGTGAAATATTTTAAATACAGAATTGCAGAGATACATAATTATTTACAGTTCATGCAGGAAAGCAAATGAAAATAATGTATTTGTTCATTCATAATAAAGTGGTTACCTGCTTCACACATAGCCCTTGTGGAATTGAATATTTCTCAACAGTATTAGAAACAACACAACTGTTTCAATATAAACAAGAAAGCATTCAATGCGACCAGTTTATTTTTTATTTATTTAAAAATATGCAGGTGTTCAAAATAAATAAGGTCTACAAAATACATGCATCTATATGCGCTGTGAGCAGCCCCCTAGAAATTTTTATACCTGTTGCTGTTTGAAAAAGAAAATTTGACAAAGGAGTGGCAGTCTCAAAAGTGATGTATGCTTTTACGTTACAGGAAAGGGAGGTAGCTGAGTACAAGAAATATGTTAATATTGGCAACCTTTGCTGAGAGAATTATGGCTATATTATTGAAGAACACCTAAGATTCCACAGAGAAGCAGCATTTTATGAATATTTCATCTGCAGTACAAGCCTCAATCAGACAGAATAAAGCTTTGTTACTGTTACTGCTCCTGAAACTATTTTATTTTATTTTATTTTATTTTAAAATATATTTATTTGTTTCTATTCACACATTCTGGAAGCTCTGGAGTTTTAAGCTTTTTCAGCAAAGTAACTGAAAAGAGACTAGAATCAGTATGTGAAGGAAGAAGCTGGGTTTTTTTTTAGCTGGGGACCTTGCCTCCCACAAAAGCCTTATCTTGTTTCACTGTTGTGTCAAGCTGCCTCGCCACCAAGCTGCAGCACCGTGGAGGGGAAGTGTTCATTTCTCACCTAGGCAAGCTCTAAGGGGCTCTGCTGCGACTCACAATTTTGCTGAGAAAATACCACATGCTGAGCCAAGTTCATTTGTATTTGAACTCCATTAAAGCTAATGGGCTTTCCCTGGGGGTGGTTTCTTGAAGCTAGGTGGAAATGAAAGAAGACATCACTTAGGGGAGCTGAGTTATGATTGAAACAGAATATGAAACTGTTTATTCCTAGGTCAGGAGATGTTTTTCCTTTTTCAGCTTATGTCGGCCTGGAAAGAATTTTATAGAATGGGATATCCATACCCTTATCTAGGTTGGATAATAAACTATGCACTGGGAAGTACATGCTTCCACACAGGGCAGCTTCCTCTTCCTCCAGCCTACTGCTGCTTCAATCCCACTCTTGCTAATCTGTCTATTGATTAAAAACTGTTTATTATTTTAGCCTTTCTTGCCTTAGCTGAAATCTCTTTTTGAGAAAAAAAATACTAACACTTTATTAGTTCTCAAGCTAAAGTCAGTAGTGATGTATGTGTTAATAATTAACTGAAATGTATTTTAGAGCTTGATAGTGGGCCATCAGCTTAAAGTTTTGGCAGGGTCAGCCTTCCAGGGTGGTAGTGTTTTAGGCTGCAAGACTCCAGACCTCTTTTCTGACTTTTATTTATGCCTTAGTACTTTCTCAGCTCCCCCAGAATTTGTGCTCGGGATTTCTGCTTGTCTCTGGGCTGCCAGAGGATCCTTGCTGGGAAACACAGCTGTGGCACAGAACACTCATGCTCAGCACTGACATTCAGATTCATTTGATGTCCCTAAACATCTTCTAAGCTCTTCTTCATCTTCTCTATGAACAGTCATTGTGTCTCCAAAATGCTGTCTCCTAGGTCATGCAACACAGAAATTAGGAATGGGAAGGGAGTTTAGGGTTAGCCATACATCAGGACAGAGCTCTGAAAACCATCCTTTTCAAACTTCTATAAATTGGAGCCTTTTTCAAGTGATGCTTGACTTTGAATTGTTATGTTGATCCCTCTTAGGTGGTACCCAGTCTAGAATGTGAATTTCTCAATGTGCCAGATGTACGAAAGTGTAACTTTTCAACTCAGATTATATAGACACCTGTGTGTATATTTGCTTTATTCAGACTTCACCGTTGGACAAAGCAATGGCTGTGACATTTCCTTAGGCACTTTCTAGCAAATTCAGCTAGAGATGCAAGCATTCATCTGAAAAAGTCACCTCACAGCTTCAGATTGGTTGGCATCAAACAGAGACAAAAATAAGAATCATAATGAGTGGCCCTCAAGAAGAACTTGTGCAGGCTGCCTCTGAGTATGCAATGTCACAGAGTGTGTGGGAACCTGTTACTTCTTACTTAAAGCACATGACTGAGAGCACATGTGATTAATGGTGCCAGCTGGAAGACGCTCGTAAACTCACCCAAAGTTCAGCATATGGAAAAAATAACCTCCTGATGATGTTTTGCTGCAAGGTGGCATCAGGAGATGGCAAGTTTCCTGCCTGAATACTATGACGACAGGGAAGTGGTGAATGAAGGAGTTGTGAATTGTGAGGATGTGCTAGTAGTTTTTTAATAGGTAGCCCACAAAAGGACAGTGGAAGGTGTATCTCCTTCAGATATGCTGCTGGGAAAGGTCTGCCATTCAGAGGGAAATGGGGCAGTTCTCCCCCTTACCTATTTTGATTTTCCCCTGAGGAATGAGTTGCTAGCTTACCTACAAAGCAAGAGCAAGAGACCTCTAATCCTCCTTGACTCAGAGAAGAGCTGAGTTAGTGTCCAGCTGTGGTAAAGGTGCAACGGGTTTGGAAAAGGAGGCTCAAAGCACCAGGCCAAGATGGTCATGGTGAAGGAAGCACCCAAGGCAGAACTACACCTGAGCTGGAGAGATCAGCACCAGAGTTGGAGAGTACCTCCACTCCAGTTCAGGATTTTTCATGAGACCTTTACAGGCAGACGTCCCAGGGCTGTTACCAAGCATGCTGAGGAAATGAAGGACCTGACCTCTTCTCTGAAATGCCAAACGTTACCACATGCGCAAGGGGCCTAAGCCTAGACACGCAGCTCCTGTTCCCATCCACCTGGCTGAGAGAACACCTTACAAAATCACAGAACCTCAAAATTATTTGAGTTGGAAAGGACTCAAAGATTATTCCATGGGCAGGGACACCTTCCACAAGACCAGGTTACTATAAGCTTCATCCAACCAGCCTTGAACCCTTCCTGGGATAGGGCATCCACAACTTCCTGGGCAACCTGGTTCCAGTGTCTCACCAAACCCATTGTCAAAAATTTCTTCCATGTTCCACCTCAACGAAATCTCTTTCTGTTTCAAATCATTACCCATTGGTCAACTGCTACAAGTAAAAAATCCTTCCTCATCTTACTTAGAACTCCCCTTAAGGTGCTAGAAGGCTGCTTTAAAGTGTCCCCAGAACCTTCTTTTCTTCGGGCTGAAGAACTCCAACTCCTTTAGTGTTCGTAGAACAGATGCTCCAGCCCTCTGGGAATCTTTGTGGCCTTCTCTGGATTCACTCCAGAAGATCACTCTTCAGGGGAAGGGGCGACCCGCGGACCGCGCGCTCCAAGGTGGAGCCCGTCACTGTCCCCTCGGGCCGGGGGCAGGTGCGGGGGCGGTGACAGGGGGAGATGCGGGGCAGGGGGAATGAGGGGACAAACGCGGAGACAAACACGGGGACACTCGCTCGCCGCCACCGCCCCCTCCCGGCGGGGCAGCAGCGCGGGGCGGGGCCGGGCCGGGCCGGGCCGTACCGCTCCTCTCCTGCCCTGCGGGGGTGCCCGGCCTCTTTGTGCCGCCCGCCCCGGCACCCGCCGTCCTCCACCTCGCCCCAGCCCTGCTTCGCTCGGCTCCGGCAGCCGGCGCTGCCGCTGAGGGGATCACCGGGTCAGCCCGTCCCCGCCCTGCTGAAAGGCTTCCCCGCCTCCCTCCCCGCCCCGCCTCGTCCCTCTGCCCCCGGTGTGGGCTACTCGCCGCCGCCTCCCCGGGCTGCCTGTGAGCTCGCCGTGCGGCTGCCGCCCGGAGCTCGCCCGCCGTCGGGCATGGCGAGGCTGGCAGCGCCCGTGCGCGCCTGAGGCGGAGGGACGAGCCCGCCGCCGCCGCGGGAGGAGGAGGAGGAGGAAAAGGAGGAGGAGGAGAGATGAAGCGCTTCCACCCTGGGGTCGCACTGCTGCTCTCGCTGCTGTGGGAGGTGAGGTGGGCCGTGGGGGGAGCGCTGCCTTGCGGCAGCCTGGATTTACCCCGCGGGGTCCGCCATCGGTCGCGACCTGGAGCTGCGCGGCCGGCGGAGCAGAGCTGCAGCCCGCACCCAGCCGGGCGGCGTGCGCGGGAAGGGGTTTATTTTGGGGTTAATGCCTGTGCCGGAGCGGGCTTGGCTCCACAGGCAGAGCGCGGTCAGGAGTGCGGGAGAGCTGCGGGGCTGGGCTGGGCAAGACCCGGCGCGGCTGCGATGTCACGGGCGTTCGCCGTGTCTGGGATCTTACTGCTGGAGCAGAGGAAGATGATCCGCGGTGTGATGGAGCAGAGTAACGCGGGACCTGTGCGCAGGGGCACAAGCTGCTGGAAGCTGTCTATTCCCAGCAGACTGGCAGACTGTCCAGGGGACGCAAAGCCTGCGCCTGTCAGTAAGGGTTAAACGGAAGGTGCGTCTCTTATTTTCATTTTAAGTGGCCTTTCGTGGGCAAAGTGTCCATTGCGATGTAGGCAGAGGCGTGTGGCATCATGAGCTCACGAGGAGCCGTGGCGGTACCGAGCAGCGTGGGTAAACTTCTGGGAAAGCCTGGATAGCTTTCCTACTTAGGACAAAAAAATAAACAGTGAATGAGGAGCTTTCATTAATTGGAGGGGGAAATTGTGCCACGCAGTTCTGGAATCATAGAATAGTTTGGGATTGGAAGACGCCTTAAGGATCGCCGTGGGCTGGGATGAGACTGGATCAGGGTGTTGGGAAAGCAGCTCTTTTTGTCAGCGCGCGGGTCGATAGGTGTGTCCTGGGGCCGAGCTGTCCCTTGGTGTTCTGTGCTTTAACCTTGGGGCTGGGGGCAGCGGTGGCGCCGCTGGGACAGAGCCTGCGGGCACGCTGCCGTGTGCAGCTCCCAGTGCCAGGCTTGCCAGCGTGCTGGAGCCACCGCGACACGTGCGGTGGCAGCGTGCCGGGTGACTTGGGAAACACCCCTGGGCTTGTCTTAGGCACATCCTTGCGTTCAGAAAGCCCAGAGGCAATGGAGCTGAAAGTGTCAGAGGGGGGAAAGAGCTCGTGTTGCCTCTGTGATGGAGCAGTTTAGACGGAAAATGGATTTATGTTTTTTTAAAAACTGCATGCCACCAAACCCATACATGGAAACCAAGTGCTGGCTGTGTAATTATTGCTTTTGGTAATGGATATAATTCATGAAAATGATGTTTACTACATGTTTATGCCACCTACGTAGATGAATGATTTCTGGTGTGTTGCCCACTCTGCTATCCAGCACCATCTTATTAAAACACTCAGATCAAAATCATCGCTTAATGTAAATAAGTGCAACTCTTTGCAAGTTAATTGATTTGCATCTGCTTACCCTGGCTGTAAACCTGGCCCTGACTCTGGCCCTCAATTGCTCTTGACTCTGCAGCAGCTCTTCAGAAAGCAGGAATAGCAAAATGTCAATTAAATGAAACAAACAGCAGCATTTCCCTGAGGGATTGTGTTCATCTGAGACTGTGAAAGGTTTCGCCCCTCCAGGATCTCTTTGGTTAGATATCTCTGCTCTCTTAATGTGCATTCTGCTGAAAAAGATCATTTGTGCCTGAAAAAAGTAATTTACATAAATCCTCATCGGATCTAGCCAGTGTTGCTGTTATTTAAGCTTTTGTACCGGTTTTAATTGTGGGTTCTCCCCCTTTTTTCTTTTAATCTAGAATGTTTGTTTTGCCATCTGTTTTTGTGGATTTATTTTTCTTTCTTGGAAATTCTTAGGTTGCATATTAAAATGAGATGTTATGTAAATTAGTCTGTATTCTGCAGGCCCAAAAACAGAGTGCTGGGGGTTTAAATAACTTAATTGGAGACATCTGGTTGTTTTGAAGGTTTTTTGGTATGTGAAACTTCACTGTCTTCTGCACAAAGTTCTGTGCTGGATATTACCTGAAATAACATTGCTGCAATTCTTTTAAATCTGTTTGCATCTTCAGTGTGATCTTAGTTATTATTGAACAGAGCATGAGCTAAGAAATTGGTTTTCATTGATCATTTTGCAAAGGGCTCTGACTGTTGCCCAGGTACTGTGGGGAGGAACCCATTTAGTCCGTCAGAGCACTATGCAGTAGTTTACTGATTCTAACCAAGTTTTCCTTGGTTAGATTACCCAAAATACTTGTAAAATGTTCATGTATTGCAGAGCTACTATTTCTGGTTGTATTGGTGAAAGGAACGAGCTCCTTCACAATGAAGTATACATCAAGTTCATGGTGGGTGTGAGTTTGGGTGTGGGGAGTGTGTGTGGCTTTCGGGCTGAAGCCTGGTCAGTAGCTGTCTGTGGCAGTCTCCCATGAGGAAGTGTTGGTTTGCTGCTCCTGATGTAAAGGCAGAAGATGCAGAAGAGGGGCAGGGGAAGGAGCTTCCATGTGCTGGCTGTTGGTTTCCTGAAGGTGACTAAAGGCATCACCGTCGAAGCAGGATTTACACATAAGAAATTGCTGGCTCTTGATGCTAAAATGACAGTCCATGTTCTAGACAAGCTTGAGATGCACTAATTGCAGAAACACTCAGAGCACTGTGACAATGGGAGAGGGGAATTAATTTTGAGTTTTCTTGTGTGACAAGGGTTTTTTGACTGCAACCACAAAGACCATGGTGGAAGAAAAATCTCCAGCCCCAGGACCCAGAAAGCTCTGTTCTGAGAAGACTTTGTTATTAGGGGAGAAAAGCCAAAGATGCCATGTGTTTTGCTCACGGCTTAATTGTAGTCGAACAGTTTAACAAGTAAGGTAAAATGAGGTGGACAATTTGACAGGTAATTTTGGTTCTTGCAGGAAGAAATGAAGACTGTTAAATCTTTATCTGTCTTTTCCAAATTAATTTGGCTACTTGGAGATAGCAGAGTGTGATTAACTACAGTTGCTTGTTATGCCCTTTTTCACCAGGAGCCTGGATGTCTGGTATACCCACAGTACTGGGGTATGTGATTTCTGGACTCACAAATAACCAGTAGTCTTGGTTGCTGGTTTGGCTTGTGGTTCTGTCAGCAGGGTTGTATTTTGTCTCAATTGGCTCTTATAGAAAGATTTGAAGAGGTCCTTGAAGTGATGGCTGTTTGAGACCTGTGTATCAAGATTTTTTGTTTTATCAATGATCCCAAGGGCTTTGGTTGTCCTAGCTTAAATGTGACTTCAATGAATAGTGGTGTCTTTGGAATGGGGAAAAACTAAAACTAAACAGGCAGTCCGTCCACCCCCCTGATGAAGCAAGCTTATTTTCAGGCCTGAATGAGGGCACCAGTGTCTCTGTGGGGCTTACTTCTCAGGCTGAGTGCTTGCTTTCTCTCTCACAAGCTGTGGAAGGGCTGGGTGGAGGAGAGCTCAGTAGCTGAAGCTCAGCTCAAGGATGGGGAAGCTGAACAGAGCTGTTAGAAGACCCTGCCTGTGCTGCAGTGTAATAAAGGTGTTTTATTGTCACTGCTGCAGGGAAGCTTGCTGGGTAGTAGCTTCAACTTTCAAAGCTGTCAAGTAATTTTAGATGCCTAAAGCTCTGATTGGCCCCTGTGTTGTCTCCAGGAGTATCTAGGTGCTAACACAAGTTTCCTAATATTTAGGTTAAGCTTCTTAATTGAGCAAGGCCTGGAGTAGTCGCTGTAGGTGGTGTGAGGTGTTTGTGAGAATCCCTCTACACAGGTTTTCCATATGGCTATAAAAAATTGAGAGCCTCACTTCTGGAAGGACTGGCATTGATATTTCTGCACACTGAATTTCTCATTATAATGTGAATTATAATGTGGATGCTGATAGAAACACTGATAATTGGATGGTTGAAAAAAGTGATCAGTATAGCCCTCTTGTTAATTTTTCCAATGAAAGATACTTCATAAAGGTCAAGTGCATTTTTAAATAAGAACAAGTAAATGGACATGTCATAGTAACAAATGTGTTATCTTGAAAGAAAATTGAAATACTCCCGACAGTCTGTCATACAAGATTTTTTTAAGTAGAAGCAAAGTTGGCTGGTGCTCCTCAGTTGGTTAACTGCTGTGTTGAGCTTTTTAGTATTATTTTTGTAAGTGGACTTCAACAGGAGAGATTTTATTAAAGCAGAGAAACAAAAAAAATCTGTTCTTTCTGAAGAGGTTTGTTTGTGTTTTTTCATTGATTGTTTGTGGGGTGTTTTTTGGTTTTTTTTTTTTTTATTTTTTTGTTTGTTTTTTTTTTAATCCTTGTAGGAACAAGAATGGTAAGATGATGAAACCCACCAGTCTTAAAGAAAAAAAACTTACATATTTTAATCATGGTAGGCACAGGTGGAATTCATTTCTGGTATTTTTTTTATCCATTAGTGGTCAAGTTTTCCTTTATATGAAGTACTGTAAGAGTGTATGTACCCTTGAATGTGCAAATGCACACCAGTGTTGTTGCCTCTGTGATGTCCCTCTGTGGAATACAGATGCTGCCCTATTGGCAGTTTAACTCTTGTTCTTTCAGTGGGGTTGGGGGAAATAAGGGGGAAAAATCTACCCCAAAAATTTTGCTACAGAAGTCTTAGTGTAGATGTGTCCACTAATCCTCTCCTGCTTTTTAGATTTGGTTACATAATGGATTTAGCAGCTTAAACAATTTCTGGTGGTTTTTTTTCCTCACCCTCCTGCAGCTGGTTGCAAAGCATCTATTGCATTGCTGAGTGAAGGCAGGAAAGAGCTTTCTTACAATTTATAGTTTGGAGATCCAACTGGTGCTGGCAGGCCTTCCCTGCCTCTTGACAGCAGCGAGATGGGCTGTGATTCCCAGACGGAGGAATGAGCTCACTCGCTTTTCTCACTTTGCTCCTGGTGAGGAGGAGACAGAATCATGTTGATTGTGGGTAGGGAATGGGTGGCCGACTGCCATTTGCATCCTCTATGAGGAGGTACAAATGGGATTTTTTGGGCTTGGTTGGTTTGGGCTTTTTTTTTTGTTTAAATTAGAAGCATCTGTAAAATATGTTTGTATTTTCTTATGGCAGTTAAAAATATTTAGCACTTTCCGTTTTGCTTTCTCTAAAAAAGGGAAGTTGTCTGACTCTCTTTCCTCTTGGTACTTTCCACTCAGCTAATGCAGGTGGCTGGAAGGTTAAACTTGGCCAAAGCAAGCCCTTAGAGTTCAAGTGCTCTTTTAAAATGGGTTTAGCTAAAATCAGTTTAAACAAGGTGTCAGTTGAAACTCTTTGGTTTAATACACTAAGAAGAGGTTTAGAAAAACTGCAGTGAGTATGCCCATATAGAGACTTGCTGTGATCATCAGTGTAGGCTGAGTTTACAGGCAAAAACAGATTAATGCTTAAACTTATGCTACAGAATTAAAAATTTTAAAACATTTTAAATATTTAAAAATACCTCTTGCTGGCACAAGATGGCTACCAATTTACTTCAAATTTGTTGTGATATAAAGTAAAATCCATATGAAAAAACATTACATAGAGCTAGAATATTTTACTTTTTATGTCTGATTTTTGACAACACTATTGCTTTGTATCCTCAGCAATTCAGCTGAGTTTGTTTTGTTGAAATTCTGTTAGAGTTTTTTATGGCAGATAAAAACTCTCTTCGGACTAGCAAGAGGCAAAGCCTTTCTAAAAGTTTTTTTTTTTGTTTGCTTGAATAATGTTTTTTGGAAAATGAATCTTAGGTATTTCTGAAGTCTGGGCACACAGCCTGGGATCTTGAGCATTAAATAGCAGTTTCAAGACAAGGGGAAGCTAAGGTCTTAAATAGTGGATATTATCACTTTTCTGATATCAGAATAGTAATATATGGGATGAAATGCCATGCCTGGTATTTCAGAAGGGCATGAGAGGAAAATCTAGGTTTGTTGAATGCTTTTTTCTTTTTTTCCTTTTTGAGAACAATGTATCTTGACAGGTTTCTCACATATTAAATGGAAAAGTTATCACTGCTGAGTTAAAAACGTCTTTCTTCAGAAGTGTGTCTTCAACTTTGTGTTAAATAGGTGTTAGCTACACCTGTGTTTTAAATAGCTCAACGAAAAATCTCTTCCTTCTTTCTCAATGGCTCAGCTTTCAGTCTGGTAGATTTTTTAAAAGAAAGGAACTAGCAAGAAGTGGTGTCTTATCAGTATCTCATGCAATGAAGGTGTGGGCTGTTGCTGGCAAGGCTGGTCTCTAATCCCTGGTTTTGCCAGCTCCCACAGCTCTAGTGACCCTGGGACCATGAAAGGATCGTATCAACTCACTGATAGTGTGAATGACTAAGCCACTAAAAAGGGTCTGGGGAAAAAAGTGAGAGGGAATAGTTTTCCATTGGTTCAGCAGGGAGGTTTGTGCTGTGGTATAGCACGATAAAACTTGCTGCAAGGGAGGAGAGAGAATGTATGGCTTGGAGGAGGACTGCTCATTTTGGTACCACACTTCTTGTTTCAAGTCATCAAGTATCTCCTGGTTGGAATCATAAAATCATTTGGATTGGGAAAGACCTTTAAGGCCATTGAGTCCAATGGTAAAGTTAACACATGATACTGCATTTTTACAGGAGTGGAAGGCGATCATGGACACCTTTTCTGTGCTTTCCTAGAAGGGCAAACTAGCAGAGCCTGATATTTTTTCCCTCTTTGCCTGAAATATGCCATTAGATACTGTGCTGGAAAAGTTAGTCTTACCATTTTCCCAAATCACCTACCAAGTGTCTCTCAGAGCAGAAGTGCTCAACCAGGAGCTAATGGCCCCCCCAGGCCTTCCCATCTGTGGGGCAGGAGAGGGTCATGGATGGACACTGTACTTCTGGGGAAGGTCCGGCATCAGTTGTAGCATGGGAGGGACTGTTGTCCTTGAGTCCAGCCAAGGGTAGCTACAAAACACAGCACTCCTCTGCTGCACCCTTCACTCCGCCTCTCTTATTTGGAGGTCTAAAAAGAACCCCCAAAACCTTGGCCTTTCATTGAAAGTGACTGTGAAGTGTTCTGGGCCTTAGTTTCAAAGTTCAGAGGCGGTGGAAAGTGTCTGTTTGTGAAGGGTGATGAAGCAGGGTGATGGGATTGTACCTAGACTCCAGTTCTGGCTGCAAATGTAAGCAGCTCACTGTTTCCAGCTGGAGTAGGAAAGATGCTGTGCCAGCTGGCTTGGTCTCCCACCTCTGACACTGATAGGCATCAAGCAGCTAAAGAGCTGGCAGTAGTTTTGGTGATGGATCCTTCCATCCCAGGTCTTGTGCTACTGGAATAAGATGTGAGGGCTGTGGACTCCAGGAATGCAGCCAATACCTCTAAAGATTTGTCCTTCTAAGGTAATTGCATTTAATGTTTCCTTATGCCTTTCTAGTTACATGCATTCCAGTCTTTTTGGATCTTCCCTGGGAGTATGAAGAAGTGGAGAACCCTGAAATGAAATTAGTATGAGAGGAACGTGAACATGTGGGAAGGTGGCAGGGATCTCACAGACAGCAGACTGAAGACGATGGGTAGCACGTGTTATACGTGATGTGAGAGAAGTGTTTTGTTGTGTATGTTCATCCTTTTGGGCCTCAGTCAGTGGCACTAACACCTAAGGGAGCATGATGCCTTTGTAGACCTAGTCTACTTAGCTTGGTCTTGCCAGCAGTGTAGTTACAGTGACAGGCTTGTGCTGCTATGGGGTTAAAAGCAGATAGTGTGCGGGTGATCCAGAGGGTTTGATTGTCAATAAATTAGGAGCTCTGTCAGGGAACGTATCCTAGCAAAGAAAAATAAAATCAATGACTGTAGTAGCAAAGGTGGACTTCTATTGAGTTGCTGCAAACTTGTATTTCTTTTTGGCTGGCACAGTTGCGTCTTTCTGCGAGCATGTCTGATGGCTGTAGGTAGACCAACAAAATTCTTCTGTGTGTCCTGGTTGGAGTCCGTATTTCTCACTTTCTGGACAGGAGACACTCCTTGTCTAATCAGAAGAGGCCAGGTGTTTATACCTTGCTAGTTTTGGCCAGTCCCTTTAGTGTCAGCACAGGAGATTGATATCCAACTGTGCAGCTCTGTTTAGACATGGTGATATGACAGCAGACAGTGTAAGGGTCTGTACCTGGGGAATTGCTCAGGTGTTGCTCAGTGTTTTATTGCTCCCAATTTTGTAAAATCTCTTCACTAAAGTGGATAGAAAACCTGTTAACTTAGTGAATTTTTTTCTGCTTTCCTCATGATACCTGTAAATGTGGAAGCAGGCACTTCTCAGTCTGGTTGGTGGGTGACTCTTAGTGCTTCAGCTTTTAATGCAAAAGCCAGGCAAGGATGAGTCAAGCAAGTGTTTTCTTTCATTTCTGCTCCTCGGGGGGAAAAAGTACATTGCTCATCGCTATGGATAATTCTGTCAATACTGGTGTAAGTGAGATCCAGGAATTCACTGCTGGCTCTCTTACAGTGTGAGTTTCCAGCTAAGGGCCTTATTTCCTGCTGCAATTGGAGACAGGGGTTTAACCTGTTACAGGAGGGGTAATGGGTATAAAAGTTCACCTTTATTTGTTCAAGTGTCATTAAGTTTGACAGAATCTCAGTCCAAAAGAGGGGACACATGATCTCTGAATATGTTGCTTTCAAATGATCAGACAATTGTCTAGCCTAAAAAAAAAGAAGTGTTGAATCTGCTTTTTCATGGTCTGCTTTCCTTTTCAGGCTGACATAAGATGCTCCTATCTTGAGTGCTGTCTTGCCTATCCCAAACATATATCAGTAATGATAGCCATGATTTTCAATGTTTTCAGTAGCCATGGTGCAGAGGATTCTTGCTGATCCTGAACTGTCAAGCAGCGCTGTCGTGATGGGCCCCACCATGTGCAGTGGGGTTTTGTGTCAGGAACCCCAGTTCTGCTCTGAACTGCTTCTTGACTAAAGCAATTCACATCTGCTGGCTGTGATACAGAAATATTAATATCGTATGGGATTGGGTTAAAACTCTTCAGAACTGGGTCATCCTGTAGTTTGAGATAGTGTAAGATATCACTAACTTCATTTTTTCTTCTGTATCTGAAACGATAGTGGTCTCTGTTCCTAAACTTGTGTGCATGCATCCCTGCATAAAGTATGTTATGGTGCTACACTAAGGCTGGGTTTGCCTACATGTTTCTTAGGATGACCTGTATTTCTAGGGAAGCTAGGGAGCAGGGGAGGCATAAGTGCCTAATAATAGCCAGATGCTACAATTTGCATAATGTTAAGGAAAATCTAAGGCAGTTTGGGGCATTTGCATAGTGCCAGCACCATGCAACCAGCTGAACTTAGTCCTGAACTTGAAGTATGGTGACAGAAAAGGTTTCAGGATCTGCAGGTGATCTGTTGAACTTAGAGCTTCTGTTTTCTGGAATGCAGGTCTTAGATTTGTTTTTTTATATGCTGTGGATAATACTTCTGAGGCTGAATCCTTACAGCTCAGGGTGAATATTAGCAAGTTGGCTCTCACTATACCCTGTATGTGACAATTGTCTGGATAGGTATATGCAGTGTTCCTAGAAGACATGGATGGGATCCAATGAAAATGTTGTAGGAGACTTTGGAATATGCCCAAAACCTGTCTGGTGAAACCTCCTAGCATGGCTATGCTGACCCACACTGCCAGCTCTGTGTGCATGTATGCCTGTCACAAGGCATCCTGTGGGAACATGTTTAAGTTGCAGCTTCACCTGGTTTTCCTGTGGACAAAAGCCACGGGCACAGCTGTGGCACAAAGCCAGGGAGATTTGGATTAAGCTTGTTTTAATTCTGTAGTAATCTTGACTTCCTATTTTTATTAAATCCCTAATCCTGGGCTCTGTCCAAAGGCCATTAAAAGTCAATGGAGACATCCCAATTGCTTCCAGTGAGTGCTGGAACAGGCTGCTTGGAGGGTGCTGGGTGCCTTTGGTTTTGCTGTCTCACCCAGCCTGAGGTGCCGGTGACCTTTGCTCTGTGCAGCTTCTGGAGCCCTGTCGGCAGGGATGGTGGTGTCTTACCTGGGCTGAAGGCACACACACTGAAAAGTTTGGTTGCCTTGAAGCAGCTCTTTCTGTCGCTCCTCTGTGCGCCTGCACTGTGCAGCACATCCACCCACAGAGCTGCCAGTGTAGCTCTCCTTGGGGAAACAACTACTTCAGCCGGCCACGGTCACTGTCCATGTTGCATAAGGAGGAAAGCATCGTAGTGATTATATAAAAGAGATTATGTAACTGGGTAATTTGGTAATCGCCTCTCTGGTGAACGCTAAGAATAGCTTGTGAATATGCATTTATTTCTGTGATAGCCATCCACGGTGATGAAGCACTGGAAAAAGTGGATGCTGGGCAGTGGCACAGGGTGAAATACTTGTGCCTGCTGTGTGTGTGTGTGTTTGCAGAGACTTCACAGCTCCGCTGCTTCTGTGCTGCTGTGGCGAGACACATCAGCTGCTGTTCTCCCTGCCCCACACTGTGGTGTGACCTGTTCCACAGGTGCAGTGAAGATATCCAGCTGCTCTTGATAAGCCTGTGCCACCTGCCCTGGCATCCTTATGAGGGTGTGCAATGCATAGGCAGAGCAGATGATGGAGGAGGGAACACATGTTGCTTCTCCATGAAGCTGGGACATTTTTGCTTTCTCACCTTCACAGAACTGTCTGTTTTTCATGCTGAAATTGCCAGTACCTCTTCCCCCTACCCGAGAAGTGTCTGGGAGATGCTGAACAATTTCCAGAAACCTAGTGAGGGGCAAGAAGACTCATTGCCTGCTTTGAGACAACTGAGTCTAAGACCATGTGTGCTTCAGCTCCACCCTTACTTGCATCTTTGTTCATAGTTTTATTCCTCTCTTGCAGAAGGGAAGGTGACTAAAAAAAAAAAAAAATCAGATTCTGCCAAAGCCAGCGAGAGCTCTGTGATGATAACTGAAGTCAAGGGAGGAGATAGGTGCTGTTCTTTGTAGTCTCTTAGTCCTGAGAAAGCAGCAGAGGTGAGCTCAGGATAGCTTGGGAGAAGGCAGGAAACTGGATCAAGGCTGTGGCAGGGGAGGAAGTGACCAAAAGAAACTCTCTGAGTGCCAGTAGTTCACTTGGGAACATTGGTCCTGGCTCTGAAAATGTTCCTGCAGTTTTCAGATCAGCTTCTGGAGTCTGGGTGGCTGCTGGCTTTTTGTTGTGGGTTTGGGGTTATTTTTAATTTTTTATTTTGTGTGGTTTTAATTTGCCTTCCCATTCACTGTCCTGAAGGTACAGTTTGCCACCTTTTCTCAATGCCACAGCTATGTCTTCTCTACCTTGAATTGCTTTTTCAGCTCCTCGTCTCTTGCTGCCTGAAGCTCAAGCTGTTTAACCTTATCTTCAAGCTGCCACGTAATCTTCTCTCCACCTACGGCTCTGACCTGGTTTCCTCCTCCTCCTCCTTTCAGCCTTTCTCTGGACTGTTGTTCCACCCTTCTTGGCTTAGGATGATTTTCTTCTCTCTTTTCTGCGTTATTGATTTCATGATATGCAATAGTTTCCACTTCCCTGGCTGCTGCGTCCCTGTTCTTTTTTAAAATGTGCATTTTTTTTCCTCTTTGCTTTCCACTTGTTTCTTTTCTAGGCTTTCTTTAGTTCCATGTATGATTCAGCCCTGGCACGACCACTTCCCATGTGGGTTTTGCCTCTCCCATAATTTCTTTACTTTTTCCTACTTGCAGAAGGAAAGGCTGTACCATCTGCCCTTAAAAGTGCCTTATAAATCCATTTCCCATGTATTGCAGTTAGGTGTTGGATGCAGATTTTTAAAAAAATAAAATCCTTTTCCCTTGAAAGAAATATAGATTTCCATATCTTGTCCTTTTTACCTGAATATCTGTTCCCTAACATGTTTTTTCTCATTTTTGTATGTTAGACTAGAGATTTGAGAGTTCATCTTGCAGCTTCCCCCAAGAATTTCCTTTGCGGAAAGGGCAATTCCTTGTTGCAGTTGGCTGCCTTGTGTAGAGACCCTTTCTCCTTGGTATTTGTGCCTTCTCCTTTTAGTAGGGAATATGCTGCTGTTGCTGTCAGGGCAAAAGAATGTTAGGGGAATGTTTGTAATAAACATATGGTTGTTGCATAATGTAGATGGAAAGTAGGCAGAGGAGACTGCATGTGCAGCACCCTGTGAACTATAGAGGACGAGTGCAGGCACAGACCATGGATAATATGAAATTATTTTGATGCCATGTAAATTTTCAGATGCTTAATGGACTTAATTTTTTATTTTCAAATTACAGTAATTTAAAGTGTATAAGGCGCACTGGAGTATAAGGGGAACTTCTGGGTTGCCGGCGAACTTCTGTACTTTGTCCATATATAAGGTGCATCTGTGTATAAGGCACACTTTTTTTGGCAGTGAGGATCCCCGCGCAACAAAGTAACGAATTAGTAACCGGTTTGGTTGGCTGGTGCTCAATTTGCAAACATTTTTTTCATGGATCGGCGTAGCCTTTAAACGCAGCCCCAGGCACCCTCCCTGTGCCGCGGGCCCCGCACTCCCTCCCGTCACCCGGCCCTGTGCGGCCCGGCGCTCGCGGCTCGCACTTCTGGGTTGGCAGGGTTCCAAACTTTGTCCAGATATAAGGCGCACTGGCATATAAGGCGCACTTCCAGGTTCCGATCACAATTTCAGTCAAAAGGGTGCGCCTTACACGTGTGAAATTACTGTACACATCTGGAAAAAAGATGTGAGTAGAATTGAGAGTTTTTGTGCAAAAGCGTGTAAGGATGTGTTAGAGCTGTTACGGGAGCTTCTGCAATGTGAAAACTGTTTAATTTGCATCTGTACAGATACATTAAGAGTAATCTATCTGGACTGATAGGCAAGTGTGAAGTAGTGAAAAGAGAAGAAAGCCAAAATTCGTGTACTGTGTTAACTTTTTTAAACCAGTGAAACTGAAATGGTATCTCATTTGTATCAGTTTTAATGAAATGTATGTAAACTCCTGCCTAGGATCAAAGAAAAACATTAATTCTTAGTTTCATGTGGCTAAGATGGTTCAAGGTATGTAAGTGTGGTATAAAGGCAATTTTTACATTTGTTGCAGAGACACCATACAAGATTTTGTTTTACTTTTGTCTGTCTTGCCAGTGTCATGTGCAGAATGTATAATCTGATTGACTTCAGTAGTAATGTTACATTCCTTGTTCTGAAACCTCCAGATGCAAGCTTTGACCATGGGGCATGCTAGTCTGTGACAGAAACCCCTGGGGTTCATCTGGAGCATACCAATTCTATTTGATGTGATGGCAGAACTCTCACTGGTAGGAAGGAGCAGAATGGGCTCCATGTCTTGGAGTTTGAACTTCAATCCTAATTGGTCATCTGTTCCCTTTGAAGAAAATAGACTGCAAAGATGTTAAATTTCTTATGAAGCTCAAGTACAGTTAAATAGATTCAGTTAAAAAGATTTCCAAAAGCAAGTCCAATGGAGGAAATAAATGAGCAGTGTCTGCAAATATCCTGCTGTCTGGAAGTGCCCGATGGAGCCAAATTAATAACTTTAGGAAGTTCTCTTTTGAAATGTTCCTGCAGCAAGCTTGAAAAAAAATGTAGAGGTTTGAAAGCAGGAACCCTTTGTAAAAAGCCTTCCCTTCAAGCAAGAACATTTAGACATGATGTGAAGCAAAGTTATGAAGGGACAATTAGTACTGGGTTTCCTGATACTGCCTAGAGAAAGCTTGGCAGCCTTTTTTGCTGTGGTAGGGATTGCACTTATAATCTCAATGTCAGTATTTGCAAGTATTACCTTAGCCCTGCTGGTGACTCCCTGGGCATCTCCCTGAAGGTGACTGCCTCCTGTGTGAGGGTTATAAACACTGGGGTCTTGAGGAAGGACTGAGGTCTGACTCTGAAGCCATCTGCAGGAACAAATGACTCCTTCAAGGGGATTGATCTCATGTCTGTGCAGGCTTGCCAGATGTCTGGATCTGACTGTCCCTCAGTGTGACAGATGTTTTTTGCAGCCATTTGAAGCCAGGGATGCACCACCTTTGTGCCTGTGGCACGGGTATGATGGTGACAACTGGCAGCGCTGGCATCCTTCTGCTGGGCTGGGTACAGCTCCTGCCTGCCCACTCTGCCTGCATCTGCAGGGACAGAGGTGCTCACACTTGGATACTTGTTCCTAGAACATGGGCTGAAGGTGGCAAAACTACATTGTGTGCCTGACTTTAATACCTGGCTCTTCAGCTGCTGAAAAAAATTGCTGTTCTTTTCTCTTTTAGTGCTTTATGTTCTGGAGGAGAAATTCTTAATAGTGTCCTAGACTTTGATATACATTCTGTATTCATGGTAACAGCTTCTCCAACTATCCATCTTCCAAATTAGATTAACTCTATTTGTACTTTTATGGTATTTCTTCATGCGTTATTCAAACACAAGTAATCAAATAAAGAACAATTCATGCTGTTACACTTCAGAAGTCCTTGCCAGTACTTAGATTTTTATGGGAAACCAGAATTTTGCAGTTGATTGTAATGCCAAAATTATGCTTGTCTGCCATCTCTCACAGAAGGATTTCATAGTACTTAAGCAATATTAAATATGTCATAGCATGTTCCAGTCACATCCAGTCCAGATGCATAGCCTTGTACAGATGGGTAAGCGGGCAGAAAGTATTGAAGATGTTGTGCAGGGTGTTTGTAGCAGTATTAGAAACTTAAGATTTTTGATTTCTGGTTTCCTATTCCAATATAAGGCAACCACTTTGACTTTACAGTAAACACTTCACAACAAGCCCTTCTTTTTAATGAAGCTATAAACATTTTTTTGGAAGTTCCAAGCAAGGCATCTTGTCAGTGGTATGAATCTTTACAGGCGTGTGAGTGGTCTGGAGGAAAACTTCCTGGATCAGACTCTTTCTCCATGGGAATTATCAAACCACAATACAATTGTAACACAATGTTTATTCACTGTGTCCTGTTAGCAGCGAATCTAGATCAATAGATACCTCTAGATTCTTAAGCTTCTTCTCTTGATTTGTGCATTTGTACATTTACCACTCAACTGTACTTGTATTGGGGTTGTATTCTAGACTTAATGACTTTCTGATGATCTAATTAACCTCAGCCTGTTAGTGATGCCAGTATTTATTTGTGTAGAATATGAATTAGTGAAAGTGTCCACCTGCATCTCACCTCTTTGGATTGCTAACTAAATCTGTTTAACTTATTGTTGTCTTTATGCTGCTGCACTCTGAAATACAGGAACTAATGCTTGTGTGAGGCTCTTTGTTTTCCCCTTTTTTTTTGTTTGTTTTAATCATTCATTGAATATGCAGTTCTAAGACAATCAATATTTTGCAAACTTGGGTCAATGTCACTGAGTAGATTAGGTCAAAATAGAAATAACAGCACATCAAAACAGTTTAAAACTATCAAAGGCTGTTTTTGTTTAAGCACTTCTAAAAGCTTGGGAATTGAAAGTCCAGGTTTACAGTGTGTGATGAGAGTGGAACTTCTCTGAAAAGCTTGGCATTCGCCCAGGGTGTGGGAGGCCAGTTTTGTCTCCTTTGTGTCCTCTGGATGAGTCCTTGAAAGAGCTCCTACCTAGATGGGGTATACTAGAATTGTTTTATGTCAGTTGTTCACATTATCCCTCTTTTCCAACTTGTAAAGGAAATATGTGCTAAGCTAGGTAGGAAGCTCCACCATCACTCAGTGGTTTAGATGCTCTTTGAAGAGAGAGACCTGTGTTTGCAGCATTTATTCCAATTCTACCCCTTCAGAGACTGAACACAGAAAGTTTCTTTCAGGAACTTTCTGAAAGACAGAAAAGGGTGAGACTGGTTGCAATAAAACAGCATGGCTTTGTCTTGGGAAGGGCTTTCATGAGGAGTTTGAGGAATCTGCTTGTGTGTGTTGGAGAAAGATAATTCTGTCCTTGCTGCTTTTTTACACAATGTCCCCAAAATTTTGCTGCTATCTCCTGATAGAGATAGGATGCTGGTGAAAATAGGTCTTTGCACCTATGTTTATACATTTCATGCAAATGCATATAATGCATAAATATGTGCATAATGTTGAAAAGAAACACTGCTAGCATAAAAGTTTGAGGTTCTGTCTCCTCCAATTGCCTGAAGTTAAATTCTGTTCACGTCCAGGAGAGCGAGGGAGGCTCAAGTCCTTCTGGGTGGGACATAGGAAAACACACTTGCCATATCCTGGCAGAATGCATTAGCTGTGTTGGGTGGATCTTGACTCGATTGCTATTGCAACCTGCCCCTTATACATCTCTGTTCTGCAGATGTGTCCTTTCAGACACTTAACAGATGCAAAAAACCCCAAAGGAACATTTTTGTTTTGTTTTTGTTTTAGGAATACAGGAAGCACAGTTTCAAGATCTGAAAAATACAGTTACGTGCCCAGCTCCCTAATATGAGTGGGTTTCTCAGATTTCTCTTGAAGTTTCATATCAAACTGGCACTGTCTGGAGTTTACCTGCTGCTACATACTTAATTCATATAATTACATGAAATACATATTTAATAAATAACTCATAAAAATCTGTCTTCCCACCTTTTTGTATTGAGAGCATATCTCATGGCAGTGTCCTGAATGTTGTTCATCCAGGCAAGGGCTATGGCAGTACTGGAGAGATATATTTCAAATAATCACCATTCCTCTCCAGTAACTAGGGAGATGGGAAGGTGGTACTGTAGAGGTTGCAAAGAGAGCAATGCCTAGTATACCTTTTCCAAACTTGCAGACTGTTCTAAAATAGATGCATACAACATTTGGGCTGAGAATACTGGTAGTATCTTTTCTAAGCACCAGATTTTTTGCAGGGCTGTTTGTATTCCTGACATTGCTGTGCCAGTTCATGGTACCTTCCTCAGCTCCTTCCTGTCTGATAGGGTCTAGGTTAGGGAATTTATGCTGAGGCTGGTTTTGGTGCTGTCATTTCCTTTTAACGAACATCTTAATGCTGTCTTAGATACTTATTTCAAAATTTTTATATGGCGTGTTGAAATGTCCATGAAGCTGGATGTTTGCTACATTAAGTGGCGAGTTTATACATTCCTGTCTGTTTTATGTCTGCTGCTCCAATTTGCTTTATTTGGGTTTTTGTTTCTGAATATTTTTAAATAATCCAGTGATTTACTTTTTTTTTTTTACCCCTGGGTAGTCCAATTTTCCAATTTTATGTTTCTGTGTCTGGTGACAGGGCTGGTAAATTAGGACTGGTTTAACACTTGCCACCTCTTTTGGAAAGAGAGACCATCCAAGTGTTCTAGGCAGTGAAACCACCAAAAGAAAAGAGGTAACGAGTTTTCAAATAAAAACGTGTATCAGCAGTATCAATCCTGCTGTTCCTTGTACTAGTGTGTAGAATTGGCACTCTGGGTTTCTTGTTGCACACTGTAGATTTAAGCTTGGAGGAAACCCTGCATCTTGAGCCTGTGATCACAATTTTATGCGCATAAATAGTGCTGGATTTTACAATGTCCCCCAAGAATTCTCTGTTCTGCTATCAGGCAGTCTTGAAGCAAGCTGCTTACATATGTGCCTTGCAAATAAGCCTCAAACTTGACCTGTAGGGAATACATCTGCGGGTAGATGCACAGCCCAAGCTCCCCACCTCCTCAGAGCTCTGCCCCTCAGATAAGGCTGTTGGCAAAGTTAATAATGAATCCTGATACGACTTTCTGTTTGGTGCAGAAGAACCCAGTTTTAATTGTTGTTAGGGAAAAAAAGTTACTTCTTTAGAACTTGTCTTATGTTAGAAATAATCAGTTTCCTCATTCATTACTTCATATGTTTGAAGACATTTTTCCATCCAGTGTGATCTACTATATTCTGTAGGAAGCAGTATAAAAGTATGGCCTCGTGGCTGAAGGCAGCGTCACTTAGAAGAGTGGGGTTCTGCTGTTGGCTTTGCTGTCAGGCACGGGCACATTTCTTTGAGATTTTTGGCCCATATTGTTCTTTTAGTTTAAGAAATTAAAACTTCTATTCATAGCTGGTCTTGGAGGCTGTGGATTAAAGCCATGGGTTAAAAGCCATAGGAAAGACAGGTTTCAATAAATTGAATTGAGCAGATCCCACCATTAACAGAGGTGAGGAAGAGGGATCTCTGATATCCTTTTACTGAGT
The DNA here is from genome assembly GCA_009812075.1 of Sialia sialis. Lineage (NCBI taxonomy): Eukaryota > Metazoa > Chordata > Aves > Passeriformes > Turdidae > Sialia > Sialia sialis. The sequence continues at coordinate 43,753 of VRYO01000406.1, forward strand.
ATTAAAGGTCATGACCAAGTACCATAGAATTATTGCTTGCCATGTAACATGTTGGTTCTCACATCAAACAATGCTGACTGTGGGCTGGGGATCCTCTTTCAGTCTGTACTGTTTCATAGTTAGCAGGGGTTTGTTTTAGCTAATGAACTTAAGGCTTTTAATAAAACCTTGTTCTATAAAAGTAAAAAGATCTATGTATCAGTTTAATTCCCATTATTGAGAAACATCAACTTCTCGGATTCTTTTTTCGACTTTCTTTAATGGCCTTGATCACATCTTTCCTCTTGGCCTGAAAAGCCTTAGTCAGTGCTTGACCTGTGATACAGTTGGCATTGCACCTTAAGGAGCCACAGGCATTGCCATTGCATAGTGTCAAACTTTCCTCCATCATTTGCTAGAGCTGGGCTATCCTCTTCCTCCTGCACCTTGATTCTGGAACCTGAGTACATAACTTTGCAAAAAATAAGCAAGTTCTATCTAAATCCATGCAGCTTTGATCAGAGATTTGTCTTCAAATGAATTGTAGTTCCAAGCAAAGTTCACTCACAATGTTATCTAGAAATTATGGATTCACCATGGTTTTCCAGATGCTTGCCTAAGTTTGTCAGAAAATGTTATAAGTGAGAATATCTTCCAAAGGTTTTTGACTGAAAGCCACAAAAACTTTTTGTGTTTCATGCCGTGGTTCAACCCTAGCTGGCAGCTAAATACCACACAGCTGATTGCTCACCCTTTCCTGGTGAGATGGGAGAGAGACTCAGAAAGGTAAAAGCTAGTAAACTCCTAGGTTGAGATAAAGGCTTAATAGGGAAAGCAAAGCAAGGAATTTATTCACTGCTTCCCCTAGGCAGGTGGGTGTTTAGCTATCCCCAGGTTCCATCACACATAAAAGTTATTTGGGAAGACAAATGCCATTGCTCAGGATATCTTTCCCTCCTCCTTCTTTCCACACCTGATATTGTAGCATGACACCATATAGTATGGAATATGCCCTTGGTCACTTGCAGACAGCTGTCCTGGCTCTGTCCCCTCCCAGCTTCTTTTGCACCGCCAGTGTTCTCCCTGGTGAGGCAGTGTGAGGCACAGAAAAGGCCTTGGCTCTGTGAAAGCACTGCTCAGCTAACTAAAATATTCCTGTGTTATCAACAAGTGTTTTCAGCCCAAATCCCAAACAGAGCCCCATACTAGCTACTGTGAATCAAATGAGTGCTACCGCAGCTAAAACCAGCACATTCTGTACTGCTGACTCCATCCACTTGCATCATGCTCAGGTCCCACACTATTCAATACATCCTCATTAACCCCTACCACTCTTCACCCACATCCTTTGGTATAAAGTGTAGATATCATTTCCTTAGTCAATGAACACTGGATTTATTTAGTCCATGATTTAAGGGTTCCATCTCTTATGGGGAGCACTCAGGACAGGAGAGATGGTGTGGAGTTACTTGTGGGGAATTACTGGGCACCATAACCAGCTCAGGTCAGGTCACTGCTGTACTTGCACTGCTTCTTATTGGGCTTGTCCTCTGTTTGTAATTCCTGTAACATGCAACTCAAAAGCTGGGTTACAGCAACTTAAAGGTGTTTCCATTACAATCTCCACCCTTTGTCTCTTTGGACCAGACCTTAGGGTTTAATAGTGCAATGAACTTGACCCTGCTGCAGCTTGGATTTATCTCTGGACCACAATTCCTTAGGATTTTACTTGGTCCAAGTGAAGCCTTATCTATGAGCCAGTTTCTTCAGGGGTATACCTTCTGTGGTGTGGACTTGTCCATGGACACAGAAGCACCTGTTCTGGCATGGCCTTTTATTAATTGGCCACAATCCCTTCGGAGGTACACTTGCTGCAGCACAGACATAAACACGGCCACATTACCTGCTCTGGCATGGGCTTGTCTGGAGCCACAGGTGCTCTGGAGTCTTCTGCTCTGGTGTAGACTCATCCACAGATTTCAGTCCTTTTGACTTGATTTCACACTGGAATTCCATCCTGTCCAGCACAGCAGTGATGTTCTGGTCGTCTGCCAGCCCAGGAAGGGCATCAGAATAGTTGAAAGCAGAAAAAAGCATGGATTGAGATAAAAGCAAAGGTTATGCACGCAAACAGAGCAAAATGAATACGTTCACCACTTCCCATGGGCTGGCAGATGTTCAGCCATCCCGAGGGAATCAGGGCTCCATCACACGTAGTGGTTACTTGGGAGGATAACTGTCGTCACTCTGAACATCCCCCTTTCCTTCTTTCCCCAGTTTTATATGCTCATCATGACGCCATATGATATGGAATTTCCCTGTACACAGTTAGTATCAGCTGTCCTGACTGTATCTTCCCAACTTTTACTGCACCCACAGCCTTCTTCACTGGCATGGTGGTTCAAGAAGCAGAAAAGGCCTTGAGGCTATGTGAGCGCAGCTCAGCAATAACTAAAACATCCTTGTGTTTTCAACACTGTTTCTAGTACAAATCCAAACTAGCTGCTGTGAAGAAAATTAACTCTACCCCAGCCAAACTCAGCACATTTCATCATGATGCTTTCATGAAAAGCACCCTCAGTAAGCTACCCTACAGACCCGTCCATGTGTGATGTTGCTCTTTGGGAGGTGTTGGTCAAAATGGAACACTTTTCTAAATCCTCATCTAGCCAGTTCTCAGGGCATAAAGCTCAGTGGGACATTTGCAGGGGTGAGAGGAGATGCTCTTCCTATTTGTGGTTTTTCCTTTAATTGGATGGTCTGTGTCTTGCAGGCATAAGATGATCTTTGTGGTTGTTTATGGTTTTATAAATATGCAGAATCATGGGGTTTGTATTCTTTGTCTGCAGCTACATAGAGGAAATCTGAATATTTAATGCAGTATTGAATACTGCATAACTTTTCCATATATGAATTTTGAGAAGGTGTTTTGATGGATTGGTTGGTTTGTTTCTTAAACTCAGTAGGGTCAGATATCATGTGTCTGAAATGTTTTATACATCTTGTGTAGGTTTTAGGTAATTAATATTTCATGCTTGCCCCCAGATATGTGGTAGTGGTTAAAACTCAATTAAGTAGTGATTATACAGAATGATGAATATTTCATTTATTTAATATGAAATAGGAAAAAAAAATTATTGCTGCCATGCTGGTTTTATTTAAAAAAACTTTATCAAGATGGAAAATCTCCTTAGTGTCCTGAATTTATTCTACTGAAAGAATGCAAGTATTTATTTGAGGACTTAAAAAAAGGGATTCTTTTTGTCCTTCTTTATAAGGATGTTTCTTCTTGCACCTTTATAAAAGCTTTTACCTTGTTCACCTTCAGTTGCAGACCAAAATACTGTTCTGTTCACACCATTTAGTAATTGAGCTCTTGGTAATTGTATATTCAGAAATAGGAGTGTCTGCAAGACTGAAAGAAGTCAGATGGGTGAGACAAGTGTCACTCTGTGTCTGTACTGTGTCTTGGATGGTGACAGGTGCTGTGCTAGGAAGGACCACAAGACTGCCCACTGTCTGAGGTTCATTCCTTTCATGCCTCCCCAACATATGGACCACTTGGATCAGAGGTACTAGTCTGTAGCTCCCTTTTTATTGGGTTTAATTACTGGTTTGAATCTGTCTTCTGTAGATTTGTCTAGTTCCTTTTGAATCTGTCATCTTCTGCAGTTTCCTGGGGCGACAGATTTCAGATTTTGTCTGTGTGCTGTGTAAAAAAGTACTTCTTAAATAAATTTCCTGCTAGGAAAATGGACACTAATTGAAACTATTGTTACAGGGCTTGGCAAATAATAGTTCTGTGCTTGGCCTCATTCAGCTGTGCATTCAACCTTGTTCTTCCTCATCACCCAGGCATCTGTTTTCCTAGTTGAAGGCTCCCAGACCTTTTAAACCCTTCTTGAAAGGCAGCTGCTACATCTGATTATTCATTGTAGTTTTCCCTCTCTGTACATCTGATTTCTAGCTACAAGCACTTCTTGGAAAGCAGAAATAAGGACTTAGAGGTGCACTTTAAAATAGGAGAGAAATTGGTTACTAGTATCTGCTGAGAATTTGGGATTCACCTCCTGTATGGAAAAAGAGCTCAAACTGAATTTTAAAATACAGCTAATTTTAATTTCTAAGCTTTTAAGGAACTGTAATAAAATAACTCATTTATTTGAGTTGGATTCCAGTAGCATTGCTGTCTTTTAGTTGCCTTTATTCTGTAAGGGGTTATTTGTGGAGTAAAAGACTTTTCAACACAGAGAGCTAAAGAGCAGGAAACCTACCAGAAAAGCACATATTGACTCATGCTTCCTGAAGCTTCACTGCTTCTGATGGGGCTGGCTAAGGGGGAAATTATTATGTGCTCACCTCCTCTGACAGAAGCTAGTTTAGTTGAATTTTCAAAATTCAGTACTCAGAGCTTGCTGGAGTGTACCTGTAGGAAGAGATGGACAGATTTTAGCCTGAAGGAGTGTGGATAAGTGCAGCTGTCAGAAGACAGTTGGAATACACATCCTGCTTCTGCAGCCAACTCATGCTCAGATCCCTTCTCCAGCATGGATATAAAGGCTGCTGATCATCACAACTGGCTCTTTAGAGCTGTATTACATAATGGAAGTTCTTATTGCATGGTTTGTAGCTATATTCAGGTTTAAGTTTTGTTTCATTTAGCTGTCCTGCCACTTCCAGTGGCGTACCAAACAGCATGGCCAATATCTATTCTGGGTCCTCTTCCAGGGAGCTGAGTAGTTTTTTTATATAAGAGGCTCAGTTTCTTATCCTATGAAACTTCATTGTAGACAAAGGAGAGGAAGTAGAATTTGTATCATTATGTTTGAGGTAGGGGGTATGTGTGGGAGCTTGGGATAAGTCAGGATGGGGTGTTGGTCTTCTTTTCTTTCTTTCAGCCTGTGTTGTTGAGGGAGTGCAATTTGATGCTTGGTGGCTGTTGGATTTTCTGAGCCACTGATGCCTTTATGATGTGTCACAAACATCTGTTATAGTGCCACAGCTGGACTGAGAGATGGCAAAGGCACCCATTCCAAGACATAGACCACAAGATGGAGCTGGAACTTCCAGGCTGTTCGGGTTTCTTAATTGTGCTCTGCCCTTGAAATGGTAGGCAAATTTGACCACTTGTGGATGTATATGGAGAGTCAAAGATTAATGGAAAATCCTCAAAACACATTCTACTCTGCATTTTGCCTTCCTTATCTAACACAGTCATCACAGTAATGCCATTGTGGTCACAGTGGCGAGATGCAGGGGGAAACTGAAATTGTCTGCAGATTGTTAGCATTCATATCCGTGTTGTTGTCATTTCAGTATGGCAGTAAATAAAGAAAATTGATCTTTTTCGTCATTAATTTGGTTGTCTGGACGCAAGCTGCTGGTGAAGGAACTGGATTATATGTTTTGCTCTATGTTGTAGCAATCAGATTACATCGTTGGGCTGTTAACAACTAATGCTTCAGCGTGTCTTACATTAAATACTACAAATCAAAGTTCAGCTGCTAGGGATCTTACTTGGTGAGCTGGTTGCTTTTTTTTCAGGTGAGCTCCAGGTGTGGACCTCTAGTAACTGTAAGTTTGTTCATCAACATAGAAGATTTTTGATAAATCATATGCCTGTGATGATTTCCATGTTCCTCATGGAAAACCACAAGGATTTTGGGTGCTGCTGTCTCAGAGACATGTTGCTTCTCTGATTTGCCCATTCTTTTTCTTCAAATGCATGCAGCCTGGTTCACACAGATCTTTGTATATTTTAGTGTTCCTATAGTTTGCTGATGTATGGCTAGTTTTTGAGAAGGGCAGTTTTATGCACATCTGATTCTTAGAGACAGTGATCTGTGCTTTCTATGTCATGTAAATGAAGAGTGATTTAATGCTGTTCCTTAGACCTGAGCTAGTTGAATGAATGGCATGTGAAATTCAAGCACAGTGATCTTCAGTCACAACTCCAAATTCTGACAATTGGAGCCATGGGTACACTGACTCTTTTTGTTTACTTGTGAATTGAAAATAGTATCATACCACCAACCCTCTTCTTAGTTCCTAGGTCTCTTCAAAATTGTTCTACAAATTTAAGAATGTCACTTGATAGAGCTTAAAGAAAAAAA
>VRYO01000406.1:50844-63749 GCA_009812075.1 Sialia sialis
TTTTTAAATTTAAAAATAACATTTGCTGTTCTTGTAGGAATGTGAGCAGAGACTTGTTGAGAACAAAATTCCAAATTAAAATATTTTTAGGCTTGCATGGCTAGTGCAATTACTGTGGGTACATGGTATTTCTTTACTGTACACTCCTGGGAAGACTTGCAGAAAGACAGCAAATGTTTAGTCTGATTGTTTGCAAAAGAAACTGGTGTGAGAATCCTTGATACATCTGATGGTTTCCTTGATGTTCATGATGCTGCATGATGGTCTTGCTTTGCTCCTGCTTGGATGAAAACAGGCATAGTATGTATAGTCAGAATAAGACTTTTTGCATCCATGTACTATCATCCTGCTTCTAGTGTTTTCTTCCAAAAATCCAACCTAGCCTTCAAATAAATCTGTGGAATTCTTGATAAACCTCCTTTGTCCTGCCTTTTCCCAAAATATTGTGAAAGGCTTGCAGTAAACACCTGCAATTTTCTCCCTTGTTTATCTGCAGGTCCTGCCATGGACTCTGTGCCATGAATGCAAAAGGTGGCAGCAGTTAAGTGGCTGTATCGAGACCAGTTCCTGTCAGGATAAGAAATATTGCTTCATTGTTTGCTTTTACCCTCTCTTGGAATCTTGCTTTCTGTTGTGTCTTTTGTTTTATACTTTGATAGTCCCTATTTCCTTTTTGTGTAGTGATTGTTCAGCCATGTCCTGGTTCCTGATGTGAGTTTCTGGATGCAGCCAATGATAAATGTACAATAGCAGTCATCCTGGCGTACTTTCTGTCAAACTATTTCTGGTGAATTTATTTCCCTTTTTTCTTTTTTTTTTCTCTGTGGTTCTAAGTACAAGCAAGCAGCTGTCTACCAGCAGAAACTCTGGAGAACCAACTTTCCCACTCTTGATTTTTCATTGCATATGGATTTCTCCTTTACAGTAAGGAGCAGATGTACTTTGCCTGCTCAGTTGTATAACACACCATTGGTTGCTTTTCTGCCCTGAGCTCTTACTAAAGTAACCTAAATGATTATAAAAAGTTTAATATCAGCTTCATTTCATTTTAATAGACCAATAAAAGCAACTAGTGTGCAAGCTGCTGGCTCCAGTACTCCTGCACAAACCATTAGCAAAACAATATTACTGGCTCTTGACAAAGGAAAATGGCAGTGACAAATCCAAGAATTTGCTCTGAAAAGAAGTCAACCAAGCGCCAGTGAATCCAGAGACCCACTCATATGTACACTGGCTGCTGTGAGCTCTTTGTTTGAGGTTGAGAAGTTGGCACTTTCTCATAATTTGTTTTACATTCTGGCTTTGTCTTCTGTAAATATCCTTTGCAGTGTTTCCAGCAATGCTGGCAGCTGCCTAGGCACCAGAGTAGCTTTCCCAGTCAGCTTGCATGCACAGAGATCTGATGGGTATTGCATTTTATGCATGAGACTGGCTCATCTGGCCACCTCATATGCTCTCTCCCTGCCATGCTAACAGATTATGTGTTTGCAGCACTATACCTCACGTGTGTTGGCTTTGAGGAGTGGGAGAGTGCCCAAAGGAGCCTTAGGATGTCTCTGCTAGAATGCCTGTGGTTAGCTCACTGGCTGAGGGGGGTAGGAAAAGGAGCTTCTCATGGGACCCAACATATGGAGCCTTCTGTACTGAGCAACAACAACAGCAGAAATCCTGTGAGCCTTCTATTTACGTGAGGTTTGATAAGTGTGCCTTGAAGAATGCCTGTAGAGTTGTTGTACTGTGTATTTCAAAGTGTGCAGAAACTGTAAAACTACCTACCAACTTCAACAGATATAAACTAGTACTGTCTGCTTATATATTATCCTCTGGTGTTTTGCTGTGACCTCTGCAAAAGCAACATAAGATTCTGTGAGCTTTGGTTCCCTCTTTGCAGTCTCTTCCTTCGTTTTCCTTCTTTAAAGCTGAAAACAATACCCCTGCCTTTTTAATTTTGCTTGTTGAATTTTAAGATGTCACGATCATTCTTTTCTGGGAAAAGCTGTCATCATTTCAAACTTTCTTAAGATGTGCACTGAGTATGGGTGCTCCCCAAAACGTCTGGACAACAAAACAATTTTAAAATGTATACCAGCTAAAGCAAGAGAGATGCTGGAAGAGGGATATAGATGACCTCAGAGACAGTGAGAGGATAGGAGAGAGGATTAAATTTTCCTAAAACAGAGCTCAGAAAAAATTAATATCTCTCTGTTACATGCTGTGTTCTGGTAATTGTGCATTAAGTCTAATAATGGAACTGAACTTCTTTGTTGTGCCCCTGTAACCTAAAGGAGCATTTAGTAAGTTCATGTGGACTTTTCCTTTCCATCTCTTTGCTTTTGCAGAAGTGACTGAACAGCACAGCATCATCACCTTTCCTGCTTGTCCGGATCTTGTTTCTCTCTTAGGATTTGTTTCACTGTTCCTGCAGCACATCTCCCAGTCATCTAGATGGATGTGATTGCATGTATATATTATTTAAATTTAATTATTCTTTGAGTCATTTGTGTTCATCAGTGTCATTGGCAGCAGTCTGAGGGTTCACAGTCTGGTGTACTGGCATCAGGTACTTCTCTTCTTGCTTCTTTTGACAAATGTTTGTGTTTCTTCAATCCCTTGAAGAGTGTTTGTCCTGTTGTTTCTAGTCTCCTGATATCTGTTCTGGTTTAAACCAGATGTTTCTAACCCGTTAAGAATGCCTTTACTGTGATAGCTAGACTTAAATTTGCAGAGCTAATCTGAAATAGAACAAGAATTTCCAAATGATCATCCTTAGTCTCTTGGTGCATTGTGGGTTTGTTATTTTTAGTAATCTTTGCCCATTTAGTTGTCAGTCTCACATTGGTGATCTTCCTTTCCTCTGCAAAGATCAGCTGCTAGAGTCTAGGAGTTATGATTGCATTAACAAATGAACAGGGAGCTTTGTAGTCTGATGGCTGCAGACAAAAAAGTTTGATATTTCATTCTCTTTGAACAGAGTTACAGAAAGTCAACACAAAAACATGTAAAGGATTTCAGCAGTATATCACTGCACAGCCTTGTTGATTTCAGTTTCAAAGTGAAGGATTTCTCCTGATGATGTTTTCTTTCTTTTCTTTTTGTTTGAATGGATATTGTACTGTTCTAAGAGCAGTCCATGTGGATGTGCCTGGAATAAGTCATAGAGTTATCTCACAGATCTAGTTGTTCTGGATGTAAGGTTTCATTTTTGCTTTTCCCCTGCAAAATACAGGGCATATTTTCTTTCCTGATTTTTTCCTACCACTTCTTCTACTACTCAAAAGAAAACACAGTTAGCCCTTTAGTAGTTACCTGATGATGTAATTGCAAGCCCTGAAATCTCACTGAAAGCTTCTGGCTGGACTAGGCTTGAAGTGTAAAGAGCATCCTCTGGTCCCCAAGTTTCCAAACTGCCATACAAGCGCTACCTGTGCATGTTCATATTCATGTAATGCCAGCTAAGTTCTCCTTGCAAGCGCTTTGTACTAAGAGGTTTGTTGGGGCGATTAACAGGGTCTTGTTTCACCCATTCCACACATCACCTTCATGTTGCAGTGTGTGCAGGAGCATTGCTGTGGTGCCAGGTGTGTGATTCTCTATTTCTGGAAGTTTCCTCAGTTTCCCTTGTTTCTCTAATTTTATCTAGTTTTGCAATTGCTCTGTGGCCAGGTAGTTGCTCACTGTGTTGGTAGCTTTAAGACTAGATTTAAAAGCTGAATAAAACCACTTCTGTGATTTAGTTTCTTTCTTTATAGAGAAAATGGAATATATCAGGAAGCTGATACCTTCTCAGAGACTACGCAGTGAATGATCCCTATCAGGGACCTCTGAGTAGCAGCCACTCCTGCTTCAAACAATGAAGGCTCTGTCTTTTGTGACTGGAGGCTCTATCCTGGCAGGTCTGTACCTGGCTGGGATAGGTGCCTGTGTGCCTTGATACATTTACTGTCCTGTGATGTGACCTATTATGTGCAAGTATCATCTGTCACAGGAGCAGCCATACGTGCAGGAGCTGAGCTGTGGACAGCCAGAACAAATGTGTAATGTGAATAATGAGTTCACCTGTGTCACTGCTGTCTCCAAATCCAGAGAGATACGGCTTTGCTCTGTTATATAGCAGGGGGAAGGGATCAGGAAGGACATCTTCTGTGTGCAGGATGAAGTCAGGAAGAGCCCAAAAGCCTGAGAAACAGCTGGACACCAAGCTGTTTCCAACAGGCTCTCTCACCGTTGCTTTGTTCCTTTGCAGGAGACTCCAAATCCAGCTGGTTGCTCTTCTCCACTCTTGGGCTGAGGGCAGGAGCACAGTGCTGTTGGCCTTGGGTGCCTGCTCTGCCTGCCTTTAGGCGCTCAGCAGCAATGGCTTTGCCACATCTGTTCTGTCAATTGCCTTTTTAAACGGGATTTAACCTAATCCTGTTCTTTACCTGCAGGAAGGCACGGGGCTATGTATGGGACTATTATTTTTGTCTGCTTTTCAACCCAGCCAGCCCATTTTCTTCCCCACTTCAGTCACATTTGCCAGGCAGTTTATTTATATAGAGTTGTCTGAGCCCAAGTCTCTGATCTGTTGAGTGTTGGATTGAGCCTTTGCTTTTGTGATTGTTGGGCCGAGGCTGGATTGTTGGGGCCTTTTTTTTTCTTTCCTTGAGTAGATTAAAGCCATATCTGAGCATGACAGAAGGTTCTTGGCAATGTTACAAGCTTTGTCTTACTTTAAAATTTCTTTTCCCCCCTTCTTTAAAACTGTTGCTATGTTTTACATTTTGTTCTGTCAGTGGGCCCTTAATAAGAGAAGAATTAATTTTTTTTTACTAGATATTAACTCTTAGATGCTTTGGCTTTACGACTGTGCCATTATGCATGGGAATGAGGCAAATAAAGTCCAACAAAGATGGAAACTCTGTATTTCCTGGAATAATCAGCCATTTCCCAATTTCCTTGTCACTTCTGAGCCTTTGAATTTTACTCCTATACGTAAAGTCTTCATTTTTCTTTTGTTCTTCATTGCCCCTTATGGGTGTTGCGTGTGAATTTATAGGCATTGCCTCTTTGCTAATTCTGCTCAGTGTGGTGTGTGAGTGGGTATGCATGAGAAGATGCTTAGCAACTGAAGGCAGAGCATCAAGAAGTGTAACTAAGAAAGCATTTCTGAGGCATCTGAGTTCAGTGTTTCAAAAGTGGTTTTAGTATTTAGATTCTCCTTGCCAAGCTTAAGAGGCATGTTTTGTTTAATTTATTTTTTTCTACAAATACCAAGTACTTTATTATTTTGTTCTGTATGAAATTTGGGAAATCCTCTCATCCAGACTATAAACAAGTTGGTTTATTCAGGGAGATAAGTGAGTAAAACCTCCCTGTGTAAATCATTTTGCACCAGAAACACCCTGTACTTAAAATAGAAAAATCAACTCTTCAGCTGTAAAAATGTTCTCCACTTCATGAATTTTTATTAGGCACATTTTTTTCCTGCTAAGCATGCTAGTAAGTCTGCAAGCCTGGTCTGTCCAGCTGAGGAGTTAACTAATAGCATTAAATGAGAGACAAAAAGCTGGAGAAAATGTTTGATGTGGACATCCAGTGGTTTACATCATGTTGTCCTCCTTCTGTTGCTCTACTTGCTGTAGTCGTTGACTTGCCTTTGGCATTCACATGAGCTAAAATATCTGCCTGCTGCTCAGATTGCCTTGTGCCAGGACTGAAACTGGAGCATATTGTTCCATCATTAAACAGGCAACGTTGAATACTTTGGAAATTAACAACAGATGCAAGTTCTTCAGCTATTTTTATTTGTACTGTGACTCTAATTTTTCTAGTGTGTTTATGCTGAAGTCAGAAGTGGAAAGGAAAATAGATCCCCCAAGAGGCTGATTTTTTGCTTTTAATTAAAAAAAAAAAAAGGCCCTGCCTAACAAAAGCATCCATAGAACAAATAGTACCAAGGGTTGCCTAGCAGTTTACTCAGTGTTCTGTGGGCCCCTTAGTGTGATTGCTGCTATGAGTTTCTGAGGACTTCAGTGGCACCTTGCATAGTGAGGTAGTTGGCACTTTCCACAGTCAGCCCTCTCCTTTAAAAGTCCTGCTACTAATAGCATCTGTCTTAGCCTTTTGTGAAGATTATTGGCATCAAACAATTTTCCATTTTATTTATGATTTATGCTCCTAGTCAGAGATTTAAGCCTCAATCCCCAACAGTCACTCCATTTGGTGGTCTTTGGATGAGGCCCTAAAGTCAAACTAGGAAAGCTTTAGAGGATGATTGTTAAACAGGATTTCTGAAGTATCCTTCAAGAGCCTAGTGGCTTGAATTTCTTCCCATAAGTCTCAGGATCATGTGTCAGGAATGACAAGAGCCTTATCCTTCCTGAAAGTTCAAGAAGATGCTCCTTAGAGCACCTGTAGGAACTAGGCATAAGTGCATTGTTTCTATATTTGAAAAGCAATTTAGCAAGAATGTATTTTTTCCCTTTAACTGAAGAGAGAGGTGGTGCAATTCTTTTGTCTGGTTGTGTAACTTAACTCGTGGCCAGAGATGTTTTTATTAGGCTGGACATCATTTTAGAAGACTGCATACCACTATGGGAGGTTATAGGCATTCCTTTAGAAGTGTTGAATATGGTTTGGTGTATTTCTTGGTTTGAGTGGAAATGAATAAAGGCAATGGTTTGCTTTTCATATTCAGTAACTTAAAACTTTAGGGGAGACCTAAACCTGTTCTCCCTAACACAGATGCACTGTGAATAATAAGAATCTTCTTTGTATATGGAGCCTTATTGACATGCTTGAAGCACTGAGCCTTTATTCAGTATCTGATGTCGGATTTGGGAGTCTCTAAACTGGTGAAAACTTCTGCTTCTTTAGAGGAAAGAGGCTATATTGACATGGGTTAGCACCCTTGCATTTAAGCTCTTAGTAGTTTTCATCTTCTTATTGAAAAAGAACGATAGCAAGTGTGAACCAAAGACAGCCTCTCAGTGGTGAGGTGCGAGGCTTTTCCTTTCCCAAATTAGAGGCTAAGCACTCTACACAAAAAAGGATTTATTTTTTTGCCTTGCACTGTGGGAAGATGATAAAAAGATTTTTGCCCTGGACTCACAGGAGGAGCTGTAGCTAATTCATGGTATCATGATTTTGTGCCAGAAAGGGCTCAAGGTACAAAACTTGGTTGTAGGTGAAAAATTGGAACTGCTGCCTTGCATGGAGAACAGGTGCACCAGATATCTGTCTGTAGGATAAAAATGACAAAGCCAGTGGAGTTGTCCCTTCATCATTACCTTTGCAAGATGCTATCATTCCTATATAGTGGCCAGTAATTCTGAGACTACCTCTGTGATTTCTTTGGCTGCCACCCTGTTGGTTTCTATCCTCTGAAACCTGTTGGGAAACATGCTGTGAAAAAGGCTTGGCTGTGGCTCAGAGTCATGCCATTTATTCCAGTTAGCCCTAGGTTTTATTTCACTTCATGTTTTTCTGGTTTTCTTGGGCATGTCATTGTCTTCCTTGCTTCTGTGCCCTGCTGCTCCTGTTCTTTCTTTCTTTTTGTTTCCCATCCACAAGTTTGCATTTGTAGTTATAGTATAAAGGGTCCTTTGCTGGAGCGGAATTGCCCTGGAGAAATGTAGGAGCATTAATGCCTTTGTACTGCAGTGCTATTTCCCCTCTGAGATGAACCCAGCACTTGGAAGAGCAGCTGGCAGGCCTGTGAAGAGAGGGGCAGCAAGCCAAGCCATATCCTGTGAAAGCAGAAGCAACGCCCTTGAAATCTCTGGAATTGCCCACTACATGCACAGAGATAAAATTTTCTCCGAAAGTTCAGTTTATGCAACATTATCAACACTGACCAAAATATGCAAGTGTGTCTGTGCTCGTCTCTGAGCTCTTGGTGCTATTTCCATCTCTTAGTGTGGGCAGGCGCTATTAAAATCCTCAGCACTTTCAGTCTAGTTGAATAATTTTGTAGCTGCTAGGTTTATAAATTAAACATTTATGGCCATATCTCATGCTATTATCCATCCATTGCAATACCTCCAGGCAAGGATTGTGAGCTTTTTTGGAGTGTAGGCCATGTGTTAAAGAAGAGCGAATGTTTCATTTATGCCTCATCTTATTCTCGCTCTTCTCAGTTGCAGAACATCCCTGAGGTAACCTCAGATATTCTTTGGGAGGAAATTACCCTAGTAAGAAGATTTTTGATGTCTGTGTCAAAGGAAAGAGCAGAGCTCACTGCAGCACTCCAAAATTTTTTTGTCTTTTCAAATAACTTCCCAACACACAAATAGGATCTGTCATCTGCAAGCTGGAAAAAAGAAAACCATCCATGAACCACAGACCACAAGGGTGGTAGCAAGAGGTCCAGCAGTGATAACTGGGACATTTGCATTTTAACTGTTATTAGTGGAAGCTGAAAGCTTGATCTGTGTATATGGATAGATGTTTGAATGAAGGGCTTGCACTGATTAATAGTGAGAGGAGGCACGTAAAAAGCTACCCATATCCTGCATGTCCTTCATCAAGTTGTGAAGTGACTGGTTTCAGGGATGAAAAGAAGTTGTGCACCAAGTTGTGGCTTCTGTACATAACCAAAGAGGTTGTGCGGATTTGTCTGGTTATGTGTATCCAGTATTCTTTCTAAACAGTTACCTTAAGAATATATTTTTTTCTTCTTCCAGGAAGCTGTTTTGAGTGTGATAGAACTCAGATGATAACTCAAACCAAGAAATGATCCACTCAGAAAAATGCCAAAACTTGTGTGCTTCTGGTTTAAATGAAGAGATTTGTTACATTCATAGTGGTTTACGTTGAAATTGGACAGTCTGAGATGTTGTGGATTATTGTTTAGGTATATTCAGGCTCCTAATGAAATAAAAGCAAATATTAAAGTCTTAGGTAGGAAGTTACTTCATTTGGAAAAATGTTTTGCCATCAGTAGGCCTTGTTACTTGCCTGAAAGGGTTGTCTGTTTATTTGCTATTCTAGTCCTTTAAAAGGAAATACTCCAAGGACAAATGCTTAGTATTTCTTCCTGCTCAAATAAGTAGTTTTGAGGTACAGCTGTTAGATTTGTCTCACTGGAATTTAATAATCCTATGCTATTGCTCTGGCAGTATGGTATTGGACAGTCTGAATAAGAGTTAGTTTAGGTTCTTATTTTAAATTAAAAGACATTGATGTTGCAGTCTACCTGGTGAGTGTCTGCCTAAGAGCCACAACGCAGCATCTCCCTGAAAGCTTGAGTTGACTTGTAGACAAATACAAATTGCATTCAGTCAACTCTTCTGCTGTTTCTTCCTGTGAGGAGAGTTTTGGGTTGAGACAGAAATGTGTTTGCTGCTGATCAGTAGGAACTTTAATAAGCTGTGTGCAAGAATAAAAAATTGTGATTATTAGCCTGGATGAACCGAAGCCTATAAAATCCTCCCAGTGTTCCAGTAAATGAGTGCCAGAGCAAATGGGTTTCTGAACTGTAACATGGAGATGATTGTATGACAGCAGGTGCAGACCAGACCATGCTTGCCTTTGATGTGTTGCTGTCTGAATTCCAGCATTTACTTCAAGGTAGTCACTCTAATGTAGCTGGAATGAATGAACTGAAGTTTCCTTTAGAACTGTTTCTCCAGTCCCAGTATGGTCATTAAATCAGATTGGATTTGTACCATCAATGACACATTGGTGCTTTTCTCTTGAGAGACTGAGTGGCCTTGTGAGGATGTGAAGGACACGGTAATGATGGCCCTTAATCTAAGTGTGTAGGTAATAATTAACTTCACTGTTAAGCAGGTGGGAGTTGACCAAGTGGGAAACCCCCAACAAAGCATTCTCCTCAAAGAAGTATCTGGATTCTCACTTGCCAGGGTTTTTTAGAAACTGCTTTTCAAGTATCAGAATGTTTCCAAGGTAACCTCTTTAATCTCCACTATGTTCAAATGCTTGCTAATTTAAAATACACATGATGTGTGTAATCTGATTTAAAATTAACAGATGCTCCTGAAAACAATCTAACACTAAATGTGATGGGGTTCTAGAATAACCTCTTCAGGGTGAGAACTTGCCTTGGCATTTCTTACCTTCCAGGTAACAGGAACAGTGCTTAGATGCTTAGGTAATATTTCATTATTATTATTGACTTCTTTTGTTCCATGCAGCACTGAGTGTGTGATTGGTCATGGACTCTGCTTGCTTTTTTTTTTTTTGTGAGACTGAGGATTTGATATCTTCAGTGTTACAGATGTTTTCAGGACTTCTAAGCACAAAGCATTTTGATCCAGTATTTGCAGTTTAGGAATAAATACCTTAGAAAAGTGAAAAGATTAGGGTCTTAGTTGAATAAAAAAATGTTTTGTTCTCCAATAACTCCTCCTAAGAAGGATCTGAGGAAAGTGTGCATCCTCGGATTAAATGTCAAGAATGAAAAATAAGGGTATTAAGGAGGGGAGCAAGAGTTGCTGTGATTATGCAACTGCACTCTGTCCTCTCAGCTCATGCTCTCTCTGTGGAGCAAACGAGCATGTGGAGGGTGCATAACATCCACAGAACGGAGCTGGGAACTCCCAAAGCAGTTGCCTTATGTCCTAGGGACTATCCAAGGAATCCATTTTCCTGCAGCCTTTGAAGGGCTGTCACATCTTAACTAACCAACATCTGTAGTGCAGTGCTGTTAAGTGTCTTGATCTTTTCTTCACTGTGGATGACTAAGAAAGTTGAGTCTGAATTCATCTTCTTTTGCTCAGTCTCTCTTTGCTTAGGTTTTGTTAGTTTTGTAGATGAAAGACAGCCCCTGAGGTTTTAATACGAGCTAATTTAAAGGCTGTTTTCATTCTTGGTATGTTAAAGTGGAAGAACGAAATGCATGTAGGAAACAGCAAAATTTGCCAGTGCAGCATGGACTGGCACAGTTTTAGATAAAAACTGGATAAACCTAAAACTAGGCTTTGCCCTTAATAGTACCCTAAATAGCATCAGTTCCTGCCAGCAGAAAGTGCCCACTCAGGGTCGAGTCTGGAGATGAACCAAGCTTCTAGTTCTTAGTCAAAGGAAAGTTGGTTTGGTGTCTGCATTCATGGTGTTCATTAGTCATAAATGTAAAGGCACTGTGTCACCAAATCATTTTATATTTAAAAAACTAATTTAGGTTTGTTTAATTTCTAAAGAGACTGAGTGTGGAAATAGTGGACTTCCTTATTCTTGGCATGGTCTTCCTTTCAATTTCTGACAAGTGAACCCTTCTTTCCATGCACCCATCCATACCTTATGGATTGATCTGTGTGTGACTTGTTCTGTAAAGAATCCAAATAGTAATAATACTCTTGGTTTTGTTTCTCATTCACGTGCAAAAGTAAACAGTAATTGCAGAAGCCAAATTCGATTTTGGAGCTGTGGAATCTGCCCAATATCATTTGGAATGGGTCAACATCTGCAGGTGGAGGTGGGAAAATGTTACATCTGTTTTCTTGCAGTTGGAACAAAAAAAGTCTGCCACTATCCCCTTGAAGCTACAGAGACTCCAGTGGAATGTTGAGTCTGTTTTGCTTTTCTTGGGTGAAAATGCCTTCAGTATGTGGCATGGCTCATACTTTCTTGCAGGTCTAACATTAGAACTTCCAGTGTAATTCAATTCCACAGGAAGGTTTAAACAGCCCCACTCCCCAGCTTTTACCTTTGTGCAATTATTGCTGCATTCCTGGGTGTAGAAATTAGAAAGAAAGAAGGTAAAGCAAGTCCTAAACTTCTCTGATACTGAGGCTCTCTTGGCACTTTTGTAAGCATCTGGTTTGTCATTCTGATGTAGAACTGAGCTGGGTATTTCACTTAACTGTGAGAACTATCATAACTATGCTTTCCGAACAGTTTGAAAAAGATTGAGTACAGCTGTTCCATCCAAGGCAGTGTGATGATGGTGGTTTGGGTTGATGTGAAGTTGGATATGAGTCAACAGTATGCCCTGGAAGCCAAAAGTTCCAACTGTGTCCTGGATGTATCCAGTACAGCATTGTCAGCTGGTCCAGGGAAGCTGGTCCAGTGTCCTGCTCTGCACTGCATTGGTGTGGCTCCACCTGGAATCCTGCGTGCAGTTTTGGGTGCCACAATACTAGAAGAACATAAAATTATTGGAGAGCATCAAGAGGAGGGTCGCTGAGGTAGTGAAAGACTTTGAGGGCAAGACTTAATGAGAGGCAACTGGGGTCACTTGTTTTGTGGAGCATAGAGAAAAGAAGGCTGAAGGGTGATCTCGTTGAAGTCTATAACTTCTTCAAGAGGGGTAGTGGTTTGGGAGGTGCTAATCTCTCTCTGGTGACCAGCAATAGGACATGAGGGGATGGAATGAAGTTGCATTGGTGGAGGTTCAGATTGGACGTTGGGAAAAGTTCTTTGTTGAGAAGATCATTAGAACAGCCTATCCAGGGAAGTGGTTGTGCCAAGGAGCACCTGGATGATGCTCTTAAACATATGGTGTAATGTTAGGTAGGCTGTGAGGAGCAGGGACCTGGACTGAGTTTTTATGGGGCCCTTCCAAGTTATTCTATGGCAGTTGTACTTATTAATTTCTCATATTGGTGCTCACACATGTGAAGAGATAATTAGTATGTGTGGATACTATTGGTAGGTGTGGGTGAGAGAGACCTGAGAGCTGAGTGAGGTGATGTGTGTGGGTGAGGTTTTGTACAGATGAATTATTGCCCCAGTCGGGCTGTGGGCACTGTGGGGAGGAAGGATGCTGTCCGCGGTGCTGAGCCCCACCCTCCCTGTCCTGGGCTCTCGAAAACAAGGGTGCCTTGCTTTGCCTTGCATTTCTTCCTTTTTTCCTCCCCTGGAGATGGATCAAGGAATTATATTCAATTGAAATGGTATTGTTCTGGGACTGAAGTGCATTTGCAATTTGTTGCATAATGGACAAAAAAAAAAAAAAAAAAAAA